>JAINUW010000162.1:0-372756 GCA_020205615.1 Panax quinquefolius
TTAGTTTATAGCATGTGATTTTGCTAGACGACTAGAATTATTTCCCAAAAAATTGCCTATACCTTTGAACATCAAGGTAGCAAACGAAGAGTAATTCCTGTTGAAGATATTCATAGGAGTTGTTGCGTAGATGTACGTGGTTGTAAACTATCGATAAATTTAATACCGATAAAGTTAGGAGAATTCGACGTAATTCTCGGAATGGATTGGTTGGTTAACCATGGAGAAATTATAGATTGCCAAAAGAAATGTGTGAGCATCAGGATGTTGAAACAACCTCCTGTAGTATTTTACGGTAGTAAATTGCCGGGACGTCCATGTTGCCTTACGATGACACAAACTAGAAAACTTTTAAGGAAGGGTTGTGTAGGTTACCTATGCCATGTTGTTGATACCCAGAGAGTGGGAGCAACCATGGAACAAATACCTATAGTAAACGAATTCATGGATGTATTTCCAATTGAGTTACCGGGTTTACCGCCGGATAGGGAGATCGAATTTGTGATAGACACTGTGCCAGGAACGACACCAGTCTCAAGGGTACCGTACCTTATGGCGCCTATGGAAATGAAAGAACTAATGGTTCAGCTGCAGGAACTATTGGATAAGAAGTACATTCAACCAAGTGTTTCGCCATGGGGAGCACCGGTGTTGTTTGTCAAGAAGAAAGACGGATCTTTAAGGCTTTGTATTGACTATCGGGAGTTGATAAAGTTAACGATAAAGAATAAATACCCATTGCCCAGGATCGATGATCTCTTTGATCAGTTGAAAGGGGCAAAGTATTTTTCTAAAATAGATTTGCAAACGGGGTATCATCAGTTGAAGGTTAGGAAGGAAGATGTACCAAAGACTGCATTCAGGACTCGTTATGGTCATTACGAGTTTCTGGTGATGTCATTTGGGTTGATGAATGCACCTGTTGCATTTATAGATATTATGAACAGAGTGTTCAAACTATATTTGGACAAGTTCGTCGTGGTGTTTATCGATGATATTCTAGTCTATTCTAAGACGCCAGAAGATCATGCCGAACACTAAGGAAGGAGAAGTTATATGAAAAATTCACCAAATGTGAATTTTGGCTGGAAAAGGTGGAGTTTTTAGGTCATGTCATTGACCAAGAGGAGATTTCAGTGGATCCAGCGAAGGTTGAAGCAGTAATGAATTGGGAACAACCAAAAATGCCGACTGAGGTGCGGAGTTTCCTAGGGTTAGCAGGGTACTATCAAAGATTTATCCATGATTTTTTGAAGATAGCTACCTCATTGGCTAATTTAACAAGGAAGACGGTGAAATACGTATGGACGAATAAATGTGAAGACAGTTTTCAAGAACTGAAGAAGAGATTAAGTGAAGCTCCTGTTTTGTCATTGCCAGATGACACGGGAAATTTTGTAGTGTATAGTGATGCTTCGCATAAAGGACTTGGTTGTGTGCTTATGCAGCATGGCAAAGTCATTGCGTATGCATCTCGGCAGTTGAAGGATTATGAGAAAGTTTACCCTACTCATGACCTAGAACTGGCCGCGGTAGTGTTTGCCCTAAAGATATGGAGACATTATCTTTATGGGAAAAATGTGAGATATATACGGACCATAAAAGTCTAAAGTATATCTTCACTCAGAATGTGTTGAATATGAGACAGAGAAGATGGCTGGAGTTGATAAAGGATTATGATTGTGAAATCCTGTATCACCCTGGAAAGGCCAATGTAGTTGCCAACGCCTTAAGCAGGAAGGGTCGGGAAAAGTTGTCTATGTTAACGACTCAAAATGAGTTAATAACAGAGATGGCTAGGATGGAAATAAGAGTGAAGATGCCGAGTGATTCGGGGCAGTTACTCTTTGCGACGGAGATGTAATCTACCATCGTAGAAAGAGTCAAGGAGGTATAACTCAAGACAGATGAGTGTAACCAAATGAAGAAACGGTTATCCGAGAAGGAAGATGTTAAGTATAGATTTGATAATGAGGGATTATTAAGATTTGAGGGAAGAATTTGGGTTCCGAATGAGACGAAATAAAATGAGCAAGTGTTACAAGAAGCTCATAGTTTGAGGCACTCGATACATCCTGGTAGCACTTAGATGTATCAAGACCTTCGACAGAGTTTTTGGTGGCCAAACATGAAGAGAGAAATAGCGGAGTATGTGAGTAGGTGCTTAACTTGTCAAAAAGTTAAGGCTGAACATTAACGACCCAGTGGTTTATTACAGTCATTGGAGATTCCAGAATGGAAGTGGGAACATATAACGATGGACTTCGTGGTGGGACTTTCGACGACGCAAAAAGGGTACGATTCGATTTGGGTAATAGTGGACCGGTTGACGAAGTCGGCTCACTTTTTTCCAATTATGGTCAAGTATAACTTAGACCAGTTAGCTAAACTTTATGTTAAGGAAATCATTTCTAAACATGGAGTACCGGTATCGATTGTGTCAGATCGTGATCCACGATTCACATCGAACTTTTTGAGGAGTTTGCAAGAGCAGTTGAGAACACAGCTGAGGTTATGTACGGCTTATCATCCACAAAACGATGGGCAGAGCGAAAGGACAATTCAGACGCTTGAAGACATGTTAAGGTCTTGCGTCATGGATTTCAAGGGTAGTTGGGATGATCACCTACCACTACTAGAGTTTGCTTATAACAACAATTATCATGCAAGCATAGGCATGCCGCCGTACGAAGCTTTGTATGGAAGGAAGTGCAGAACACCTTTATGTTGGGATGAGGTGGGAGAATGCCGGATGCTAGGACCAGAATTGGTGCAGCATACAGCGGATGTGATAAAGTTAATTCAGATGCGTCTCGTCACAGCTCGGGACAGACAAAAGAAGTATGCTGACTCACATAGACTAAGTCGAGAGTTTGAGGTGGGCTCATTTTGGAACGAAGGGAAAGTTAAGTCCAAGATTTATAGGACCTTTTAAGGTGTTAAAACGGGTGGGAGAGGTAGCTTATATGATAGCATTACCTCCAGACCTAGAACAAATACATAACGTGTTTCACGTATCTGTATTACGTCCATATAAGCTGGACTATGAGCATGTAATCGAGTATGAGCCGATTCATATCGAGAAAGATTTAACGTATGAAGAGTAACCGATGCAGATCATTGATAGAAAGGAACAAGTTCTGAGGAACAAGGTAATACCATCAGTAAATGTATTATGGAAGAACCGCGATCTTGTCAAGAAGCAACGTGGGAACTAGAAGAAAAGATGAAGAAAAATTTTCCTCATCTATTTGATTAAAGTAAAAGACGAGATTTCGGGACGAGAATCTTTATAAGGGGGAAGAATGTAACAACCGAGAAATTCGGATCTTATTGTAAAATAATTTTATTAAATTAAATAATAATAAAATTGTATTCCTTGTGTTATCGAGACGGTTGTCATTATATAACCTATTGATGTTAGAATGTCGTAGTATTTGAGCTACGTGGATGAATTAAAGTGTTTGAATTTCCAAGACGAAAATAAAAGTTTTCCGAGAAATTTTCTGAAAAACACTATTCATCGATATTTGCTCGGGATATAGTTTTGAGTTTCCGATAAATACGTAATGATGAAATAACAAGGTAAGATGGATTGTGTAATAAAAATCTAGTTATGGAAAATGTAATAATTCGCTTGTGGACTTAATTTATAAACATTAAGTAAAGCGAAGTGTTAAGGAATAAGTAATAATTGTATGATACTTGGTATTGTACAAAGTAATGAAAAGCAGTATAATGAAGTATTATACTGAGTTTGTATGAAGAGATAAAATATCGTATATAAATTTATATGAATTAGAATACGAAAATAATATATAAACTATATGTATATGTATTAAGAAATGTTAATGGACTTGGAAAGATTGATAAGAGTTAATATAAGTCCAAGTGAATTAAATGAAGAGGCCCAATAATTGATTAATGAACAAGCTAGTGTTTATTAATGCAAAGCCCAAGGATTTATTAATCCAAGCCCAAGCTAGAATCCATGAGTTAATAGACCCATGGGGCAAAACCATATTGATATGGTTATTGTGGTGACCAAGTAATGTGGTGACCAAGTTAGTGTGGTGACCAAGACTTTGAAGTAATGACCAAGTGTAGAATAAGTTTTGTGCCTTGCAAGAAATGAATAGTAAGGAGGTGCATGAGGAGGTGGGATGGTTTAATGACTAAACTACCCTAGCTTTGCAATTTCTATAAATAGAGGAAGCTTACAAGCCATTTGTTGGTTGTTCAAATAATCTAGACATCACAAAGTGCTTAAGTGTTAGAGAGTTTAAGTCACAAATAAGTTACTTCCATAAGTAAGAAGAAGAAGAAAGCTATCTTACCAAGACTTCAAAAGAGTAAGATTTCTTCTCAAGTATCTTATATCTCTACCATGATAGGATGATAAGAAAAGTTGGGTTAAGAAACATGAATGATTAAGTAGTGAATTTAAGCCAATTAAGTTGGTAATAAGTCATTTAAGCTAGCATAAATTATAAACTTATGTGAAAATAATATGAACTTGTAAGGAGTTTATTAAGAGAAATGATATGAATATAAAAGAATTTATATGATCATATGTATCATGTATACCTAAGTTAAGTTATATGTTAAGAACATATAAGAAATGATGTTTAAGAAACTTTAATTGTCATAAGTCATTAACAATGAAATCTTAAGTAGTTTATAATTTGACAAGTTATAAGCTCATGAAGAATAAGTCAAAATCCAACAATGAATATAAGTTGTTGTATTAAGTATGTTAATGTGTTCACATAATAAATGAAGTTAATTTGTAATGTTGAATAAATCATAAGAAGGAAGAATTGCCAGAATTTGCACGATTGGACAATAATCATCGAATTCGTAAAATTCTCGGAATGGAAGTCAAATTTTTTGTTTGAACTCAGAACCATTGTTTTCCAATGGAGACAAGTCATATTTGGCATTTAAGAGTTGCGGACTCGAAAATGACCGGATTCTAACTTAGAACGAAGAAACGAGCGTTGAACGTTCACGAACGTTTATCGTTTTTTGTTAAAAATGAACTAATAGGTGAATTTTTAGCAAACGAAGTCAAATAGATAAAAGTCTTGCATGATAATATAGATTACGTAATTTGTGAACCGTGGGCTTTTGAACGAGCTAATTCGGACTTATAACGAGGAAGTTATGCGTCTGCGAAGTTCACAAAAATTAAAAACTAAAATGGTTTTCTGGTGCACAGAGTTGGCACCGCGGCGCCAACCCTAGGCAAAATGAGCCATTATTGCGGGTAAGTAAGCGAATCGAGCACAACGCAATAGTTCACCGCACATGAACTATATATATATGGTGGCCATACAGCCATGAATAATACCAAAACCTCGGAGAGTGAAAGCAGTCATGCTCTAATAAGTAAGCACTCGCTGGCCAGCAAGCAAGTCAAGTCGAGACAATGACATTAAGAGCTCGTGCCGCAGCGCGAGATGTAGGTATAAATCTGGCGCCGCAGCGCCAGTCTCAGAACAAAGATAGTAATGAAGGTTTCTCAGTACAAAGAAAAGAAAACCTAATTGATTCAAAAGTAAACATAACTTAAAGAAGGTAATGTAACATTGTTTAAACTTTGTTAAACCTTAAGGAATGTAATGTAAAGGTTGAGATAACCTAGTCGAATATAAATGGAAGGGTAATGATAAACCAGAATGAATAGTAACTGAATTTAATACACAATTAGATTGAAATGAAGGGTAAGATATAGTCATATACATACTTGATTATATGTGACCTAATGTAAGGCATTATGTAATCATATATTGTAGAGACTTGAACGACTTGAACATAAAGTTAATTTACCGTAGCAGACGCTAATGGCAAGTATTCTAACTCTTGTCTTAGTTCAATCTGAACAAGTTTTTGAGGTTCATGTATTCTTTCGCATGAATTGAGGTATGTTGAAGTTGAAGCCAATTCCATTGGCTAGACTTGATGTATTGATAATCTATTCTTGCATTATCAAATGTTGCTATCTTTTGTCAACTACTTGATATGGTTTTCAAAAGAAGACTGAAATGTTAAACAAATGTTTTGTCGGTAAAACGACAGGCACGTGAGGTTGCCAAATGCTTAAATGTGCATACGTTTAATGGATGTAGTGTTGATCAACATAGAGTACAATAGGCTGATCACCTAGAAGTGCTCGTAAGTGATATCGGGCTTACGAATTTGTTTTCGGGTTGTCCTTTTTCCAACAAAGAATGAATACTCGAGGTCTTTGACCGGAGTGAATGTTTTACTAAATATGGTTGTTATTGTAAAACATTTTGAAAGAAAAGATGAAGTGCTATTTTGAATTATCAATAGTACTTCATAACTATTGTTCAGTTATTGAAGATATACGATTTGTATGTGTCAGGCATGTTGTTATTAAATTGTTATACTTGGTGAGCTGGTTATGCTCACTCTTGCTTGAACCATATGAATGCAGCTAAGACGGAACGTTCCGAAGGATCGAAAAAGGATAAGGGAAAAGCTAAGGCAGATTACTAAGCTGTCTTGTAATAGTATAGATCTATTGTTGTAATGTAACTGATATTATGGCAAAGAACCTTTGTAACGGCTCATGTATTAACAGAACATTTCCATATTGAACAATTCAACCATAGAACAGGTTATCTCATAGAAACACCGAAGTGTTAAAATTGTGGCACAAAGCCTCATACATTCTACCACCTTGTACAAATATCACACATTTGCACATAGATAAACTTCTCAAGTTCAACATCTGAGAAAGTTTAAGGAACTAGCATTCATTTAAAATATGAATGAAGTTAGGAAACTTGCCTTACGCACAACTACAACTTATAATTTACGCTTAACTGTTCATTCCATTCCCTATATAACACATAAAGAAATAGTACATACACCAATTAGTCATTTACTTGACTTACGCATTAGTTTAAGCATAACTTTACTCCTTATGGTTTGTGTTTATAACCAAAGTTCATGTAACCATCCTTTTTTACCGTCTTACGATATTACGACATACGAAGATGTCTTAACTCATACGATCATCATCTTTGATGATTTATATTATATCTTCTTCTTATAACTTTTCTAGGACTTAGCACACATCAAGTCTCTACTAGTAGTCCATATGGTACTCTGAGAGGTTTCCCACAAACAACCAATAAACTAGTTTCTCGTCTGATCTACAATGTCTTTCACAGGGAGTTAGATCAGTTTCTAGTTTCATATATACCTCCGCTCCCAAATGTCAACCATTAAAGATTACGATTGTACTACAACCTAGACTTAACTTAACTTATCCAAACCATTAAAACTATAATGTTTGTTAAGTTGATTTCCCATTCTTTACGGCTTTCTGGCAACGAAATGCAATATTTCAGGATTTATTTCTTATCTTCAAAGTCATACAGTCTTTTGTATACTCAGAATGATTATTCAATGTTAATACAATGCGTTCATAGCGTTAATTATTTTACATTACCTTACTCATATCTTGTATCGTTCAGTTCATTCGACTTGGAACGTTATCCAAGTTATAATCCTTAACTCGGCTTCTTAACGTTATATGTCATTGTCATTAATTCAGTTTCTTCACCGTTCAAAGATTTAATCATTATTCTTCATTTCCTTACAGTCAAATCATACACGTGGTGTAGGTTCTGCCTGTTTAATATTAGTGTACACTCAACCCTCAAGTCGGCTAAAGTGTTTAACTCTTACGTTCATTCTAACATTCTCTATCCGATTCATACTCAGACTTTTATTAATCTTATGATCGTTCATTACAGCTTTCTTGATGATTTCATATCTTACTTATTACCTTCGTCAAAGTCTAAGTCATACAACCAATGTATACTTAGAACGTTTGTCCGACGCGGATATGATTCACGAGGATCGTTTAGGTATTATGCATTCACGTTACTCGTCTCTAAAACTCCCATTCAACCTTTACCTATGATTTTAATCACTCTCATTCATTATCCATTATATGATTCTCACGTTCATCATCATAGCAATCCCACACATTCATTTTATTGCGACTACGGTCCCCAGATATCAGTTACATAATTCACGTTCTCCGTTTTATAACCTTTATTCGACGTTTCATCGTCAAACTCAAGGTTTTATTCATTATTATAGATATTTCTCTTCATGAATATTACATTCATGCTTTCCCCTTAATTACCACCCCAAATGTTGGACAATAAAAATCTACATTCGGGAAATACTCCCTTAAGGCGCTGCGACGCCATTTCTTTTGTTAATATCGAAGTCATGCGGTAGCGGTTTAGCAAAGAGTGAGTCCCCAGTCAAGGCCAAGCAAGATGACCTTCCAAGGCATACCTGGCGTCATGCAAGTGCGAAGACTAAAACTCATAAATTTTTTCTTAGTGTTGAACATGTTTGAGTCGCCTATTTTGCAATCTCATAACTTCTTCTCCCGATATCGGAATTACTCTGTTCTTAAGGCGTTGGAAAGCTTGCAACATCCTCTATAAATTTCCTCGGGTAGATTAACTTTCCTGAGTCTATAACAAACCTAAATCGTGGCTCAAAATTTCTCCCTCTCTAAGTTTTTCAACTTTACGTTGAATTTTTGTGCGTCCGCAAATCTGTCATCCGAACTCAAAATTCGTTCATTCTTGAGTCCACAACATACGTTTTCTTACATTATTATGAAACCCGACACATTTAGTTTCATTTACTTACTTTCTACTTTTGGCTCGTCTTTTACGAAATTTTGTCATAACTTCGTTATAGCTAAGTTTAATTTGTTCTTCATGAACGTTTCTAACATTCCTAACCAAGCAATAAACATCTAACTTATACGTGATAGTTTTAAACTTTTCCATCAACGACAAGTTCTAATTAGATGGTATTAAATTTTTGACGCCCCCAAAATTAGGTATACATCACCCATCTTGGGTCGCCAGATACATGGTACAGAATTCAAATACAACTTACTAATACAACTGTCGTGTACAATACGACAAAACATAAACTGTGAGGTTGAATATAAATATTGTCTACTAGAGATTATACAAACTCAAAAGGAGTCCTCATTACAAATATTATCACACTATTTCACAAAATATTGAGGACTACTAATGCTATCCTCTGGACCATCACTCCGTTCGCCGACTCGTCCCAGCTATATTCTCATTTCCTGAAGAGAATAGTGAAAGAAAGGGTGAGCTCAACTAGCCCAGTAAGAAATATTATGACTAAGATAATGTAGAATAAATTATCATTAGTCTCCAACAATGTTAAACTGATAAAATATAATAGACATCAAGTTTAACTGTAGCGGAACAAGCAATCCATTAAGAGAGTCAAGTAGAAAATAAAATCTATTATCTATTATGATTTAAAAGGTTTTTCATCACTGTTATAGCTGAGACTCGACTTAATAAATATTCCACATCTTCGAATCACCCCTGCACTACAGCCAAGGATATTCTTTAGTATCACGACCACAATTATCCATGCACTTTGGGCCAAGAATATTTGTGTATTCATTAATGGTCATGATCATGCCAACAACTGTCCATCAATGCACTACGGGCCAATGAGGACTTTTACCACACCATTTATAACATTACGGTCATGAGTACACCGAATAATCCCTGGTCATAATCATACCAAGTCCATCTATGCACTACAGGCCACAGATGACTTTCAAAAATATAAACACGAGGATGATGACAATGATATAAGGATTCAATAAAACAAGTTCAAGAATTAATTTATTCAGGAACTAATAACGTCCAAATTGTCAACATGATAATCGCTTTCGTGCAAGTAAAATTCAAGATCGCTTTCGTAAGAATATTTCCGTGAAAAGATACTGGATAAAGCGCAAATGTCAAGAATATTCCACTAATTTTATGGAGTATAGTAGTCAAAACTTTAGCCAACTGAGTATAATAAAGAATGGAATAACAAAAGAAATCACCATACATGCGGTACTTCACATAGACAGGTTATTGCAACAGAATACTAAATGACGGAACCAGGTCAGGCGAGATTCGCACCGACAAGATGTTCCAACAGAATAATAAAGAATAGAATAACAACATAAATCACCTTGTATGCTGTACTTCGCATAGACAAGTTATTCCAACAGAATACTAATATGGACGGAATCAGGTCCGGTGTAAAACACAAAGACAGGATATTCCGACAGAATAATAATAAAGACGGAACCAGGTCCGGCGTAAAATGCACAGACAAGATATTCCAACAGAATAATAAAGACAAAATCGGTCCGCGTAGAAACGCATGCATGACAGGATATTCCAAATGTAATAATAAAGACGGAATAATAGAAGAATATCACCAAGTATAGGGTAGATCACAGATACAAAAGTTATTCCAATGAATAATAAGAAATGGAATAACAATAGTTCTCTTCATGAATAAGAAAGAGTAACACCCATTATCGTAAAAGAAACTGAATATAAGAAAAGAAAGGTAGCAGACTTCTCTTTTTCTTTCTCTCTAAAATTTTCTCTCTCTAGAGTTCAGAGAATTCGTAAGAAAATAATGAAGAAATGAGCTTCTATTTATAGAAAAATGGAATGCATAGTAACTAACTTATGAACGGTCCAGATTGATTTACTTTAATCTGATGGTCCATATTTAAAGCAAAATCTTTTAAATAAAATATAATATATATTATATATTATATATATATAATCTCATGGGACATCACCCCCATGATTCAACCTGTCAAAAATTTGTGAATGATTCAACATAATAATACTCCTCCTGCTAACTTTTCAACCGATATTATATAAGAATGATCAAATAAAACAAACCTATTATATAATATTTATATATATATAATATACATGCCTTTTGAAATTCTTACTCACAAACAACATCAATCTCATCCCACCCAATTTTGATAACATAACCACTTTACTTATATATATATATATAATATATATATAAATACATACCTTATATACATATATATATATATAACTCTAATATATATATAAGTAATAAAACAAAACTTAGATGACTTCTCACGTAAGCATCAATAATCAATACCGTGTGCTACTATGCAACCACGCATATTACTGTACTTTTACTATCGAGTAGTTCAACAGTATCAACGGTAAAACTTCTGCCATTATTTTCATAAAAATATTTTTGTCGTTTTCTCAATCCGACAATAATTCTGTTGTGGGGTCCACCAATGATTGCGCCGTTGTATGAATATTCCCTGCTAAAACGAATATTCCCCGACCAATCGAATATAATATAACAACTTGCATACTATTCAAAATTTATAAATATTACCCACAACTATAACATTATATCAATTTTACTCCATAATATTCAAAAATAATATTTGTTGAAAATTCATCTTTATTCAAAAAGTTGGGGTTTTACAATCTCCCCTTATTATGAAATTTTGCCCTCGAAATTAGGGTACGTACCTGGTATGTCAAAAAGGTAAGGATACCTTGATTTCATTTCAGATTCTAACTCCCAAGTCATTTCCTCAACGTCGTGGTTCCTCCATAACACTTTGACTTGAGGTATAACCTTGGAGCGTAAAATATGTTCCTTCTTATCCAAGATTTGAATAGGAACCTCTTCATACGTTAAATCTTCCGCTATTTCGTCCGGTTCTAACTCAATAATGTGGTTCGGGTCTTTCACATATTTACGTAAAATGGATACATGAAAAACGTTATGAATACGAGACATACTTGGTGGTAAAGCAAGTCTATAGGCTACAGTCCCTACTCAATCGAGGATTAAAAATGGGCCAATGAATCGAGGATTGAGCTTTCCTCTCTTTCCAAACCTCGTAACAACACATGATCTCCTATATCGAATTCCACGTCCTTTCGATGAAGATCAGCATAACTCTTTTGTCGATCTTGTGAAGTTTTTATACGTTGTCGGATCGTTTGAATCTTTTCTGTAGTCATATGTACTAACTCCGGTCCCAATAACGTTGCTTCACCCACCTCATCCCAGCATACTGGAGAATGACACTTTCTTCCATACAACGCTTCAAATGGAGCCATGTCAATACTTGTTTGATAACTGTTGTTGTAGGAAAACTCCACCAATGGTAAGAACTTGATCCAACTTCCCTTGAAATCAAGGACATAGAGTCTTAATAGATCTTCAAGAGTTTGAATAGTCCTCTCCGACTGTCCATCCGTCTGAGGATGATATGCCGAGCTAAATCGTAAATTTGTGCCCATAGCTTTCTGCAAACTAACCCAAAATCGTGAAGTGAATCTTGGGTCTCGATCAGAAACTATGGATACTGGCATACCATGCAGTCTTATAATCTCGTTTATGTACATACGAGCAAGATGTTCAAGTGTATAAGTTTCTCGTATCAGTAAGAAATGAGCAGACTTGGTCAATCTATCAATAATGACCCAAATTTAATCTATACCTTGAGAAACCTTAGGAAGACCGGTAATAAAATCCATGGTAATGTGCTCCCACTTCCATTCTGGAATTTTAAGTGGTTGCAATGGACCTTTTGGTACTTGATGCTCTGCCTTAACTCATTGACACGTTAGACACTTTGAGATAAACAACGCTATCTCTCTCTTCATATTGCCCCACCAAAATGTATGTCGAAGATCATGATACATTTTGGTACTCCCAGGAATGATTGCAAACGGTGTGTTGTGCGCCTCCATCATGATTTTATACTTTAAATCAGGGTTATTAGGAACACAAAGTCTGGAGTTGACTCGAAGTATTCCTTCTTCATCGATTCTTGCTTCCGGCATAGCAACTTCTTGCACTTTCTTCCTCATACGCATCAGCTCCAGGTCTGTAGTTTGAGCAGCTTTAACTTTATCAATTAAAGTCGGTTCTACTTGTATGTTCGCCATCATCACATGGGTCCCTGGAGTCTTTATCTCTATCTCCATCCTTTGCAAGTCATGCAAAATGGGCCTTTGCATTGACAATATCGCACTCGTACCAACATATGATCTTCTACTCAATGCATCAGCTACCACGTTCGCTTTTCCATGATGATATTGAATGGTATGATCATAATCTTTCAATAGTTCAAGCCAACGTCATTGTCACATGTTGAATTTCTTTTGAGTGATGAAATATTTGAGGCTTTTATGATCCATAAAGATTTCCACTTTCTCCCCATACAAGTAATGCCTCCAAATTTTAAGTATGAAGACCACAGCTGCTAACTCTAGGTCATGAGTAGGATAATTCCTCTCATATTCTTTGAGTTGTCGTGAGGCATAGGCTATGACTTTCCCATGTTGCATGAGAACACATCCTAACCCTTTGCCTGAAGCATCATTTGTAGATGACAAATCCCTCCGAACCGGATGGTATTGTCGTAGCGGTGCTAAAATGAGTCTCCTCTTGAGTTCTTGAAAACTCTTCTCACATTCCTCGCTCCAACCGAACTTTATATCTTTCCGAGTCAGCTAAGTTAGTGGAGTAGCAATTCGAGAAAACTCTTCTATGAATCTCCAATAATAACCAGCTAAGCAGAGAAAGCTACGTACTTCGGTCACTGATTTAGGTTGCTCCCAGCTTTGAATAGCTTCAATCTTTGCCGGTTCAACAGATATTCCATGACTTGATACCACGTGCCCTAGAAATGCTATTTCCTTAAGCCAGAACTCGTATTTCTTCAACTTGGCATAAAGCTTATATTCACGAAGCTTTTGGAGTATCAGCCTCAAGTGTTGCTCATGATCTTCACGGCTTTTGGAATAAATAAGGATGTCATCAATAAAGACGACCACAAAGTGATCCAAATATTCCTTGAATACTCGATTCATCATATCCATGAAGGCAGCAGGAGCATTAGTCAATCCAAATGACATGACTAGGAATTTATAATACCCATATCGAGTTCTGAAAGCCGTCTATGTAATGTCATCGGTTCTAATCTTCAATTGGTGATATCCAGAACGAAGATCAATCTTTGGAAAGAATTTGGCTCCTTGCAACTGGTCAAACAGGTCATCAATACGTGGCAATGGGTGCCTATTTTTGATGGTGACATGATTCAACTCCCGATAATCAATATAAAGTCGCATACTCCCATCTTTCTTCTTCACGAATAGGACAGGAACACCCCAAGGAGTAGTACTAGGATGAATAAATCCAATGTCTAACAATTTCTGAAGTTGAGTCTTTAACTCCTGAAGTTCAATAGGAGCCATTCGATATATGGCTTTGGAAATGGGTTTTGTACCGGGTTCAAGGTCGATACAAAATTCAATTTCACGCCTGGGGTAGGCAGGAAGTTCTTGAGAGAATACGTCGGAAATTCATTAACAATAGAAATATTATTCAAAATCGACGTATTTTTGTTTAGATTCGTGATATGAGCTAAGAAAGCTTGACATCCGTTTTTCAATAAACGAATAGCTTTATAGCTTGAGATGACAGTGATTGATTTTAATGGTTTGGTTGCTTGAATTCGCATTATAGATCGTTTAAGAATATAAAAGCTTACAACCTTACAAAAATAATCAATTTTTGCATGATGAGTAGTTAACCAATCAATCCCTAGAATTACATCAAATGAAAGTATTTTTAATGCAGTAAGATCGACAGGTAATGTGTGGGTACCAACTTGAACCAAACAAGACTTATAAACCGTGGATGTAATGAAGGTTTCTCCCAACGGAGTTTCCACAGATAAGTCAAAGTCTAATTTCTCCGGAGTCAAATTTAATCGTTGAGCGCAAGTAGGAGAAATAAAAGAATGTGTAGAACTGGTATCAAATAAGGTATAGACTTCGCTAGAGTTTATGATAAGCTTACCCGTGATGACCTCATTCGGGTTCCTTCCTTTCTGGGAGGTCACTACAAACGCTCTCCATTGCACTACTGGTTTTGACTTTTCTAGGACGGCCTTTGTTGCCTCCATCCTAGCTGAACTTGTCTTCAGTGAACGACAAAATTGGGCTAGGTTACCTTCTCTTCCACAATTATAACATACTTTGGACGGCATCGCGCAGTTTGGACTGATGTGTCCCTCACCTCCGCATTTGAAGCATATGATAGGTGGTCGTTCTCATTCCTTAACACTGGGTGCTGGTGCTGACGCTTACGTCTTTCCATCATTGTTGAATCTCCTCTTCTTGAAATGTCCATTTTTACTGTCTTGGCCATGATTACCACGGAAGTGGTTACCATTTCTGGCATGTTGATTCCCTCCACGTTGGTTTTCGCCGTTTCGATGACTGATACCACTTGTATTTTCATGCTGCCGGCTGCTTTCTCTTAGTTGCGTTGACTCATTATCGCGCTCCAATAACTGAGCCCTATTTACAACATTTGAGTACAAACACAGTTTATGAGAAATAAGATATTGATGTACCTCCGGTTTCAAACCTCTTAAAAACATTCACGTAATTCGCTCCTCATTATCGACCAAATGGGATGCAAACCAGGATAACTCCGCAAATTTAGCCTCGTATTGCGACACGGTCATATTATTTTGTTCCAATTTGATAAACTCCACTTCTTTCATGTAACGAATACTCTCAGGAAAGTACTTGTCGTTGAATAGCTCTTGGAACTTCTCCCAAGATATCTTGAGTGCGTCAGGCTGGGTACGTTTTATAGATTCCCACCAGTAATCTGCCTCTTCACGCAACATGACGATGGCGAAGGGAACCTTTTTCTCCTCGGAGCATCCCAAGACATCAAATATCTTGGTGATCTGCTTTATCCATGCTTCCGCCTTAAGTGGTTTTGGCTCTCCTATAAAATCCGGTGGTCCCAGCTCCTTGAACTGTTTAGCAGTGACCGTCTGAGAGTTTCCAGTGTTTCCACCTATATTTTGGACAGGAGCCGCTCTCGCTTGATGTTGCATGAATTGCATAAAGCCTCTGAACAGTCCATCATTCATCATTTGGTCAGTGTTGTTGTTTGCATGAGGATTGTCGCCTTCCTGATGCACATTCTCCTGATTATTGATATGTGGAAACTCAACGGTCTCTTGTACTCCATTGCTATTTTCAACATTCTCGGATGTCATTTTCAGATACTGCCACAAAACAAAGGTTCATTAACATAAAACATATTATCCATATACTTTGACCAACCAATTAAATACCAAATAAACCTAGGTAGGTCATACTAGCGAAGGAATTCCCCGTCTCTCCCCTCCTAGTTCTAGTCTCACATCATAGCCAGGGATCATATCCCTAAACTTTGATACCAACTGTGATGCCCCCAAAATTAGGTATACTTCACCCATCTTGGGTTGCCAGATACATGGTACAGAATTCAAATACAACTTACTAATACAGCTGTCATGTACAATACGACAAAACATAAACTGTGAGGTTGAATACAAATATTGTCTACTAGAGATTATATAAACTCAAAAGGAGTCCTCATTACATTTATTATCACACTATTTCACATAATAGTGAGGACTACTAATGCTATCCTCTGGACCATCACTCCGTTCCCCGACTCGTCCCAGCTATATTCTCATTTCCTGAAGAGAACAGTGAAAGAAAGGGTGAGCTCAACTAGCCCAGTAAGAAATATTATGACTAAGATAATGCAGAATAAATTACCATTAGTCTCCAACAATGTTAAACTGATAAAATATAATAGACATCAAGTTTAACTGCATCGGAATAAGCAATCCATTAAAAGAGTCAAGTAGAAAATAAAAACTACTATCTTTTATGATTTAAAAGGTTTTTCATCACTGTTATCGCTGAGACTCAGCTTAATAAATATTCCACATCTTAGAATCACCCCTGCACTATGGCCAAGGATATTCTTTAGTATCACAACCACAATTATTCATGCACTATGGGCCAAGAATATTTGTGTATTCATTAATGGTCATGATCATGCCAACAACTGTCCATCAATGCACTACGGGCCAATGAGGACTTTTACCACACCATTTATAACATTACGGTCATGAGTACATCGAATAATCCCTGGTCATAATCATACCAAGTCCATCTATGCACTACAGGCCACAGATGACTTTCAAAAATATAAACACGAGGATGATGACAATGATATAAGGATTCAATAAAACAAGTTGAAGAATTAATTTATTCAGGAACTAATAACGTCCAAATTGTCAATATGATACTGCTTTGTGTAGTAAAATTTAAAAATGCTCAGAATAATATTTTCATGAAAAGATACTGGATGAAGCGCAAATATCAAGAATATTCCACTAATTTCATGGAGTATAGTAGTCAAAACTTTAGCCAACTGAGTATAATAAAGAATGGAATAACAAAAGAAATCACCATGCCTGCGGTACTTCGCATAGACAGGTTATTTCAACAGAATACTAAATAACGGAATCAGGTCAGGCGAGATTCGCACCGACAGGATGTTCCAACAGAATAATAAAGAATGGAATAACAACAGAAATTACCTTGTATGCGATACTTCGCATAGACATGTTATTCCAACAGAATACTAATAAGGACGGAATCAGGTCCGGCGTAAAACGCACAGATAGGATATTTCAACAAAATAATAATAAAGACAGAACCAGGTCCGGTGTAAAATGCACAGATAGGATATTCTAACAGAATAATAAAGACAGAATCAGGTCCGGCGTAAAACGCACAGACAGGATATTCTAATAGAATATTAAAGATGGAATAATAGAAGAATGTCACCAAGTATAGGGTAGACCAGCAGATCAAAAGTTATTCCAATGAATAATAAGAAATGGAATAACAACAGTTCTCTTCATGAATAAGAAAGAGTAACACCCCTTACCGTAAAAGAAACTGAATATAACAAAAGAAAGGTAGCAGACTTCTCTTTTTCTTTCTCTCTAAAATTTTCTCTCTCTAGAGTTCAATGAATTCGTAAGAAAATAATGAACGAATGAGCTTCTATTTATAGAAAAATGGAATGCATAGTAACTAACTTATGAACGGTCCAGATTGATTTACTTTATTCTGACGGTCTATATTTAAAGCAAAATCTTTTGAATAAAATATAATATATATTATATATTATATATTTATATATAATCTCATGAGACATCACCCCTGTGATTCAACCTGTCAAAAATCTGTGAATGATTCAACATAATAATACTCCTCCTGCTAACTTTTCAACTGATACCAATAATGATCAAATAAAACAAACTGATTATATAATATTTATATATATATATATATATATATATATATATATATATATATATATATATATATATATATAACACATGCCTTTTGAAATTCTTACTCACCCGACAACATCAATCTCATCCCACCCAATTTTGACAACATAACCACTTTACTTATATATATATAATATATATAAATACATACCTTATATACATATATATATATATATATAAATCTAATATATATATAAGTAATAAAACAAAACTGAGATGACTTCTCACGTAACCATCAATAATCAATACTGTGTGCTACTATGCAACTACGCGTATTACTGTACTTTTACTACCGAGTAGTTCAACAGTATCAACAGTAAAACTTTTGTCGTTATTTTCATAAAAATATTTTTGTCGTTTTCTCAATCCAACAATAATTCTGTTGTGGGGTCCACCAATGATTACGCCATTGTATGAATATTCCCTGCTAAAACGAATATTCCCAGACCAATCGAATATAATATAACAACTTGCATACTATACAAAATTTATAAATATTACCCACAACTATAACATTATATCAATTTCACTCCATAATATTCAAAAATAATATTTATAGAAAATTCATCTTTATTCAAAAAGTTGGGGTTTTACAAAATTTGTCCATCAACAACGTTATTCGTGTTCTTCGCGTATTCTTCGAGTTCTTCATTCGTTCTTCATTTTTAATCGATACTTTGATTATGATTTCACATTTTATTGGAATTTCGTGTTATAAAACACCATTCCTTACTTATTTCACCGAATCATTCATATGATTCATTCGGATCGTTAAAATTCATTACGAAATTCATAATTCCTTAAGAAAGCTTTTTAAGAAAATTATAACTTAAACTTCTAATTCTTATTTCTTCATTTTCTCATGATTTCAACCATATGAAAATCATTATGAACATCTTTTACTTATTTTCTCATTAAGATATATGATTTCCATATAAAACCTAAAGAAAAATTAGATAAAAGATAGGTTTTAATACCTTTGTTCTTCAATTTTCTTTCATTTTGTTCTTCCTCTTGCTTTATCTTGTGATTTTCTAGCTTTTATGTTTCTTCTCTTTCTCCAATCCTAGCATCCAAGTTCTCTTTCTCTCTCAATTTCATGTCTTAGTTGAAAAAACTAACAAATGAAATGAATTAACTTAGCTTATATAAACATTCAAAGCTTAGGGGCGTATTGGCCATTTGGCAAACCGCCTTACTATTCACGCCTCCTAACTATTCATGAAGCCTCCTTACTATTCACTAAGCTTCTCTTGGAAGCTTCGTGGTTCCATCTTGCGGAATTCGTCCGACAGTTCAAAAAATTGCGATTCTCAAAAACAAAATATTTTTGGATATTTCATCTTTCTTTTACAGATTAACTTTTACGCATTCTTCGAAACTATGAAAAACTAAAAAACACTTTTTGATGATAAGCGTTTTCCTTCACGTTTTCCCCTAACGTAGTTAAACGAATGAAAAATACATAATAGTACTTTTCGTTATTTTTATTTTGTCCAATTTCTGCACGTTTTTTGAGAAAAACTTTTATTGGCTGACTTAATTTTCCACGACATATTATCGTTTAATCTTTTGACGGAATGTCAGTAAGACATACCAAACTCTCGGAAAGACTTAGGTTATTCAAATCCTAACCCTTAGGTTTCGTTAGGTGAATAGTGTTTATTTCATCTTTTTCCCCAGAAATATTTTTGTTCCCAGAAATATTTTATTTTCATCTTGAAAATTTTTATTCGTTCAGTCTAGCTTGTAGCCAGAATCCTCCTGTTTTATAATCACCCTAAGTTCTAGAATGATTAATAAACACATAACACATAATATTATTAATAAAAATTCATTTTATTACTAACTAATTCTTTAAACTTAAATTCAAGACAATCTGGTTTTTCCCTGGTTGTCACAAATATAGTAAAGGATAAAAGAACTGTGGGAAGAACCACTTAAGTGTATGTAGGAAATGAAAGAATGTGTGTTATAATTGTGGGCATGAGGGACATATTTCTCCTGACAGCCCTAAATTGAGGAAATGAGTGTGTATCAAGTGTGGATTATTTGATCACCTAGTTAAGAGTTGTCCGATGAAGGGACACGTAGAGTGAGTGAAGAAGGTAGAATGGTAGGTTGAAATATGCTCAAATAATTTCAAAGGAGCTAGTTTAAGATATAGTATAGTCTTACTCTGAACAATTAGGACAAACTGATATGTTAGTAAACATGGTCATATGACTATCGTTACCAAGGAAGAATATGTTAAGGATGATTAGATAGAGTTGTGGTAGTATCATAGTTAATGAATAGGTATATGTTTATCAGAATATATATATATATATATATATATATGTGTGTGTGTGTGTGTGTGTGTGTGTGTGTGTGTGTGTGTGTGTGTGTGTGAATCCCAGCTTATAGATAGAAGAAAGATATCTTTAATCAGTCCCAACTATAATATGAGTTGTGGAATAACTATGTAAATCTTATATTTGATAAACAATAAAGAAAGTAAGTGTTAAATAGAATCAAATGCTATTAAATTGTAAATAGTAGAAGCTATAACAATGTAAACAAGTATGAATTGTAAGAAGCATATTATATTAACTGTGTTTTGTACTGACTATGTATTAGCATTAAAATAAGAATGCTTTAGAATAAGAAATGAAATATTAATAAAATATTTCATTGAGAAGGAATGTTGTCAAGAAGAAGTTACGTAATATAAAGAAGATTAGAAGAAGAAACTCATAATAATAAATCAGTATACGAGTCAAAAGAACCCCAAAGCAGAAAGTTAGAGTCCTTTTAATGGAGGCATTTAATAGAAATTCCACCAAAGTAAACGTAAATTCTCTTGTTGTGAAAGTAGCCAGTTTAAAAGGATTCTCAACAGTGTGGGACCTCCTAAATTTAAAGAGACCACTTAGACGTTAAAGGTTTAATCCAAGATTGAGTAGGAGAGAAAGCCATTTCGTAATGCCAGAATAAGTAAGGAATTATACTGAAGTGATCAGATTGGAATACAGGTAATAAAAGTAAAGTAGAGGTATGTTTTAGATCACCAATACGCCACCAAGTTCAATAAATTGGCTAAATTTGTTCCACATTAGGTGGTTAAGAAGGAGAGAGGTAAAGAAGAAGATCTGAGCAGGGGTGGAACCCTTGGCTCTACAAAAGAATGTTAATACTTTGGAAACAGTTATTTAAGGAAATGTTTAGGAAGGTTAGTATAGCCAAATGAAGATGTGAAATAAACATATATGTGTTAATATGAAACCCCAAAACCCTAATAAGACTCGTATATGTAAATTCAGTTATATTAATAAAATCTCTCCATTCTGAAAGCATTGCGTGTTAATATATACTCTGTTTAACAAATTAGGACAAAAAAATTTTGTCCAAAAATTGACGTGCTTGACACCTCGTATTTAATCTTTTTTTTTTCCAAAAACAGACTTTTCGGTATATTTGTTTTGACAAGCTACTTTGTTGTGCTTATACTGACAAAACGCTTTGTCGTGCTTGTTAGGATTTATGGAAAATCTAAGTTAAAAACCCTAGATTACAAACCCTAACCCTAATTAGCTTGACCAAACCCTAATTAGGTTATCCTAACACCAAATCATGATTGCTAAACTTTTTTTAGGTATTAATAAACATCATTAAGTAACCCTAATCATAAAAAATAAAACCCTAATCAAGGTTAATGAGGATTAGGGCATAATTAAGTTACTAATTCAGTCAACTAGAATACAAGTAGGTTAGGAGTCATTAACACGAGTTTCAAGACATCACACGACATGCTTCCAAACTCCTAAGCACGACCATAGTCACAGATCAGATCTTTTAGGAGGCAAGTAGGTGGGAATATGACCAAAAAGACATGTTGGACAATTCTATAAAAGGAAAGCCTAGCTCAGTGAAAACTCACAAATATTATAAGCCTATACACTCATATAACCTGCCTATAAAAGCCCTGGTGATAGCAACAACAGATTCTAGACCCAGAAATCAAAAATCAAGCAAGAAAAGGTGCAAACCCTAATTGGTAGCTAGATCTTTGATGTTATGTTTGATTTGTTGTTTAGATGTTTATATATATGTTATAACATGTTAGAAAGTATGCTAAGTTGATAGAACATATTTTCATAACATCTAAATGCATCAAATTTATTTTTTAAGCAATCTTGAAATTTTTGAAAAATAGGTCTAACAGTCAAATGTTAGAGCTTGTAGATCCGTGTATGTTAATAGTTAGGTCTGTTAATTGTATGTTATTTGTAGTATGACATAAGGTCTTTAATTTGGAAAAGAAAACACGTTCATTGGAACCATATATTGCAAGATATAGGTGGTCAAAAGTGATTGACCGATCACAAAGTTCTGTTTTCTGGGTTACCCAGAAAACTCAACAGGTTGAACCGGCTACTTTGACCAGCCTTTTAATCGCTTTCTGTTAGATGTTATAATGACTTTTTTTAATGAATTAATACCTTGACATACATATTACATATCCATGACATTCAATTGCTTAAACAATTCATAGGATTACTGGAATTAATTGTCAAACGTCATTGACCGAGTATGACTAAGTTTTTTGGGTTACCCAGAAAAATGATGAACATGAAGAACATCATTTGGTTGTAATTTGACCATCAAAGATCAAGACCTTGACGAGAGTTTAAAAACCACGCTCATTTTACAATAATAGAACTTAAGAAACTTGCCTAACTGTAAACAAGTTAGAATGAATAACTTGAAGAGAAAGTGGAGTACAAATGTGGATGCTAGAAACTGTAAGAACCCGAATTTTCAGAAAATATTAAAATAAGAATTTAGTAAATAAAATTCTTAAAGCATGAGATGGGTTCGAACAAGAATATATAAATGTGTTACGAGGTATGAAGTATTGTGTTACATAGAGTAATATGAGCTATGCAATAAGTGATGTTGTGTTTAATAAATATATATCATTTTTATATATTTGTTGTTTATTGAAGAAGCAAGTTATTTGAAGTAAAGAAGATGGATAGAAATTATCTATCAATATTAAATAATTTTTGTGAAATTATTTTATCATAATAAGTTGGTGACATTAAATATCTTTGATAATCACCAATTTCTTGAGTATATGTACGAGTAAGTATCAAGTCTAAGGCAGTGCAACCGTACCCTTTAATGGTTGATGTATAGGAGCTGAGCTAAACTATTCCTTCATAGAGCGGAGGTATATACGAATTAGTAACCGATCTTACTCACTGTTAAAACAGTGTAGATGAGACGGAAACTAATTTGTTGGTTGTTTGTGGAAAACCACTCAGTGTACTATATTGAATACCATTAACGACTCGATGCGTGCTAGGTTTGAACTTGTATATATGTACGTTGTTGACGAGAAAAGAAAATGAAATTATTATGTTAATTAACTTTGGTATTTTAATATATTACGTAATATTATAATATATGAAAGGATTTAATATTTGAAAGATGATAATGGAATTATATAATTTGAATATTAAAGCCTTGTGTGGCAGGGCCCTGATAGCAAATTGAATTGAAGGGGTAATTCACACAAGTAAAATGGTGAATTAATATATATGCTTTACATGAAGAAAAGGAATTGAAGAATTATAGTATAATAATTGGTATTGTACATATTATTTATTTTAAAGAAAATGGTTATCTGAAATAAAGAGGCATGAGTATTAAAGTTAAATCGGACTAAAGGTTTAACTTGAATTATAAGAAATAGAATTAATGGAAGATAATAGATGATTGATAATAATCATTATGATATTTATGTGTGATAAGAAATAATGGGTTAAGAGTACCCAATTGATTTATATTTAGCCCAATTAAAATATTACGTGGACTAGTATACATGGATTGTATTATTATGGGTATATGTACCCCTAATTTATCATATATTAATAACATTAAGTTATTAAATGTAAGCTTGTAAGTCCAAAAGAAAGTACATATAAATGTCTTAAATACCCATTTTGCTAATGCTGAGAAACCAAATGGGTTGTCCCATTTTGTGAGTCTCATTTCTTTCATCACGTGAATACGCCATTGGCCTAGCCTATTGTTGCTGCTGAAATCAAGAAGGCTGATGATGAGAGTTGGTATCAACTTTCCAACAACTTCTCCTTAACCGCCATTTCCTTCCATCTTCAATTAGATTCTATCTTGGAGACAACGCAATTATGTGGGTATTGAATTCCCTATAAATGGAAGACCATCTCTTCTCCTTCACGTTAGTTAAGTTTTTTGATAAGTTTCCTATTAAGAGTGAGTTGCCATTAGGGAGAGAAATCTGAGATTGGAAGATTGAAGAGCAATAGTTAGCCAATCAAGCATTAAGAAGGTAATAATTTTAATGTATATGTTCTTGAATTCCTAAATTTTGAATTTCTTTGAAATATAAGAAATACTTGCTTTTTAGTCACAAAAGTGATGACTAAAAATTGTTGCAATCTTTGAATTATTTCTATATATTGTTAATACAATTAAAAATGAAAACAACGAAAGTTAAACGGACCAATTTCGTTTAGAAACGAATTCGTAGTGAATGAATTCGCTAAATTTGTCAAAATATGAAAATTTATTATGGACATGAGTTTTGGATTAATATTTGGATTAGTTAATGTTTTTGAAGTGTTATAATTAGTCTATAAATGAGTAGCTAAGAGTTTCACGAGTTCAATGAATCGAAAACCAACCAATTCGGACTTAAAATAAGGAAGTTCTGGCAAATATTGTAATATGTTCAAAAAGCTGATAGCGCGCTTGTAGCGCTTGCGCCGCATTAACTGAGCAAGGAAATGGTGCAAGCGCCTTTGGAATGGTGAGAGTAATGGGCTCGGCCGCGCCCAAGGTGTGATAAGTGTGTCTGCTTTGACCTATTTTGGTAAAATGGTCATAACTATTTCATACGGACTCCGATTGAGGCAATTCAATATGATCCAGAACGAGAACGAATAGACCTACAACTTTAGGTCTTTAAGTTCTTCAATTTGAGGTCGTTAGAAGGGGTAAAAATAGTCATATTTAGGACTGATGTGTAATAGGAGGCAATCAAAGGACGTCAAGCATGCACGTATACAAGTGTAGTGCTCCCGACGATGGAATATGTTATTCTAAGTGATAAAACATGAATATGCATGATAATAGACATGTCATAAAGCTAAGATTACTTTACTCATTATGGAATGCCTTCACATGATTTTCTGAAAGAAAACTTAAAGTTTTTTAGAAACGAAAGTTGATGAATTTTGTGTCCTTTGAGTTCTGACCTTGGACCCTATGTGAGTATATCAACGGACATGAAATGTAGTTTTAAAGTTACCTTGCATATACTAGATTGATATAGCTTGGTTTATAGTATTTTAAAAGAAAAAAACTTGAAGTTTTGAAAATGAAACTTAACGAAATTTGTGTCTTTTAAGTTTTGACTTTGGGAACATTTGAATATGGCCTAGTTAGGTGCGCGGATGGATAAGGAATGTAATTTCAAAATATATTGCACATAAAAGGTTATCAAGCTCGGTTTAGAATGTGTTTTAAATAGAAATTTAAAAGTTTTAGAAACTAACTTTTATGAGCATTGTATTACTTGTATTATGACCTTATAAGCAAGCATGATAGAGTTGTTTATGCCTTTGAACATGAAAGATAAGTGCACTCAACTAGTCAAGCATGACATAAGTTATTTAAGCATGTTTTAAAAGTATAAACTATGCTATGTTTATGTAAATGGGATAGATACATGCGAACATACGTATTAAAGGCTTGTTAGTACCAATATAAGGTTTAAAAGCTTATAAACATTGAACATTTGTTAAAAGAAGTTGTTAAGCCTTGTTGATATAAATAATTCAAAACTAAATGATTTAAAATGTGAACTTGAAGAAATATCAGAACCTACTTGATGCATGTTTATAGTATGTATCAGAATGCATAGTAGGTTAGGACTAAACTGAGCAATTAAAAGCTTAAGTCTGGTTTTGGCAGGGAGTAGCGCGGTCGTGCCACTCCCAAGCTTATATGCAGCGCGGTCGCGCCGTTCTGCAGAGTGACCAAGAGCAGTTTGTTAACTGCATGGTCTTAGGTTATGGTTATATGTTGTCCTTAATAACTATAAGATATGAAACAAGATTGTTTAGATAAATATGATAGTAGAATGAGCTAGTCTTATGGTTATCCTAAGTTCAAGTAAAAATGAAACCTAGTTAGGAAACAATATTTGTTCTTATATTAAGAGCGTATAAAATGTATGACTGATGGGTATGAATCCATGATTATATAACTGTGTAGGAATACACGCAATGCAGATAAGCTTTAAGCAGTTAAGTCGTAGTTGATAAACTACGTATCAGGCAAGTCTTTCAGTTCTTATTTGATATATGAATTCGATAACTGTTAGTTGAACTATATTATCCCATGAGAATGTTGATGTATATATATGAAATGCATATGAGATATGTATGAAATTTGAAAGTTGATCTTTGATGATATGCTTGTGAAGTAAATCTCTATGCCTGTTATGTGAGAAGTAGCATGCGTAGTAAATTATTAATTGATTATGAATTCATGAACTGAGTATGCTATTATATGCTATGTGCTACATGAAAACTATTACAATTGCTGGGATGTCGATCTCACCCTTGCAAAAAATAACTTTTGCAGGTTAAGGACTCATGGTAAAGATTACGTGCTACTTGATTGATAAAGTTCAATAGTATCGAAGGCGATTGTTCTATTTATTTAAATGTATGCTCTTGAACCATGTTTAGGTTCTAGGAAATGTACATGATAGTAGTTTATGATGTGTAATACATGTTGATTTGTAAAGTTGTACTATATGATACATGGTGGAATTCGAGTCGAGATGTATAAATTTATACAGTAATTGAATAGAATGAATCATATCATAGTTTGATTCAAGGATTTGAAATTGATTCAAGTTAAGAAATCAATAAAAGATTTTTCAAAGGAGATTGAAAAAGTTTAAATTATTCCGTATATTTATATAACATCGAATATGATGTAAGACTGGAATAGTAAATGATCTAGATTTAAAACTTATAAAAGTTTGGGGTCATTATATAGATCCTGGAAATGGAAAGAATTTATATTCTAATCTGTAATAAGCAAAGTTATATTCATTAAGTTATGAATAAATGATATAAATAGTTTGACGATAGTAGTATCGTTGTAAGACCCCGAATTTTATGAAATAAAAGTATTCAATTTTTCTTATAATTACTATTCAATAAATGGTTAAATTGATAAAAGTTTAAAGTTAAGGGTGATATATGTAAATATTTTAAATAAGCAAGTGGTTATAAAATATTCATGTTGCCGGGGAATATTTGCTTGGTCGTGGAATATTCTTTTTGTCGGGGAATATTCGTACGACGGCGCATCCATTTGTGGGCTCCGTAACGGAAAATTGTCGAATAAAGAAAACGACAAGAATGAGTTTTTATAAATAACGACGTAGTTGTTACCGTTAACACTGTTGGAACACCCGGTGGTTCAAGTTAAGTAATACGCGGTGTTGCACAGTAACACACAATATTGCACAATTATTGATTATTACGTAAGAAGACACTACTCAATAATTGTTACAATAATTACTGTTCAATATTTTATTTTATTGATTCAATAATTGCTACGTTGATATTTTATATTATTGTTGTTTCAATAATTCTCACTACACAGTATTTCCCATTATCAGATCAATAATTCTTATTATTTGAATAATATTATTAGATAGCAATATTGGCAATGTCTAGAAAGTTCTGTCTAAGGAGAAGTTCGGTCACCTAATTGCGCGCCAGTAAGGATAAATCCTTATTGGAAAGCCCCATCTTTCCTGGGAACGGCCTAGTTGTTAGTATTGTGATTCTGTAATATTATTTGTGAATAATTAATTATTGATTTATATGATAAGGAAAATATTCATTTTATGTGGATATAGATGGAGAAATTGTTTAATGCGACAATTGTTGAAAATTGATATTTTATCTTTTCTGATAAAATAATTCATTTAAATATATTATTATATTACAATAATATAATAATGATGATATTTTTATAATGAATGTGTGATATATGAATAAATGAGGAGGAAGAGTATTTTTTTTGCAATAAATGATAAAAACATGATAAACATGTCAGTGGACCCCATTTCTTGACTGAAATTTGATTATAGCCTGTAAAATCGTCCGTATATGGATTTCGGTCATTTTTCGTTTGTAATTTAGAAAAACTTTCTTCTATAAAGTTGTAGAGAATTGAATTTCCTATAGAAGGATATAAGAGTCAATTTTTTCTGATAAAAGGGCTATTTATTATGAATTATTGAAGTTTTGAAGTTTCGGAATAATGGATTTTTGGAGTTTTAAATGATTTTAATAAGAAAAACATTTTTGTGACTTTTGGTGAGGTGTGTGGCTGATGTTGGACCAAAGATGTGTGCGTAGGAAAGTTAAGAAAATATAATTATATTTTATTAAATTTTCTGCTTTGGTGTTCTAAGCAATTTCCTATAAAATAGGGTGCTTAGGTTAGAATTAAAAATCACACCAGAATCTGAAGTTTTCTCTCTCTATATTATCGAGCGTATTTTTGTGAGTATTTAGATATCTTGAGTGTTGCTATACGGTGCAAGTTCCCTTCAGCGTTATATCCGATATTCCAGTCAGAAATACTGTTATTTTGAGGTAAGGGATTTTAAGGGATGTTTTTTTCGTAATGATGTTATTCTTTCAATATCATTATACCAAAATATTGGTATGGATTTTATTGTGGAAATTCTACCTTTTTGTGTTTGGGTTACTATTCACTTATACGGCACTATTCACTTATACGACACTATTCACATATACGGAACTATTCATGTATATGACACTATTTACGTATATGACATTATTTACATATATGGTACTATGTATGAATACGGAGTACTATTCACGAGTTACTATTCATGAGTTACTATTCACGAGTTACTATTCATGAGTTACTATTCACGAGTACTATTCACGACAAAATTGGTTTCTTTTTCTAACCAATTATTGTTGATTTATGAATATTACTCTTGAGATTAAATCTATATGTTGATTATATTGTTTTTATTATCATATATAACATTTTTATAACCCTAATGATGATATTTCTCTTTGACTTAAGTGTAAAGATGGGTAGATTATTGGTATAATCGTGACTATGGGTTCTCTTTGGCCAGTAGTGCAAAGATGAATTGTTGACTGGTATGATCATGACCATTGAATTTACAATTGAATATTTTTAGCTTGAGTGTAAAGGTAAATTGATCAATATGGTTATAATTACAGTTTATATAAATTCTGAAATGATTATATATTTTTTTGAGATATTAATATCTTTGGCCCGTAGTGCAAAGATGACCTATTATTGAATATCTTTGGTCTGTAATGCAAAGATGAACTGTTGATGAATATCTTTGGCCAGTAGTGCAAAGATGACATGTTGTTGAATATCTTTGGCCTGTAGTGCAAAGATGAACTGTTGAGGAATATCTTTGGCCCGTAGTGCAAAGATGAATTTATTAGTATGATTATGAACATGAACTGTGATTTGATATAACCATGATCTTTGATGTTTCAAGTAAAGACAAGTGTTGAAAATTATCTTCGTCCTGGATGAGAAAAGGAATTTAGAATCGCAATTATGATTATGAGTTATTCATATGATCGTGGAAAGGAATTGTTGATTGATGTTACAAGAATAAAACATTATTGGTGGACTTTTAACATGGAGAAGATAATAGACATTATGGTCTATTTGACTCTTCTAATGGATTGCTCGTTCCGCTGCAACTATGGTTGAAAAGTTTTATCATCTACCATATGTTCTAAATCTCTGATTTATTACTGACGAATACTATTGATAATTTATTTATCTTTAGTCATGATATTCTTTATTGGGCTAGTTGTGCTCACCCTTTTGCTTCATAATTCATTTTAGGTAATAAAAATGTAGCTGGGTCGAGCGGGGATAACAAGGGAATAGAACGGTGGTCTATAGTTGTTGAGGTTCTCCCTAAATAGTATGCAAATAATTTCATTGAGAACTTTAGATAAGTGTGGTGTATTGGATACGTCATTTGATATTTAATTTTGGTGAACCGAATAGGGTGAGGCGAACCCAACTTTGGAAGGGTGTTTTGCCACTATCATACAAGATTTCTAATGACATACAACCTCGTGTTATCATAAGACAAGGTTGTGCACATCCACTTGTTGAGTATATCTACGAGCACTACCTATATGATCTTGGAGTTTAGTTGAAGTATAGTTCTCAATTAGAGATAATAGAGATAATTATATGTCAAGAGAAGACTCACCATTGGAAAGAATATGATAGTAATCTTCTCATTTTTCTTTGGGGTCTATTGGGTCAACCAAGGATAAATCTCCAGTCTTATGATATCTATTATATCTAGAAGCATGGCCTCCCATGTACGAAGGTTTCATTGAGCACTTCCCAAAGATTTTAATTTCTAAAATAGTTTTTTATTGTACCTTTATGTAAGGTGCCATTATGACGTGCTATCCAAGTTGGTGTCCAGAGTCACAGTTGGTTTATATTTGTATCAAAACTCACAACATTTGTGTTGTTGTATTTTGCACGACAATTGTAGTAATAAAGTTGTAGTTGTTTTCTGTACCATGTATTTCGCGACTAAGAATAGGTTGCATGGATTGGACCTAATTTGGGGGCGTCACAATCGTGGTAGACCGAATCTGAGGTTCGAAGGGAGCCGGATTTGGGGGCGTCACATGTTTGTATCAAAGATGTAGGCTATAAACTTTAGGTAAAAGTACCTTAGGCTATAACCTGAGAGAGAAAAAGATAAAGATTAAAATATATATATATAAGTGAAGATTCAAAGAAGAATCTTGAAGTATCTAGAGAATGAGAATTTAGGAGTTTCCCAACTCCGATAATAAAAATATTAAGATGATGTCTAAATGATGAAGATGAAAAAGATAATTAGAATGAACTCGAATGGAGTTTAGTTGATAATGGGAAAGAACCCTAAGGTGAATCGATGTTCACGACGTGATCGGATTGATATATGAAATGATAAATAGTCTTTAATGACTAAGTGGGTATGGCTTGATGCTATAAGAGAATGTACTATGAAATGGTACGAGATGAACTTATGAGGAGTTGTATATGATGGGATACAATGAATTTGTATCGAGCAAAGAGCAAGTTAAGAGTGAGAAAGAGTTAAGTGAGATTTCAGTTGAGGACTCATGTGAGAGCTGAGTTGTACAAACCTTTGTATGAGCGGAGGCGTTGTGCTCCCGCTCGGTTCGTCACAATGATAATCAATGGAATTTTGATGTCGCGCTATCGATATGCTAATGGTGAGAAGGTGATTCTTTTCTCATATAAAATTAGATAGATAGAGACTATTAAGATTAAGATAGAAAATATTAAGATTAGGCGCGAGTTCTTAAAACTCATGCATATGGTAAGTTCTTGACCCATAATCATATGGTATGTTTTGAACTCCTAAGCAAATGGAAGGCTATGGTCTAACTAGGATAAGTTCTTAAACTCATATAATTGTGGCAACTTCCAAAGTGTGGTATGTTTGATGAACTATATTGGGCATAGAAAACTTCTAAGGTAAGAATGAAGAAATTTTAGTACAGTAAGCATTGACGATGTTAGAGATTGATAGAATGAAATAATGGAGTAAAGATTGAAGTTGATGGAGAAACATGGATTTTCTAAATCTTCTAGCTCTGCTAGATTATCAAAATTTATTGACTTCGTTCCGATGTTTGCACATCTGTTTTCTTGAAAAACATTGGATCATGTGATTGAACCAATGATGTTAAAAACAATATCGTTATTCTTATGTCTATGCTAATTGTTCCGGCTAAGACAAAAATGATTTGAAAATTTTCAAAATGTATTTTTGACCATGTGCATCATTTCATATGGTGTAAAAAAGGTAAACGATGGAGTCATTAATGCAGTCAAACTTAGTGTTGGTTATGATCGAAAGATTGTCAGCCCACTATAGTATGATGTAATATGACAAAGTCACATAATGACGAAATCCTCAACGTACTACTAATTTGGTACGGTATCATAACATCATAAAAGAATTTTTGGTTTTCTTTTAAATTATGGAGAAGGTCAATTAAGTTGGCTAAATTATTTCGATTGATGTCCGAGTTGTTGATAAAAGTCTAAGCTATTTGATTCGGCCAGACGGATGTTGAAAAATATTTATGGAATTCAAGCATTCTTGAGTATTTATGTTAAACGATATTGCTCTGGTGCGGATTCAGATGTGGAAAGCTGAGGTGAACAACCCTATAAAGGGACATGTTTTTGGGGCAATGGTTCTAAGCGTAATGCATGTAGTCATTTCAAAACACTACGTTACAGCCCAACGTAGTGGTACAATAGGTTGGCCACCTAGTGTATGTTGGAGGGTTTTTTCAGTCTTTGTGATTGATAAACAGTCTGGTTTACAGTGTAAAGGATTGTGTTGAAACACTAGTAAACCTAGAGAAGAGTTCACGGTCTTGTTACCCCTCAGCATAATTTGGAATTTGAGTTATTCATAATACTTCCCGATTTTTGAAAAATCGTGAAAGATTTTTATTCTTCTGAAGGATAAAAGTAGTAAGTAGAATGTTCCTTAGAAACGAGAATGTGGTAGAATGCAAGTGAGCAGGTTATAATAAAACTTTCAAAAAGAGAATGGATAAAATTATTCCAAAGAATATGTAATATTTGAAATAGCACCGAGTAGAGGAGGTTTCGGTGATTCTGAGGATGGAATCCTTATAAGGGGGAGAGGATGTTAGAACCCGGATTTTCAGAAAATATTAAAATAAGAATTTAGTAAATAAAATTCTTAAAACATGAGATGAGTTCGAACAAGAATATATAAATGTGTTACAAGGTATGAAGTATTGTGTTACATAGAGTAATATGAGCTATGTAATAAGTGATGTTGTGTTTAATAAATATATATCATTATTATATATTTGTTGTTTATAGAAGAAGCGAGTTATTAGAAGTAAAGAAGATGCATAGAAATTATCTATCAATATTAAATAATTTATGTAAAATTATTTTATCATAATAAGTTGGTGACATTAAATATCTTAGATAATCACCAATTTCTTGAGTATATGTACGAGTAAGTATCAAGTCAAAGGCAGTGCAACCGTACCCTTTAATGGTTGATGTATAGGAGTTGGGCTAAACGATTCATTCAGAGAGAGGAGGTATATACGAATTAGTAACCGATCTAACTCACTGTGAAAACAGTGTAGACGAGACGGAAACTAATTTGTTGGTAGTTTATGGAAAATCACTCAGTGTACTATATTGAATACCATTAACGACTCAATATGTGCTAGGTTTGGACTTGTATATATGTACATTGTTGACGAGAGAAGAAAATGAAATGATTATGTTAATTAACTTTGGTATTTTCATATATTACGTAATATGATAATATATGAAAGGATTTAATATTTGAAAGATGATAATGGAATAATATAATTTGAATATTAAAGCCTTATGTGGCAGTGGCGTGATGGTAAATTTAATGGAAATGGTAATTCACTCAAGTAAAATGGTGAATTAATATATGTGCTTTACATGAAGAAAAGGAATAGAAGAATTGTAGTATAATAATTGGTGTTGTACATATTAATTATTTTAAAGAAAATGGTTATTTGAAATAAAGGGGCATGAGTATTAAAGTTAAATCAGACTAAAGGTTTAACTTGAATTATAAAAAAGAGAATTAATGGAAGATAATAGATGATTGATAATAATCATTAAGATATTTATGTGTGATAGGAAATAATGGGTTAAGAGTACCTAATTGATTTATATTTAGCCCAATTAAAATATTACGTGGACTAGTATACATGGATTGTATGATTATGGGTATATGTACCCCTAATTTATCATATAGTAATAACATTAAGTTATTAAATGTATGCTTGTAAGTCGAAAAGAAAGTAAATATAAATGTCTTAAATACTCATTTTTCTAATGCTGAGAAACCAAATGGGTTGTCCCATTTTGTGAGTCTCATTTCTTTCATCGCGTGAATAGGCCATTGGCCTAGCCTATTGTTGCTGCTGAAATCAAGAAGGTTGATGATGAGAGTTGGTATCAACTTTCCACCAACTCCTCTTTCATTAGATTCTATCTTAGAGACAAAACAATTATACGGGTAATGAATTCCGTATAAATGGAAGAACATCTCTTCTCCTTCACGTTGGTTAAGTTTTCTGATAAGTTTCCTATTAAGAGTGAATTACCATTAGGGAGAGCAATATGAGATTGGAAGATTGAAGAGCAATAATTAGCCAATCACGCATTAAGCATGTAATATTTCTAATGTATATGCTCTTGAATTCCTAAGTTTTGAATTTCTTTGAAATGTAAGAAATACTTGCTTTTGAGTCACAAAATTGATGACTAAAACTTGTTGCAATATGTGAATTATTGCTAGATGTTGTTAATACAAATAAAAATGAAAATAACGAGAGGAAAACAGACTAATTTCTTTTAGAAACGAATTCCTAGTGAATGAATTCGCTAAATTTGTCAAAATATGAAAATTTAGTATGAACATGAGTTTTTGATTAATATTTGGGTTAGTTAATGTGTTTGACATATTATAATTAGTCTGTAGATGAGTATCTAAGAGTTTAACTAGTTCAACAAATCGAAAACCAACTAATTCGGACTTAAAATGAGAAAGTTATGGAAAAAGCGTAATCATGCGAAGACACGAAGTATGCGCCTTAGGCGTGCAAGCAATGGCAGCTAAGTATTTGGGAAATGGCACGGGCATGCTGGAATGGTGAGAGTAATGGGCGCAGTCGCGCCCAAGGTGTGATAAGTGTGACTACATTGACCTAGTTTGGTAAAACAGTCATAACATTTTCATACGAACTCCGATTGAGGAGATTCAAGATGATCCGGAACGAAGACAAATAGGCCTACAACTTTTATTCTTTAAGTTTTTCAATTTGAAGTCGTTAGAAGGTGTCAAAATACTCATCTTTAGGACTGATGTGTAATACGAGGCAATCGGAGGGCGTCGGGCATGCACATATACAAGTGTAGTGCTCCCGACGATGGAATATATCATTCTAAGTGATTAAACATGAATATGAATGATAATAGACATGTCATATGGCTAAGATTACTTTACTTATTATGGAATGCCTTAACATGATTTTCTGAAAGAAAACTTAAAGTTTTTGTGAAACGGAAGTTGATAAATTTGCGTCCTTTGAGTTCTGACCTTGGACCCTATGTACGCATATCAACGGACATGAAATCCAGATTTAAAGTTATCTTGAATATACTAGAATGATATAGCTTGGTTTAAAGTGTTTTTAAAGAAAAAAACTTGAAGTTTTGAAAATAAAACTTAACGAACTTTGTGTCTTTTAAGTTCCGACTTTAGGAACATATGAATGTGGCCTAGTTGGGTGCACAGATGGATAAGGAATGTAATTTCAAAATAGCTCGGTTTAATATTTGTTTTAAAGAGAAATTTAAAAGTTTTAGAAACTAACTTTGATGAGCATTGTATTACTTGTATTATGACCTTATAAGCAAGCATGATCGAGTTATTTATGCCTTTGAACATGAAAGATACGTGCACTCAACTTGCCAAGCATGACATAAGTTATTTAAGCATGTATTAAAAGTATGAACTATGTTATGTCTATGTAAATGGGATAGATACATGTGAACATGCGTATTAAAGGCTTGTTAGTACCAATATAAGGTTTAAAAGCTTATAAACATTGAACCTTTGTTAAAAGAAGTTGTTAAGCCTTGTTGATGTAAATAATTCAAAACTAAATGATTTGAAATGTGAACTTGAAGAAATATCAGAACCTACTTGATGTATGTTTATAATATGTATCAAAATGCATAATAGGTTAGGACAAAACTGAGAAATGAAAAGCTTATGTATGGTTTTGGCAACGAGTAGCGCGATCACGTCGTTCTGCAGAGTGACCAAGAGCAGTTTGTTAACTGCATTGTCTTAAGTTATGGTTATATGTTATACTTAAGGACTACAAGATATGAAACAAGATTGTTTAGATAAATATGATAGTAGAATGAGCTATTCTCATTGTTATCCTTTGTTCAAGTAAAAATGAAACCTAGATAGGAAACAATATTTGTTCTTATATGAAGAGCGTATGAAATGTATGACTGATGGGTATGAATCCATGATTATATAATTATGTAGGAATACACGCAGTGCGGATAAGCTTTAAGCAGTTAAGTCGTAGTTGATAAACTACTAATCAGGCATGTCTTTCAGTTCCTATTTGATATATGAATTCGATAACTATCAGTTGAGCTATATTATGCCATGAGAATGTTGATGTATGTATATGAAATTCATATGAGATATGTATGAAATTTAAAAGTTGATCTTTGATGATATGCTTGTGAAGTAAATCTCTATGCATGTTATGTGAGAAGTAACATGCATATTAATTATTAATTGATTATGAATGCATGAACTGAGTATGCTATTATATGATATGTGCTTACATGAAAACTGTTAGAATTGTTGGGCTGTCCAGCTCACCCTTGAAAAAAATAACTTTTGCAGGTTAAGGACTCATGGTAAAGATTACGTGCTACTTGATTGATAAAGTTCAATAGTATCGAAGGAGATTGTTCTATTTATTTAAATATATGCTCTTGAACCATGTTTAAGTTCTAGGAAATGTATAAGATAGTAGTTTATGATGTGTAATATATGTTGAGTTATAAAGTTGTACTATGTGATACATAGAGGAATTCGAGTCGAGATGTAAAAATTTATACAGTAATTGAATATAATGAATCGTAACATAATTTGATTCAAGGATTTGTAATTGATTCAAGTTAAGAAATCAATACAAGATTTTTCAAATGAGATTGAAAAAGTTTAAATTATTCTGCATATTTATATAACATCGAATATGATGTAAGACATAAATGGTAAATGACAAAGATTTGAAACTTATAAAGGTTTGGGGTCATTATATAGATCTTGGAAATGGAAATAATTTCTATTCTAATTTGTAATAATTAAAGTTATATTCATTAAGATATGAATAAATGATAAATAGTTTGACGATAGTAGAATCGTGGCGGACTAAATTCGAGGTTCGAAGGGAGCCGAATTTTGCGGTGTCACAGAAACCAGTAGGGTAACCAACAGAAGAAGAAGTTTGAAGCATGTGCTACATGCGGGAGGTTTCACATGGATATGTGCTTAAAGGGGAAGCGTGTATGCTTTAACTGTGGCCAGGAGGGTCACATTGCCCCAAGTTGTAATCAACCCAAGAAGAATGTTTGCTACACCTGCGGGACAGAAGATCATTTTGCTCGCGAGTGCCCTAAGAAGAAAGCTGGAGAGACAACGGGAAGCAAGGGAGGTAGCAGTGGAGGTACATTGACCATTGATGGACCAACGTCATCAAATAGACCCACAGCCAGAACCTTTAACATAAAGGTGCAGGACGCGGTGCAATAAAAAGATGTCATGTCAGGTATTATCCCAATCAATGATATAAATGCATATGCATTATTTGATTCGGGTGCTACTTGCTCGTTCATATATGATGAATTTGCTAAGAGGTTAGAATTACCTAGTGAAGAATTGAATTTTCCTTTACACATAGAAATTATAAATAGGGAGGTAATTCATGTTAAGTTCGTATACAAGAATTGTAGGGTGAGCATTACGGGAAATATTATGATAGTAGATATTATCCCGATAATACTTGGAGATGTTTGATGTTATATTGGGAATGGATTGTGTGACAACCCGAATTTTCATAAGTTATTAAAATAAGAATTTAATAATTAAAATTCTTATTATGAGGTGTATATATTTTGAATTATGTGATTTGGTGTGAAAAGAATTATATATTCATATGTTGGAGAAAATGAGATTTAATAGTTAATTAAACTACTAAAGAAATTAAATAATAGTAGTTAATTTAATTAAGTGAAATTATATTATGAGATAATATAATTTTAATTGTTGAGACGGAATCCTTATAAGGAGGGAAGGATGTGACAACCCAAATTTTCATAAGTTATTAAAAGAAGAATTTAATAATTAAAATTCTTATTATGAGGTGTATATATTTTTGAAATATGTGATTTGATGTGAAGATAATTATATATTCATATGTTGGAGAAAATGAGATTTAATAGTTAATTAAACTATTAAACAAATTAAATAATATTAGTTAATTTAATTAAGTGAAATTATATTATGAGATAATATAATTTTAATTGTTATACCTTCATGGGCAATGGAAATTATTATTAGTTATAAGTTTCATAAATAGTGTTAATAATTCACTTAAATAAAATAGTGAATTAATACAAGTATAATTTATATAATAAAGTCGAGGGAAGGTAATATAACGCATGAAAATGTAAATGTTAGTATAATGCTAGTAAAATATCTATTAAGTACATTAAATATTTTAGTTGGAAACTTTATGGAATAAAATGAATATTATGGTATTAAATAAATATTTGATAAAAATTGTTATGGGATAAATTTTTTAAGTGTGATAAAATAGATGGGATTTATACGTATTTTATTATGCGAGTATAATGGTGATATTCTAATTTAATTAAATAATTAAATTAGAGGAGTGAAAATTTGTTAAATAATGTTATGATTATAATGGTTGAATAGAAATTATAATTTTCTTGATAAGGTTAATTTTATTTCTTAAGGAATTAAAGCTACATAATCTAGTTTATATTTCTAGTTTATGTGTTCTTGAGTTTCTTTTAAAATTGGGATTTTGGTTAATGAATTTGTGGGTTATGATGTTATATATGTTATTAGATTTTATAATTTCATAATGGTCATCTAAAAATGAATTTTCAGAAATCAAATTCATGTATTTATGCAAAAGAAGAAAAATTTGGGTTTTAATGGTAATGTGTATTTGGGTGTATTTTGAGACAAAAATTGATGATGAATTCGTGATTAAAACTTTAAATTGATGGATGATTGTTGTTCTCCTCTATAAAACGAAAACAACGCAACTTGAACGGATCAAATTGGTTAAGAAACGAATTCGTGATGAATGAATACACTTAACATTGTAAAAATATGAAAAATTAGTATAAATCAATTAGAATTAGTATAAACCAAGTCCCACAACAACTAAATTGAGAACTTTACCCTTTTTGTAAACCTATAAATAGAAGGGTTGGCCATTTGTTTCATTCACCAACAATAAGGCCTCCAATTTTGAGAAAGGCTTTGTTGTGGGAGGACTTTTTATAAAAATCTCCTTAGTTAAATCTTGGTCGAGTACGTATTCAGTTTATGGAACTTGTATTTTCGGGTATGTTTCTTATTTAATTTTTGGTAATGTTATTATTTTAAATATTGTATATAGTTTATTTGTTAAATTTTAAATTTTGGAAGTTTAGTTAGTTTGTTAGTAAACTAGTTAGTTTACTATGTTTATTTTGGCTTGTAATTTATTATGTAAATGAGTTCTAATGATTGCAATTAGAGATATGGAGCCGAGACCTTAGACGAGTCTGATTATGTTAAATAAGACTTATTTGTAAAGAAAGTTGGGTTGGAACGAGTCGAGGCGAGTTTTGGATGTCAAAATGAGAAGTCCAAAAAACTAGTGGACTGCTGATCCAAAAACAAAATTTCAGGGCTTGCTAGATTGTTTAGAAAATTATTGGCTTTTGGTATGTTATAGTACACTAAATACTCTTTCCATAGATTATAGAACGGACTAATTCCGACTTCGGAGCAAAGAGTTATGACCATTCAAAGTAGTCGCGTCAAAACTGTCTAACCAACTCGGGGCAGTCACCTTGAACTAATTTTCTAGAATTTTGTGTTTAGTATTTGGAAAAGGTAAAAGAACAAAAGTTGTAGTCCCAGAAGATAGCTTCGCGTGGGCTCAAGAATCGCTCAAAAATGTTTTGAAACAGAAAAGTTATGACTATTTTAGCGAGAGAGGCTAAAGGTGGGAAAGAATGAAAAACAGTTTTGAACGCCCCTTTTTGAACACTGTTTTGGACTGTCTATCTTATCCAAAATGGGTGTCCAATAACTTTTAAAAATAGGTTAATATGATGTTTACATCATATCCAAAGTTGGATGTCATCGGACTTATGACATATAGAGTAAAGTTTACATTACAACTACTATGCGTTACTATGTTACTAATAGTTGATGTGTATGATTATATAATTGTGTAGGGCACGTGAAGTGCAGATAACTGTATGTTGTTAAACTGTTATTGGTAAATAACGATCAAGGGAAGTCTTTCAGTTCCTATTTGCTATGTGAATTTGATGATGAACTATTTGAAATCTTTATTGCAAATAGCATGGTGTGTTATATTAATGTTGAAAGTATGAAATGTTAAAGTCAATTTATGACTACGTTGATTGAGTAATGAATGTTGATTGAGTAAGGAACTCAATCTTTGTACTTGTTATATGAACTACAACATGTATGTTATGTTAGTCCAATATTTATGAGATGTATATCGAGCATGTTATTATGTGCTATATGATGCATGAAAACTGTTAGATTTTGTTGGTTTGTCGAGCTCAACCTTGCAAATAACCACTTTTGCAGTTTAAAGATTTAAGGTAAAGTTATGTGCTACTTGAAAGATATGAATCAGATGTGATACTTGAAGATTTATTTACTTTGGCTGAGTTATTATTATTTGAACGATGTTTAATGTACTGAATAATGTATTAATGTTGAATTGTAATAACGTTTTGCGATGTAAACTCTTATAGTATTAAAATGATTCTGAGATATTTAGATGTAAAGGTTGAATGTTTTGGGAACGGGAATAGTTTATAATAGAAAATTTTAATTATAAATATAAAATTTTAATTATTCCGCAAATTTCAATGGTTGTATTATCGTTTAATGATGTAAAATTAGAGGTTGACTGTATTGTTAACGACAGAAGTTGAGAATTAAATTGTATGAATTTTGGGGTCGTTACTGTTGGTATCAAAGCTGTAGGTTATAAACCTTAGGTATGAGTACCTTTGTCTATAACCTTAGAGAAGGAAGGTCAAGATAATGAAAGAATAAGCTCAGATAGAGTTTGAACAATAAGAAGTAATTTATGAAATTTATAAAGCAGGGATTAAAACATGCGTGAGAGGATTTAAAGAAGAATCTCGCAGAGTTATAAGGAATATGAATGTGGGGTTACCCAACTCCAATAATAAGAATGTAAGGTGATAATAAATAGACAATGTCGATAAGAAGAGAATGATAAAGAATTTAAGAATAAAAAGTTATATTTAAGTATGATACAATCTTACTCTTTAATAGTTGATGTATGGTATATGGTGTGATGCCCCCAAAATAGGTATACATCACCCATCTTGAGTCGCCAAATATATGGTACAAAATTAAAATACAACTTAATTATACAACTGTCGTGTAAAGTACGACAAAATATAAGCTGGGAGTTTCAACACGAATATTATCTTCTAGACAATATCCAAACTCAAATTCAATATTATTACATTTATTTTCACACTACTTCACAAAATAGTGAGGACTACTAAAGCCACTTATCCTGGACCATCACTCCATTTCCCGACTCGTCCCAGCTATATTCTCATTTCCTAAAGAGAACAGTGAAAGAAAGGGTGAGCTCAACTAGCCTAGTAAGAAATATTATGACTAAGATAATGCAGAATAAATTATCCTTAGCCTTCAACAGTATAACAACTGATAGAATATAATAGACAACAAGTTTTAGATCAACAACTGCAGCGGAATAAGCAATCCATTAGAAGAGTCAAGTAGAGCATAAAATCTACTATCTTCTATGATTTAAAAAGTTTTTCATCAAATTTATCGCTGAGACTCAGCTTAATAAATAAAATTGAATCATCCCTGCACCACGACCAAGGATATTCATGTAATCATCAATGGTCATGATTATACCGAATAATCTCTGGTCATAATCATACCAACAACTGTTCATCAATGAACTATAGGCCAATGAGGACTTTTACCACATCATTCGTTACATTACGGTCATGATTATACCAAATAATCTCTAGTCATAATCATACCAAGTCCATCTATGCATGTAAGCCAAAGATGACTTTCATCACAATATAAGCATGAGGATGATGACAATGACATAATAATTCAATAAAACAAGTTCAAGGATAAATATTAAAGATTTATAATTTAATTTATCCAAAAATCAATTACGTCCAAATTGTCAACATGATACTGCTTTGTGGAGTAAAATTCAAGAATAATATTCATGTACCAAAAATAATTTAGACAGAAAAGAAACATATTTTTCGGGTGAATAGTACACCGTGAATAGTACTTCGAGAATAGTACCTCGTGAATAGTACCCCGACATAAAAAGTGTCCCGAATACCTGAGTGAATGATACTAGAGTGAATAGTAATCAGGTGAATAGTAACTCATGAATAGTACTCCGGTACGAAAAGTGCCTCGAATACCTGAGTGAATAATACTAGAGTGAATAGTAACCGGGTGAATAGTAACTCGTAATACAAAAATACCAAAGAAAATGATATTCCATGATGAGTACAAAAGAAATGATATCTCATACGAGTATAATAGAATATCTAAAGCGCAAATGGATTTTTCGCGCCATGCAGTAATTCACGTGAGACAGATCATTTCCACAATTTTATAAGGAATGGATACGAAGGATCATTCACCATGCATGCAGTAATCCATATACACAAGTTATTCCAACATAATAATAAATAATGGAATAAGGTAATGCGTAATCCAAACATACATGATATTCCAACAGAATATAAAAGAACGAAACCAGGTCATGCGTAATCCGTATAGACAGGATATTCCAACAGAATAATAAAGAATGGAATAACAACAAAATTCACGGGCATGCGATGATATAGCCTGACATAGATAGGTTATTCCAACATAATAATAAAGAATGGAATAACAGAAGAATTTCACCATGTATGCGGTACTTTGCATAGACAGGTTATTCCAACGTAATAATAAAGAATGAAATAACAACCCTTACGAGTATTGAAAAAAAATAACTCTCTTCATGAATACGAAAGAATAATACCCCTTACCTCAAATGATGACTGGATACTGGAATAGTGAGGTAGCAGACTTCTCTTATTCTTTCTCTCTATAATTTCTCTCTATAATAATTGCTCTATAGCTTTAGTGAATTGGTGAGAAATGAAGGAAGAATGAGCTTCTATTTATAGGAAAATATAGTTTCGTTAATTGCACGTTTTGGGGCTCGAAATATTACAGTATAATACCTTCCTCGTTTTCTTCATTTTTAATTTAGTCCTGCAAGTATTATCAAACTTGCACCACCTCCCCTAATAGTAAATCATGTGAATCAATAGTAAATCATGTGACTCAGTAGTTCTAAACATCTGAAAAATTAATTATAGTATAGTACCTTCATCTATACCTCTATTTTTAACTTAGTCATGCAAGTATTATCAATCTTGCACTAACTCCCCTAATAGTAAATGAATGTGAATCAATAGTACACACATGTGAATAAATAGTTATAATCATGTGAATTAATAGCAATTAATTGCTCATTTATTCGGTGAATTACCCAATTGGTCAATATAACCTCCAGACATTAATTATTATCGAAATAAATGTCGATTTTCACTAACACTAATAATTCCAACACAATGGAACTATCAATTTCATATGTAATGAACACGAACTTATTCATCATTAATATTATAATTAACAAATATTTAACAACCAGGTCGTTCCCAAGAAAGAGGGGGCTTTCCGATAAGGATTTCTCCTTATTGGCGCGCAATTAGGTGACCAAACCTCTCATTGACAGAACTTCTAGACATTCTCAATATTGCAAATAATAATATGAATAACTTTGTCGTCTCAATTATTGATTTAATAATATAACATATTATGAAGATGATACTGTGACAATAATTGAATCAATAATATGAGAGATATGATGCATCAATTACTGTAGCAATAATTGAGTATAACTGAGTGACTTCTTATATAAGAATCAATAATTATCGTGTGCTACCATGCAACCACGTGTATTACTACCGGATAGTTCAACAGTTTTAACAATAACACTTTCCCAGTTATTTTTATAAAAAGATAATTCTGTCATTTTCTAACTACGACAATACTTAGTTGTAGGGTCCTGATGATTGTCTTTGTCAAATACGGATATTCCAAACAAAAAAATATTTCCCGACCAAACGAATATTTTATAACAACTTGCATACTTTGAAAAATTTATAAATATTACCCACAACTATAACATTATATCAAATCCACACCATAATATTTTAAAAAAATATTTCTAGAAATTTAAATCTTTATTCATAAAATTTGGGGTCTCACAATCTCCCCTCCTTATGAAATTTTGCCCTCGAAATTTACGTACGTACCTGGTATGCCGAAGAGGTGAGGATACCTTGACTTCATTTCATATTCCAATTCTTGAGTTATAACCTTTGAGTGTCGAATATGATCCTTCTTATCCAAGATTTTAACACGTATATCATCATACATTAAATCTTTTGCTATCTCGTCTAGTTCTAATTCCATAATGTGGTTCGGGTCGTCCACATAATTACGTAACATCGATACGTGAAAAACGTTATGAACACGCGACATACTTGGCGGTAAAACGAGTCTATAGGCAACAGTTCCTACTCGATCGAGGATTTTAAATGGGCCAATTAAATCGAGGGTTGAGATTTCCTTTCTTGCTTCTAGAATAACGCCTTCTTGAACCTTCTTCTTCATATTCATCAGCTCTGGGTGTGTAGCTTGAGTGGCTTTATCTTTATCGATTAAAGTCGATTCTAATCGTATATTCGTTATCTTCATGTGGGTCCCTAAATTCTTTAACTCTATCTTCATCATTTGTAAGTTTTACGAAATGGGTCTTTGTGTTAACAACATCACACTCATAAACGTATACGATCTTCTACTCAACGCGTCAGCTACCACGTTCGCTCTTCCACGATTATATTGAATGATATGGTCGTAATCTTCAATAGCTCGAGCCAACGTCTTTGGCACATTATACGATCGTTTTAGGTAAAGAAATATTTGAGGGATTTAGAAATGGGTTTTGTACTAGGGTCAATACAAAATTCGATTTCACGCTCTAGGGTATAGGTATGGAAGTCTTTTAGAGAATACGGCAACAAATTTATTAATTGTAGAAATATCATTCAAAACTATGACTCTCATCCAAGACTTGGATATCACAGGTAATGAAGGTTTCTCCTAACGGAGTTTTAACCAATAAGTCAAAGTCTAATTTCTCCCGAGTCAAATTTAAACGTTGAGCGCAAGCAAGAGAGATAAAAGAATGGGTAGAATCGGTATCTAATTAGGTATAGACTTCGCATGAATTTATAATTAACTAACCCGTGCTAACTTCGTTCGGGTTACTCACTTTTTGAGAAGTCACGAAAAACGCTATCCCTGAAACCACCGACTTTTTTTTTGTGCGTATCCGTCTTTGGTGCCACCGTCTCAGCTGGACTTGACTTTGGTGTACGACAAAATCAGGCTAGGTGACCTTCCTTTCCATAATTGTAACATGCTTTGGACTGCATCACGCAGTTTGAACTGATATGTCCCTCCCCTTCGCATTTGACGCATACAATTGGTGGTCGTTCTCCTTCCTTGAAAATGGGTGTTGGTGCTGCTGTCTTTCCATCGTTGTTGAACCTTCTCTTCTTGAAATTTCCACTCCTATTATCTTGGCCATGATTACCACCGAAGTGGTTACCATTCTTGGCATGATAATTTTCCCCATGATGGTTATCATTGTTCCGATGGTCGTTGCCACCGGTATAATTATTATCGTGTTGTTGCTCGTTACCCTTTGGTTGTGCTGATTCATTATCGCGCTCCAATAACTAAGCCCTATTCACAACATCTGAATATAAATAAAGTTTGTGAGAAATGAGGTATTGACATATATCGGGTTTCAAACCTCTTAGAAACATTCACATCATTCGCTCCTCATTATCGACCAAATGGGATGCAAACCGGGATAACTCCACAAATTTAGCCTCGTATTGCGACACGGACATATTGTTTTGCTCTAACTTGATAAACTCCACCTCCTTCATGTGACGAATACTTTTGGGAAAGTACTTGTCGTTGAACAGCTCTTGGAATTTTTCCCAAGACATCTTGAGTGCGTAGTAAAGTGAGTGCGTTTTACTGATTCCCACCAAGATGTCGCCTCTTCACGCAACATAAAGGTGGAAAAGGGAACCTTTTGCTCTCTGAGCATCCCAATACATCAAATATCTTGGTGATCTGCTTTAACCACGTCTCGCCTTAAGTGGTTAAAGCTTTCAAAAACACCGTGAACCCAGCTCCACTGAAGCGCTTAGCGATGACCGGTAAATGGGTTGCCAGTGTTTCCACCTGAATTTTGAACAGGAGTCTCTCTCGCCTGATGTTGCATGAATTGCATAAAGCCTCTGAACATTTAATCGTTCATCATCTGATCGGTGTTGTTATCTACCTGAAGATTATTGTCTTCCTGTTGCACATTATCATGGGTATTGATCGTTGGTGACTCAACGATCTCATGTGCTTCATTGCTGATCTCAACATTTTTAGATGCCATTCTCAAACACTATCATAAAACAATGGTTAATTGACATATCACATATTATCCCTATACTCTGACCGACCAAATAAACTTAGGTAGGTCATACTAGCGAAGGAATTCCCCGTCTCTACCCTCCTAGTTCTTGTCTAACATCTTAGCCATGGATCATATCCCTAAGCTTTGATACCAACTGTAACTCCCCCAAAATAGGTATACATCACCCATCTTGAGCCGCCAAATATATGGTACAAAATTCAAATACAACTTAATTATAAAACTGTCGTGTAAAATACGAAAAAATATAAGCTGGGAGTTTCAACACGAATATTATCTTCTAGACAATATCCAAACTCAAATTCAATATTATTACATTTATTTTCACACTACTTCACAAAATAGTGAGGACTACTAAAGCCACTTATCCTGGACCATCACTCCATTTCCCAACTCGTTCCAGCTATATTCTCATTTCCTGAAGAGAACAGTGAAAGAAAGGGTGAGCTCAACTAGCCCAGTAAGAAATATTATGACTAAGATAATGCAGAATAAATTATCCTTAGCCTTCAACAGTATAACAACTGATAGAATATAATAGACAATAAGTTTTAGATCAACAACTGCAGCGGAATAAGCAATCCATTAAAAGAGTCAAGTAGAGCATAAAATCTACTATCTTCTATGATTTAAAAAGTTTTTCATCAACTTTATCATTTGAGACTCAAATTTTAATAAATAAAATCGAATCATCCCTGCACCACGACCAAAGATATTCATGTAATCATCAATGGTTATGATTATACCGAATAATCCCTAGTCATAATCATACTAACAACTGTAATGACCCCAAAATTCATATAATTTAATTCTCGACTTCGGTCGTTAATAATACATTCAACCTCTAATTTTACATCATTAAACAATAATACAACCATTGAAATTTGCAGAATAATTAAAATTTTCTATTACAAACTATCCTCGTTCCCAAAACCTTCAACCTTTTCATCTAAATATCTCAGAATCATTTTAATACTACAATAGTTTACATTCGCAAAATAATATTACAATTCAACATCAATACATTATTCGAAACATTAGACATGGTTTACAAGAATAAAAACTTAGCTAGGATATTAAATCTTCATATATCACTTTTGATCCATAACAATCAAGTAGCACATAGCGTTACCTTCAATTCTTGAATCTGCAAAAATGGTTATTTGCAAGAATGAGCTCGACAACCAAAGAAAATCTAATAGATTTTCATGCATCACGTAGCACATAATAACATGCTCAACATACAAGAATAATCATAAACAAACATACATGCTACATGTTATAGTTCACATAACAACTATAAAGATTGAGTTCCTTACTCAATCAACATTCATAATTCAATCATCATAGTCTTAGATTGACTTTCACATTTCATACTTTTGACATATATAATACATCATACACTAAAATTTTAAAGCAGATCATCATCAAGTTCACATAGCAAAAAGGAACTGAAAGACTTGCCTTTACCGGCGTTTTACCAACACGCTAATACTTCGCGTCCTTGCACAACCTACATTATATGTGGGATTGATAATAAATAAAATCAATACTCAATCTCATGTTCAAATTTATTCTAAGACCTTACTTTATCTTATTATCCTTTATAATGTCTTTATAGATATCTAACTATTTTATATGCAACTCGATTTTATTTTCATTTTCATCACCACACATCCTAGACTATCGCACTTGTAGTTTAATGTGCGTATATCACACCATTTTATTATACCACTTTGGTTTCAAAAATGCATATTCAACACATTGTTTACAAGTTTAATTTTCTTTCAAAAATCAAAAATCGCCCTTTTCAGTTTCTTTCCATTATTATTCTTGTATTATCATCTTTTCATACTCAGATTCACATAACATCCAATATTAGTCATTAGATAGACACTTTGTATACCAAAGTTTAGAAACATTATTACTCTTAGGCATTTTATCGAGCACGTTATGTGCACACATTAACTTATCTCAACTCTTGATCTTAAATGGTTAATTATGCATAGAATATGATAACACATATCTATACTCATTACATATGTCAAAACATATTTTTAATCATCAAAATATACCATCACCCAAAATCTTAATTCAAATAGAATTATAAAACTCATCTTCACAATTTGTTTAACAAAACGTTGTTTTTGTTTTTAACATAACTCCTTCGTTACATGTCCGTTTTTGTTCCTTCTTATATAGAATAAACCCTTACTCAGTGTATTACAACCTCATCTAGGCCTTAAAGTCAGACCCTTATCCATCTAAACCAGATTCTGTAATTCATCAACTAGTCTAGAAAATTTCATTTTCTGGACATCCTTACTAAACAATTTATTTCGGACATGACCCGGTCCATAAAAGGGCTCAATCACACGATTCTAGCTAGTAAACTTCCATATCTACAACTTTGCAGTTTAAAGTTTCTTCAAATTCAAAACACACGAATTTATATGAATTGTTCAAATTTAGAAACCGTAACAGTTTTGATTTTCTGGGCAGATTATTTTCCCTTCGGACCAGCCTTACTAAAACAGACATTGCAAGAAATCTACAAAGCATTTTCATGTGATTCAACTTTTAGAATATAGCTTACTTCCATATCTTCGATTTGATGTAAGGCTCACTTTCTAACTCATTATACCCAAAGAGGTATGCATTTTACAAGATTTGTCCATAATTACTCAAAACCTACGAATTTTGTTCTTCAAATTCTCTTTCCATTTCATTTTCTTTCTTGAATCCTCTTGTTTGAATCTTGATAATCCAAGATTAAACCTATACAAACAAGATTAAACATGATCTACTACCCTAGAACATAAATCTACCCAAAAAAATCAAAGATTAAATAAGAGTTTAGAAGTTACCTTCTTCTGGCTTTTTCTTCTTCTTCTTCTTCTAGCTCATCTCAATTTCTCTATTTCTCTCTATCTCTCAATTTCTCCTACATTATGAAGAACATAAAAATATAATTAAAACAAGGAATTTAGATTATAACCTTATTAGTATGAATTTAAGAGAGAGATGGAGATGATGATGATGGGGCTTGTTTTGTCTTCTCAAAGCTTTTCTTCTTCTTCTTTTTCTTCTTCTTCTTCTTCTTCTCCTACAACTCTTTCTAACTCTCTTCTTCTTTCTTTGGTTTGTTTTCTAAAACTAACATACTAACTTGTAGTGTATACATATAATATACAATACTAGTAATATATAATATATATATATAACTCCTAGTAATTATTATATATACTAATTACTAGTTAATACATAGGTTACACCAACTTGAACTTGAAAAGCCTAAGACCATGTTTTGCAAATACTCATTATTTTAATTAATCAATGGTTTAACATCAATCAATCTCATCAAATTGTCACATAATTATATTTACTTATTAATTATAATTTAGGTGTAACAATTATCACATAACTCATCTAATTTATTTATCTCAATTAAATTAGAACTATAACATAAAATTATTATATTAATTAAATTAAATACTAAATATTCATTTAATTAATCTACTACACTTAATTACATTACTCTATAATCAAAACCAAATTTATTTATTTAACTCAATAAATAATTCAATTAAATATTTATATATATTAAAATTAATATATAACATTCTCTTCACATCAATTCTAATATTCTACAATATAAAACATACACATACTCACACCCAACATATCTCATAAATAATACTTTTATTTATAAAATTCTCATTTATAAATTCTAAAAATTTGGGATGTCACAACAACTATTTCATCAATGAACTACAGGCCAATGCGGACTTTTACCACATCATTCGTTACATTACGGTCATGATTATACCGAATAATCCCTGGTCATAATCATACCAAGTCCATCTATGCACGTAAGCCAAAGATGACTTTCATCACAATATAAGCATGGGGATGATGACAATGACATAATAATTCAATAAAACAAGTTCAAGGATAAATGTTAAAGATTTATAATTTAATTTATCCAGAAATCAATAACGTCCAAATTGTCAACATGATACTGCTTTGTGAAGTAAAATTCAAGAATAATATTAATGTACCAAAAACAATTTAGACAGAAAAGAAACATATTTTTCGGGTGAATAGTACACCGTGAATAGTACTTCGAGAATAGTACCCCGTGAATAGTACCCCAACACGAAAAGTGTTCCGAATACCCGAGTGAATGATACTAGAGTGAATAGTAATCAGGTGAATAGTAACCCGTGAATAGTAACTCATGAATAGTACTCTAGCACGAAAAGTGCCCCGAATACCCGAATGAATAATACTAGAGTGAATAGTAATCGGGTGAATAGTAACCCATGAATCGTAACTCGTAATAGAAAAATACCAAAGAAAATGATATTCCATGACGAGTACAAAAGAAATGATATCTCATACGAGTATAATAGAATATACAAAACTAAAAATGGATTTTCGCTCGCCATACGGTAATCCACGTAGAAAAATTATTTCCACAATTTAATAAGGAATGGATACGAAGGATCATTCACCATGCATGCGGTAATCCACATAGACATGTTATTCCAACAAAATAATAAAGAATGGAATAAGGTCATGCGTAATCTGCATAGACAGGATATTCCAACAGAATAATAAAGAACAGAACCAGGTCATGCGTTATCCGCACAGACATGATATTCCAACAGAATAATAAAGAATGGAATAACAACGGAATTCACCAGGCATGCGATAGACCGCATGGACAGGTTATTCCAACATAATAATAAAGAATGGAATAACAGAAGAATTTCACCATGTATGCGGTACTTCACATAGACAGGTTATTCCAACATAATAGTAAAGAATGAAAAAACAACCCTTACGAGTATTGAAAGAAAATAACTCTCTTCATGAATACGAAAGACTAATACCCCTTACCTCAAAAGAGGACTGGATACTGGAATAGTGAGGTAGCAGACTTCTCTTCTTCTTTCTCTCTATAATTCTCTCTATAATAATTGCTCTATAGCTTTACTGAATTGGTGAGAAATGAAGGAAGAATGAGTTTCTATTTATAGGAAAATATAGTTTCGATAATTGCACGTTTTGGGGCTCAAAATATTACAGTATAATACCTTCCTCTTTTTCTTCATTTTTAATTTAGTCCTGCAAGTATTATCAAACTTGCACCACTTCTATGACAACCCGAGAATTTTTTAAATTTTTTAAATTTTAATTTATTTATTTAAGGTTCAATATTAGAACTTAGACAAAAAATAAGTGTATGTGTTTGATATTTTTAAGAAGGAATTTTGAGGATTTCAAAATTTTGTGAAGTATTTAAGTGAATTATTCAGGATTAAAGGAATACGTAAATATGTTCTGTGAATATGGTTATGTATGTGTACAGTATGTGGTTAAGGGTCAAGGGTTGACTAGATGAATGATATCTGTAACAAACCCTAGGTATATATTAAGAACGTCAACGTTCGGTTAGAAAACCCTAACGAATTATAAGAAACCCTAGAAACCAGTTTTGGAAACCCTAATTTCAGTTCCAGAAATTTAAAACCCTAATACGGTGTATGAAACCCTAATTTGGGAATGCGGATGTTAGTATAAGGTTTTACGATATAATCTAATTAGGGAAAACCCTAAAGATTTACTGGAAACCCTAATTGATTTAGAAAACCCTAATTTCTGGATTAGAAACCCTAATTTATATAATTAGGGAAAACCTAATTATTAATTAAATTTTTTAATGTTAATTAGGAAATATTAATCCTATTTTTAAAGTTATAAGTAATTACAAAATCCTAATCTAATTACGAAATCTAATTCCTAAAATAGAAAATTATTTTTTCTATTATAAACCCTAATTAGTGGTTTATAAACCCTAATAACTAATTTTGACCCTAATTGCTAAATTAGCAATTTTAATTAGGAAATACTAATCCTAATTAGCAAGATTTAAATTATGATTAAGAAATTTTATTATAATTAGAGAATTCTAATTATAATTTAGAAATATTAATTTTCTATTTTGGAAACCTAATTTGGAAATTCTAGGATTTTTTTTCTAAAACCCTAAGGATTCCAAACCCTAAACCCTAAGGGTTAGGGTAATTGACAAAAATGCCATTAAAATTAAATGTGAAATGACATTTTTCCCATTTGTTGCATTATTCGACATTACTTGTGTATCTTGCCAATATATGGTTTATTTACCAACTACACCTACTCCTTGTGCCTTAAATCATAGAAAATCGAGCAGCTAGATCAGCCAAGTGCGTGTATCATCAAATTATATAAATTAAAAGGATAGAGAAAGACCACTTGACTTTTCATTTTCTCCAAACCCATCCTTTCTCTTCATTTTTTAGATTTAGATTGAGAGAGAGAGAAGGTAAGCCATAATCAGTTCATAGCCTCTCAATATCAGAATCAAAGTCAGAAATCAAGATTGGGCATTCAAAAGGTATAAGAACCCTAATTTTTAAAATCTCATGATTTGATGTTATATATTGTAATTTGTTAGCTAGATATGTGTAATAGAATGTTATTTAGTGATCTGGGTTGTAAAATCCCAGATCCATAACATCAAAGTCCTCGAATCTAGCATATGTCAGAGACCTTAGATCTATGTGTGTTTGATGTTTGGTATATGTTATGTTATTGATCTGTTCTTTGATGTTAGGGCTTTGATCTGAGACTTTAATCAACCTTAGATCATGTTTAGATTGCAAGATATGATCGGTCAAAGTACGTTGACCGCGCACAATTTCTGTTTCTAGGCAACCTAGAAAAATTCCCAGATTTCCAGAACGCCTGACAAGTTTTTACAGTCGCTAGATCTTGCTATGTTTAAGTTGTTATGTGATGTTGTTGGTTTTATCTTGTAGACTAACATACAGGCTATACACATATGCCTTTAGATCACTCTTAACCGTAGCCTAATCGTAGAAATTAATGGTCAAACTATCGTTGACCAAACTGCTCAAGAGCATTTCTGAAAAACCCAAAAATGTTCAAGAACAGTCCGGACTACTACTTTGACCGGTTCAGTTTTTTCATGAGTGATGTTTTTAAGTTTATATTATGTGATATAGTGGTACACTGACATAAGGACTATAGACAGAAACCATAAAACCACTAAACTAATGGCCAAAACCCTTAGATAATTGAGCTCAAAATGAGACACTCGAACTGCCTTGGGTTTCTAGGTTACCCAGAAAAATCAGGCATGGTCTGACAGTATGTTCCGGAGACCAAATCTTCATATCATGATGTTGTATCATTACGTTGTTGATTTTTAATGGTAGTGTTGCAAACCTACTACAACATAAATGTTTAATCAAGCCCAGAAAGCGTTAGGAACCTAAATCAAATGCTGGTCAAACCTCCTACCTTAGTGTCTGACATGAAGGCTCAAGAACAGCTGAAGAACACCTATAGCGACGGTTCTATCGCTATAGGGCCCTTTTATTAATTATTAATTCTGAAAAATAATTAATTAAATAAATAGAAATAAATAGTTTTTAATTATTAAAAATACATAATAAATTATGAAAAATTAGTATAAAGCCTGAAAATTAGTTTTTAATTATTTAGAGTATATTTCATAAATATTTAATATTTTTGCAATATAAATGGTATTTAATTTATTTAACTATAATATTGAATAAATTATTTAAAAATTATTTTAATACATGAAAAATCATGAAAAATAATATTATAGTATATGAAAATATTTAAAGATATTTTTGGTGACTTTTAATATTTTTGATGAATTTCATTAATTAATCAATATTAATGATAATTAATCTATTTAATAAATATATTAAATAAATTATAGAAAAAATGGAATTAATGTTTTAAAAATCATATAAAATGATTTAAATGTTAGAAAAATATTTTAAGTTATAACATATAACTTTTGATATTTTGTCATGAAAATATTAATATTTTTATATTAATAACAATTATCGGATAATGAATTTAATCGTTTTAAAAATTATATAAAGGTGAGTTTAAAGTATTAAAAATACTTTTGTGATATTATAACTATATTATAATATTATGACATGTATTTCATTAATATTTGATAAGAAATAAATATTAATGATAAAGGAATTATGTGGTATTTAATTCATTTAAATACATTTTTAATGATTGAAAAATCAAGATAAATAGTAATAAATATTTAAAAATTATTGCGAGCTTATGAAAATTATTTTGATTAATATTAAAATTATCTAAGATAATTGTTAAGTGTTAGGCAGAGTTTAATTGAACTTAGACTCGATAAAAGTCCGAGTAGACTGTCGGGATATTAGAATTGTGTCGGGTTCAACTCAGACTACAATAGTTTGACTTGTTACCAAGTCCTATACGTGTTGTAGAATGATAGGGTTATGTGTTATGTGTTTAGATTATTCTATGTATATCTATATATATAATAGTATTATATTGTTATGACATTATTCTAATATTGGAGATCTATATTACTAATATTAGGTTTTTGGATAAAGCGTTATAAATTGTGTAGCAGTAATCAACGGTTCAGGCAAGTTTGTTTTTACTTAACTCTACTTAGAGTTGTTTTACTCAGATATGCTTATGGATAATCATTGCTGAATGCCATTATATAATTGTACTCTATACATATTGCATGTATAAGTCAGGTATGAAAGGCTGATCACCTTCATTACCATTCGGTCCAGATATATTTTATTCATGTTATATACTTTTTCAGTCAAAAGTTTATTCCTGCTAGTTCACAATTATATTATTTAATTATAGTCACCTTATTATTCAGATTCTTTCAATTATGATATATCGTTAAATTATTGAACTTAAACTTTCTGGGCAATCTTATACTCACCCTTGCTATATCATGATAAACATTGCAGATTAAGGTGAATACATCGGATACAAGGAAAGGTTAAAGCCATTTCCAGCTTTAATTTACGTGTGCAACTAAATTTGTATAAGTATTGTATATTAATGTTATTGTAAGTTAAATAAGTTATGTATTGTGTATAAGTTAAGGTTACTCGACCTTGGCGAATAGTGTGTAATCTATTGTATAAACAATTTATGTTTATATCTTCCGCAAATAGTAATAGTTGTAGAATTGATTGAACCGAATCCGCGGTGATTCGGGACCCGGATTCGGGGCCCTCACATTTGGTACCAAAGTTGTAGGTTATGAACCTTAGGTAAGAATGTCTGAGACTAATAACCGCAGTGATTAGGATAAGTACTAACTCAAATAGAGTTAGTCGGTCGGTAAGATTCAAAGGGGAATCTCGGCGGGGTAAAAGATACAGAGTTCCCTAACTCTGATAATAAAGTTGAACAGTAATTATGAATAGATAGAGTCTAAAAGACTAAAAGTACAATGATAGGAGATCATAAAACAAAACGATCAAGATATAGAAATGAATCATAATATGTACGATGAGATCACTCCGTGATCGGATAAGGTTATAGTAATGAGAAGGATCAAGCGAATGATTGAAAAGTTTACAGCAAGATTGCTGGGTGGCAGTTGTACTATGAATTGGTACATATTCAGGAAAGGATTATGAATACGAGTTAAATGAAATTCGTATTGAGAAGGGAGTTACGATTAGGTGGGGATTTTAATTGAGGACTCGTGTCAGCAACTGAGTTGTATAATTCCTTGTGTGGGCGGGTAATTGTACTTGGTGTACAAACTACTTAGTTTCTGGCACTGATAATCATTGAAATGTTTATGTCGCGCTATTTGCTATATGCGTGTTAAGAGGGTGATTCCTTTCTCATGTGTATAAAAAATAGTATAAGTTCTTAAAACTCATACTTATTTGACATTCTTGATTCATAGTTATACGAAATGTTTATGAACCCCTCAGCGAATGGACGCCAAAGGTCTGACTAGGACAAGTTCTTAAACTCATATGATTGTGGCAAGTAAATGAACTCATAAGTGTGGTTTGACGAACTGGGTATAGTTGTGTGTAAATGGAGTATAGAGGATAATAGGAATAGATAAATTATTTAAGCAAATGATTATTAGTGAAGACATAAGTTTTCCAAAACTCCTAGTTATGCTAGACTTCCGAAATTTTGATATCAAGCTAAATACGCACTATGTGCTTTTTAAAAAAAAAATATGTAGACTCGTAATAATTTTTGAAACGGTTTAAAGTATAGTTTATGCTACTTATTTCAGCTATACGCAAATGATTTGAAATATCAAAATAACTTTTATTTATCAGTCATGTACCATGTAACCTGGTGCAGAGATGATAAAAGTTGATAGAGTTATAAATGCAGGAATACTTAGTGTGAATTCGATCTAAAAATCATTGTTCCACTATTGTATGATGTGTTATGACAAAGTCATGCAATGACGGCATCCTCAAACGGACTGTTAATACAGTACGACATCATGACGTCATTTTCAAATATATTTTGAAAAATTTTAATTTGCCAACGGGGTTTGGCTACACCTAAATAATTTAATTGAATTGAATTATTGATATGAGTCTACGCTATTCGATTCAGCTAGACTAATGTTATGAAAACTCTAAGTGTTCATTGAAAGAAATTTCCCGAACCAAATTGTTTTGGTGAGGAATCCGATTAAACTGAGGTAAAATTTTTGTGCCTATGGAAGAGACGAGAAATAGATCAGACCAGCAGTACTTTATAAGTACAGGGCATACCGGGCTAATTCCCCATTATGTCTATATGTTATGACGATTTGCGGATGAATTTCCATAAAACCTTTGCAAAAATGACAGACAATAGTCTGTAAAACCCTTCAGCACAATTTCAAAATTTTTATTCTTGTGAAGAATGTATTCGGTAGCATGTGCTGATGAGAAGGAATGGTGATTGGTGTATGGTGTAAGGTAAATTTCGGGGACGAAATTTTTAGAAGAAGGGGTGAATGTGACAACCCGAGAATTTTTAAAATTTTTAAAATTTTAATTTATTGATTTAAGGTTCAATATTAGAACCTAGACAGAAAATAAGTGTATGCATTTGATATTTTTAAGAATGAATTTTAAGGATTTCAAAATTCTGTGAATGATTTAGGTGAATTATTCAGGATTAAGGGAATACGTGAATATGTTCTGTGAATATGGTTATGTATGAGTACAGTATGTGGTTAAGGGTCAAGGGTTGACCAGATAAATAATATATGTAATAAACCCTAGGTATATATTAAGAACGTCAACGTTCGGTTAGAAAACCCTAGCGAATTATAAGAAACCTTTGAATCCGGTTTTGGAAACCCTAATTTCAGTTCCGGGAATTTGAAACCCTAATACGGTGTATGAAACCCAAATTTGGGAATGTGGATGTTAGTATAAGGTTTTACGTTATAATCTAATTAGGGAAAACACTAAAGATTTCCTGGAAACCCTAATTAATTTAGAAAACCCTAATTTCTGGATTAGAAATCCTAATTTTTAATTAGGAAAAACCTAATTGTTAATTAAATATTTTAATGTTAATTAGGAAATATTAATCCTAATTTTAAAGTTATAAGTAATTAGAAAATCCTAATCTAATTAAGAAATCTAATTCCTAAATTAGAAAATTATTTTTCTACTAGAAACCGTAATTAGTGGTTTATAAACCCTAATGACTAATTTTGACCCTAATTGCTAAATTAGCAATTTTAATTAGGAAATACTAATCCTAATTAGTAAGATTTAAATTATGATTAAGAAATTTTAATATAATTAGAAAATTCTAATTATAATTTAGAAATATTAATTTTCTATTTTGGAAATCTAATTTGGAAATTCTAGGATTTTTTTTCTAAAACCCTAAGGACTCCAAACCCTAAACCCTAAGGTTTCCTAACCCTAAACCCTAAACCCTAAACCCTAAGGGTTAGGGTAATTGACAAAAAAGCCATTAAAATTAAATGCGAAATGACATTTTTGCCCTTTGTGGCATTATTAAGACATTACTTGTGTCTTGCCGATATATGGTTTGTTCACCAACTACACCTACTCCTTGTGCCTTAAATCACAGAAAATCGAGTAGCTAGATCAGCCAAGTGCATGTATCATCAAATTATATAAATTAAAAGGAGAGAGAAAGACCACTTGACTTTTAATTTTCTCCAAACCCATCCTCTATCTTCATTTTCGAGATTTAGAGTGAGAGAGAGAAGGTGAGCCATAATCAGTTCATAGCCTCTCAATATCAGAATCAAAGTCAGAAATCAAGATTGGGCATTCAAAAGGTATAAGAACCCTAATTTTAACCTCATGATTTGATGTATATGTTGTAATTTGTTGGCTAGATATGTGTAATAGGATGTTATTTAGTGATCTGGGTTGTAAAATCCCAGATCCATAACATCAAAGTCCCCGAATCTAGCATTTTTAGAAATCTGGAAATCTGGAAAAATAAATGGCCTGACAGTCATATGTCAAAGACCTTAGATCTGTGTGTGTTTGATGTTTGGTATATGTTATGTTATAGATCTGTTCTTTGATATTAGGGCTTTGATCTGAGACTTTAATCAACCTCAGATCATGTTTAGATTGCAAGATATGATCGGTCAAATTACGTTGACCGAGCATAATTTCTGTTTTCGGGCAACCCAGAAAAAATCCCAGATTTCTAGAACGCCTGACAAATTTTTGCAGTCGCTAGATCTTGCTATGTTTAAGTTGTTATGTGATGTTGTTGGTTTTATCTTGTAAACTGACATGCAGGCTTTACATATATGCCTTTACATCACTCAGATCCGTAACCTAATCGTAGAAATTAATGGTCAAACTATCGTTGACCAAACTGCTCAAGAATATTTCTGGAAAACCCAGAAATGTTCAAGAACAGTCCGGACTACTACTTTGACCGGCTAAGTTTTTTCATGTGTGATGTTTTTAAGTTTATATTATGTGATATAGTGATACACTGACATAAGGACTATAGACCGAAACCATAAAACCACTAAACTAATGACCAGAACACAGGCATTATCTGAAAGTATGTTCCGAAGACTAGATCTTCATATCATGATGTTGTATAACTACGTTGTTGATTTTTACTGATAGTGTTCCAAACCTACTACAACATAAACGTTTAATCAAAGCCTAGAAAGCGTTAAGAACCTAGATCAAATGTTGGTCAAACCTCCTACCTTAGTGTCTGACATAAAGGCTCAAGAACAGCTGAAGAGCACCTATAGCGACGGTTCTGTCGCTATAGGGCCCTTTTATTAATTATTAATTTTGAAAAATAATTAATTAAATAAATAGAAATAAATAGTTTTTAATTATTAAAAATACATAATAAATTATGAAAAAATTAGTTTAAAGCTTGAAAATTAGTTTTTAATTATTTAGAGTATATTTCATAAATATTTAATATTTGTGGAATATAAATGGTATTTAATTTATTTAATTATAATATTAAATAAATTATTTAAAATTGATTTTAATACATGAAAAATCATGAAAAATAATATTATGGTATAAGAAAATATTTAAAAATATTTTCAAAGTGACTTTTAATATTTTGTGATGAATTTCATTAATTAATCAATATTAATGATAATTAATCTATTTCATAAATATATTAAATAAATTATGGAAAATGGAATTAATATTTTAAAAATCATATAAAAATGATTTAAGTGTTAGAAAAATATTTTAATTTATAACATATAACTTTTGATATTTTGTCATGAAAATATTAATATTTTAATATTAATAACAATTATCGGATAATGAATTTAATCGTTTAAAATCATATAAAGGTTATTTTAAAGTATTAAAAATACTTTGTGATATTATAACTATATTATAATATTATGACATGTATTTTATTAATATTTGGTAAGAAATAAATATTAATGATATAGGAATTATGTGGTATTTAAAGCATTTAAATACGTTTTTAATGATTGAAAAATCAAGATAAATAGTAATAATTATTTAAAAATTATTGCGAGCTTATGAAAATTATTATAATTAATATTAAAATTATCTAAGATAATTGTTAAGTGTTAGGCAGAGTTTAATTGAACTTAGACTCGATAAAAGTCCGACTAGACCATCGGGATCTTAGAATTTTGTCGGGTTCAATTTAGACTGCAATAGTTTGACTTGATACCAAGTCCTATGTGTGTTGTAGACTGATAGTGTTATGTGTTTTGTGTTTAGGTTATATATATATATATATATATATATATATATATAATAGTATTATATTGTGATGACATTATTCTAATATTGGAGATCTATATTAATAATATTAGGTCTTCAGATAAAGCGTTTTAAATTGCGTAGCTGTAACGCCCCGAGAAAATTGGATTTCTGAGAATTAAATTTTTTTATTATCAAATGAATTTAATGGATTATTTATGGAGCAAGCTAATTGAAGGTCGTTCTATGACCTAAACATATCAGAACGTCGTAGTATTTTGGCTACGTGGTAGAATTAAAGTGTTTGAATTTCCAAGACGAAAATAAAAGCTTTCTAAGAAATTTTCTGAAAAACACTATTCACGCATTTCTGCTTGGGAATTATTTTTGAACTTCCGAGAAATACGTAACGATAGAATATCTAGGTGAGATGGAATATCCAATAATATTTCAGTTATGGAAAATGTAATATTTCGCCTGTGGACTTAAAACCTAACGTTTAAGGAAAATGATTTACGAAAAAGAAATGTAATGTGATAATGAAGTAAAGCGATGATCGTATTATACGTATGTATTTTACGAGGTAATGAATATGAATACTACATGAGGTAGTATACGAGAATGTATGAACGATGGTATATCGTATATGAGTAATAAGTATACGAGTTAGAATACGAGAATTATACGTGGAGTATATGTTGTAAGGCTTTAAGCCAATTGTAACGAATTAGTAGGATTGTGTAGGAAATGGTTAAGTCTAATAGAATTAATGTGCAAGCCTAAGTGTTTGTAATGTAAAGCCCAAAGATTTATTAATGCAAGCCCAATGTTTGTTTAATTACAAGCCCAAAGTAAAATTATGCTATAAGCCCAAATGATTAAGTAAGTTAATTAAGCTAAGGCCCAAAGTAAATATCCAATGGGTTAAGAGTTGGTTTAAACCCATGAGGCAAACCATGGATGATCCAAATTAGGGAGCAAGTAAACTTAGAGGCTAAGTTAGGGTGGTGATCACACAAAGTGTTTATAAGTGATGATAAAGTAAACTTAAGGACTAAGTGTTGTGGGGAGCAAGTATACTTAATGATTAAGTATGTGTGGTGACCAAGTGTTGTGATTAGCAAGAGACTTAAGGGCTAAGCAATGGATAACTTATGTGGTGAGCAAGTTTACTTGGTTGCTAAGCTTGGAATAGTAAGGAGGTGGAGTGGCTTAATGACCCTTATGCCCTAACCTAAGATGTCCTATAAATAGAGAGCTTAAGCATTCATTTGTTGGTTGTTAGTTTTTCATCCAACTTAAGTTGAGAGCTTATTTACTTGAGAGAATAAGCACATAAAAGCTAGACTTCTATTATTAGATTTTCCACAACAACTTATAGCTTAATGGCTTGAGAGAAAAAGCTAGAGAAGCTTGAGTTCTTAATAAGCAAGAAGGAAGAAGAAGGGTTAGCAAGAAGAAGATCAAAGATTTACCAAGTGTTATCAAAGGGTAAGTAATATTAAACCATGATTCTCTTTCTCTTCCATTGTTAGAGAAAGGGGTATTGGTAGAACTAGCATGCTAAGGAAGGGTAAGAATGAATGGTTAATGGACTTAAGCCGTAATAAGTGATGAATAAGTCATTTCTACTTATATAAGTTATGAACTTATAAAGATCTTGTAAAAACTTGTCATGTGATAATGGTGATGAAGTTAGTAGGAACTTAATAAGAAATTGTAAGAACTTGTAACATGTTTACAATAATGGCACTAGTGTGATAAGAAGATGTAAGAATAATGATTAAAGGACTTAACTCATTAATAAGTCATATAAAAATAAGACATAAGTCATGAAATAAAATTAAGTATGTTATACTTTAATAAGTTACAAAAATCATCAAGAATAGGTAAAGACTTTTCATAAATATAAGTTAATGAAGCATGTTTGTCAAAATGATAGTATAATGGATTGAATCCAAGTGAAATGGTTTAAAAATCTCAAGTAACGAAGTTTTGCCGAAATTCACACGATTAGACGATGATCGTTGAATTCGTGAAATTTACGGAATGGAAGTCGAATTTTGATATTGAGCTTGGAAACATTGGTTTTCAATGGAGACAAGTCGTATTTGTCATTATAGAGTTGCAGACTCGAAAATGGGCAGATTCTGACTTAGAACGAAGAAACGAGCGTTGAACGTTCTCGAACGTTTATCGTTTTCGTTTAAAAGGGACTAATAGGTGAAATTTTAGCAAACGAAGTCAAATAGATAAAATTATTGCATGAACGCATATAGTACGTAATTTGTGAACCGTAGGCTCTTGAAGGAGACAATTCGGACTTATAACGAAGAAGTTACGAGTCCGGGAATCTCGCAAAGTTGAAAATCTATCAAAACTATCTGTGGCTCAGAGTCCGTGCCGTGGCGCGACTCCAAGCTTAAACGATCGGCGCCGCAACGCCAAAATGAGCTTCAGACATTGCAAGCTCGCGCCGCAGCGCGATAGTTAACAAAGGGACTCGCGCCGCAGCGCCGAGTCCGGTCTCCAAGCCTTAATGGGCGACGCCGCAGCGTGGCACAACAAAGGATCACCGGCGCCGCAACGCCAGTCTTAAAAGCTAGACAATAAAGAATGATTACAAGAAGAAGATGAAGGGAAATTGTTGAGTAACGAACTAATAAACTTAATTAAAACATTATCAAGTCATAATTAAAACTCTAGTATGATCACTTAGAGTTAAAGTAAGTCAATTGAAGATGAACGCAAACGGTATGCAATAAGCGTACTTAATCAATAATGATCGAGTTTCGATTAAATAACGTACGGACGTTAGTAAGTCGTGAGGAAGGATAATTAACTCGAACCGAGTTGTATTAATGAAATAATTTCACTTAAGTATAAGAGAACGAAGTTAGTAAGAATGATGTAAAAGAACGACGGAAAGCCGGAACCAATAAATAACAAATCTAATATGGGATTAGATTGAGAAGTAGGGTAAGATTATTTAGGAACTATGTATGTTCATTCATGACCTAATATGGTATGTTATGTGATTATGTATTGTAGAGACTGTAAAGACTCAAAGGAAATGTAATTATTCGGTAGCAGACGCTGAAGGCAAGTTTTTCCTAAACCCTTGTCTAACCTTCGTGTTAGTCAGGTTTTCAAATGATTCAAGTTATGAGAAGTATTATTGGTTTTGAAGAAAGGGTCGATGCCAGTTTTGACTCTGCTAAACTAATCTTGATAGATTAATTGATTTCTTTACAAGTCTTTCAATATAGAATTGCTAACGCTACCCTATGCCAATTCTTTAGTACGGATATAAGGTAAGTTTGAACATGTATAAACAAATGTATTTTCATCGATTATTCGATGGGCACGTGAGGTTGCCACAACTTAAATGTACACACGTTTAATGCATGTAGTGTTAATCAACATAGGGTACTATAGGCTGATCACCTAGATGTACTCCTAAGCTATACCGGACTTACGGACTTCGTGACGGGTTGTCCTTTTTAAAGAAACTATAAGACGTTCACATCTTGAACGAGAATTGATGAATTGATGAATATTGTTATTGTAAAATGTTTTGAAGGAAAAGGAAAGCTATTTTGAAATATTGATAGTACTTCGTAACTATCATCCAGTTATTGAAGATATACGATTCCTATGTTTCAAGCATACTTTTAAAATGAAATTGTTGTACTTGTTGAGCTTGTTATGCTCACTCTTGCTTGAACCATATGAATGCAGCTTAGACCGAATGGACCGAAGGATTCTACAAGGATAAAGAGAAGAATAAAGTGAATGTGTTGATTTCCTATGTAATAGTATAGGTTTGTAATGATAATATTTGATATTATGACAAGAACAAATGTAACGGTTATAAAGAACCTGGGGAATGGTAGTATTATTTTGGAATATATATAAGACATATTCGTTCTTTTGAGGCATTTCAATTGAATGTTTGTGTGAACTGTAGCACCGTGGAGCACCATCTGTTGGGTTGAAAGATACCCTGATTTGGGGGCGTCACAGTAGTAGTAATCAATGGTTCAGGCAAGTTTGTTTTTACTTAACTCTACTTAGAGTTGTTTTATTCATATATGCTTCTGGATAATCATTGTTGATTGCCATTGTAGAATTGTAATCTGTACATATTGCATGTATAAGTCAGGTATGAAAGGCTGATCACCTTCATTACCATTCGGTCCAGATATATTTTATTCATGTTATATACTTTTTCAGTCAAAAGTTTGTTCCTGCTAGTTCACAATTATATTGTTGAATTATAGTCACCTTATTATTCAGATTCTTTCAATTATGATATATCGTTAAATTATTGAACTTAAACTTGATGGGCAATCTTATGCTCATCCTTTCTATATCATGATAAACATTGCAGATTAAACTGAATATGTCGGATAAAAGGAAAGGTTAAAGACAGTTCCATCTTTAATTTACTTGTTCAATTAAATTTGTATAAGTATTGTATATTAATGTTATTGTAAGTTAAATAAGTTATGTATTGTGTATAAGTTAAGGTTACTCGACCTTGGGGAATAGTGTGTAATTTATTGTATAAACAAATTTATGTTTATATCTTCCGCAAATAGTAATAGTTGTAGAATTGATTGAACCGAATCCGCGGTGATTCGGGACCCGGATTCGGGGCCCTCACAGTTGGTATATATGATGTGTTATGACAAAGTCATGCAATGACGGCATCCTCAAATGAATTGTTAATACTGTACGGCATCATGATGTCATTCTCAAAAATATTTTCAAGAATTTTAATTTGCCAACGGGGTTTGGCTACACCTAAATAATTTGATTGAATTGAATTATTGATATGAGTCTACGCTATTCGATTCAGCTAGACTAATGTTATGAAAACTCTAAGTGTTCATTGAAAGAAATTTCCCGAACCAAATTGTTTTGGTGAGGAATCCGATAAAACTAAGGTAAAATTTTTGTGCCTATGGCAGAGACGAGAAACAGATCAGACCAGCAGTACTTTATAAGTACAGGGCATACCGGGCTAATTACCCATTATGTCTGTAAGTTATGACGGTTTGCGGATGAATTTCCAGAAAAATCTTTGCGAAAATGACAGAAAATAGTCTATAAAACCCCTCAGCACAATGTCAAAATTTTTATTCATGTGAAGAATGTATTGGGTAACATGTGATGATGAAAATGAATGGTGATTGGTGTATGGTGTAAGGTGTAAGGTAAATTTCGGGGATGAAATTTTTAGAAGAAGGGGTGAATGTGACAACCCGAGAATTTTTAAAATTTTAATTTATTGATTTAAGGTTCAATATTAGAACCTAGACAGAAAATAAGTGCATGTGTTTGATATTTTTAAGAAGGAATTTTGAGGATTTCAAAATTCTGTGAAGGATTTAGGTGAAATATTTAGGATTAAGGGTACGTGAATATGTTCTGTGAATATGGTTATGTATGAGTACAGTATGTGGTTAAGGGTCAAGGGTTGACCAGATAAACGATATCTGTAACAAACACTAGGTATATATTAAGAACGTCAACGTTCGGTTAGAAAACCCTAGCGAATTATAAGAAACCCTAGAAACTTGTTCTGAAAACCCTAATTTCAGTTTCGGGAATTCGAAACCCTAATACGGTATATGAAACCCTAATTTGGGAATGTGGATGTTAGTATAAGGTTTTACGTTATAATCTAATTAGGGAAAACCCTAAAGATTTACTGAAAACCCTAATTGATTTAGAAAACCCTAATTTGTGGATTAAAAACCCTAATTTTTAATTAGAGAAAACCTAATTGTTAATTAAATATTTTAATGTTAATTTGGAAATATTAATCCTAATTTTAAAGTTATAAGTAATTAGAAAATACTAATCTAATTACGAAATCTAATTCCTAAATTAGAAAATTATTTTTCTATTAGAAACCCTAAACCCTAATGACTAATTTTAACCCTAATTGCTAAATTAGCAATTTTAATTAGGAAATACTAATCCTAATTAGCAAGATTTAAATTATGATTAAGAAATTTTAATATAATTAGAAAATTCTAATTATAATTTAGAAATATTAATTTTCTATTTTGGAAATTCTAGGACTTTTTTTCTAAAACCCTAAGGATTCCAAACCCTAAACCCTAAGGGTTAGGGTAATTGCCAAAAATGCCATTAAAATTAAATGCGAAATGACATTTTTACCCTTTGTTGCATTATTGGACATTACTTGTGTATCTTGCCAATATATGGTTTGTTCACCAACAACACCTACTCCTTGTGCCTTAAATCACAGAAAATCGAGCAGCTAGATCAGCCAAGTGCATGTATCATCAAATTATATAAATTAAAAGGAGAGAGAAAGACCACTTGACTTTATATTTTCTCCAAACACATCCTTTCTCTTCATTTTCGAGATTTAGAGTGAGAGATTGAGAGAGAAGGTGAGCCATAATCAGTTCATAGCCTCTCAATATCATAATCAAAGTCCGAAATCAAGATTGGGCATTCAAAAGGTATAAGAACCCTAATTTTTAAAATCTCATGATTTGGTGTTATATGTTGTAATTTGTTGGCTAGATATGTGTAATAGGATGTTTTTTAGTGATCTGGGTTGTAAAATCCCAGATCCATAACATCAAAGTCCTCGAATCTAGCATTTTTAGAAATCTAGAAATCTGGAAAAACAAATGGCCTGACAGTCATATGTCAAAGACCTTAGATCTGTGTGTTTGATGTTTGGTATATGTTATATTATAAATCTGTTCTTTGATGTCAGGGCATTGATCTGAGACTTTAATCAACATCAGATCATGTTTAGATTGCAAGATATGATCGATCAACGTACGTTGACCGAGCACAATTTCTGTTTCTGGGCAACCTAGAAAAATTCCCAGATTTCTATAACGCTTGACAAGTTTTTGCAGTCGCTAGATTTTGCTATGTTTAAGTTGTTATGTGATGTTGTTGGTTTTATCTTGTAGATTGACATGCAGGCTAAACATATATGCCTTTAGATCACTAAGATCCGTAGCCTAATCATAGAAATTAATGGTCAAACTATCGTTGACCAAACTGCTCAAGAACATTTCTGGAAAACCCAAAAATGTTCAAGAACAGTCTGGACTACTACTTTGACCGGCTCAATTTTTTCATGTGTGTTGTTTTTAAGTTTATATTATGTGATATAGTGGTATACTGACATAAGAACTATAGACCGAAACCATAAAACCACTAAACTAATGACCAGAACCCTTAGATAATTGAGCTCAAAATGAGACACTCGAACTGCCTTGGGTTTATGGGTTACCCAGAAAACCCAGGCATGGTCTGAAAGTATGTTCCGGAGACCAGATCTTCATATCATGATGTTGTATGACTGTTTTGTTGATTTTTAATGGTAGTGTTTGCAAACCTACTACAACATAAACGTTTAATCAAGCCCAGAAAGCGTTAGGAACCTAGATCAAATGCTGGTCAAACCTCCTACCTTAGTGTCTGACATGAAGGCTCAAGAACAATTTGAAGAACTCCTATAAATGACAGTTACGCCATTTATAGGGAATTTTATTAATTATTAATTACGAAAATAATTAAATCACTAAATAGAAATAAATAGTTTTAATTATTAAAAATACATAATAAATTATGAAAAAATTATTATAAAGCCTGAAATTAGTTTTTAATTATTTAGAGTATATTTCATAAATATTTAATATTTTTGGAATATAAATGGTATTTAATTTATTTAATTATAATATTAAATAAATTATTTAAAAATGATTTTAATACATGAAAAATAATATTACGGTATAAGAAAATATTTAAAGATATTTTAGGTGACTTTTAATATTTTGTGATGAATTTCATTAATTAATCAATATTAATGATAATTAATCTATTTAATAAATATATTAAATAAATTATGGAAAATGGAATTAATGTTTTAAAAATTATATAAAAATGATTTAAGTGTTAGAAAAATATTTTAAGTTATAACATATAACTTTTGATATTTTGTCATGAAAATATTAATATTTTAATATTAATAACAATTAGCGGATAATGAATTTAATCATTTAAAAATCATATAAAGGTGATTTTAAAGTATTAAAAATACTTTGTGATATTATAACTATATTATAATATTATGACATGTATTTCATTAATATTTGATAAGAAATAAATATTAATGATAAAGAAATTATGTGGTATTTAATTCATTTAAATAAGTTTTTAATGATTGAAAAAATCAAGATAAATAGTAATAATTATTTAAAAATTATTGCGAGCTTATGAAAATTATTTTGATTAATATTAAAATTATTTGAGATAATTGTTAAGTGCTAGGCAGAGTTTAATTGAACTTAGACTCGATAAAAGTCCGACTAGAGCGTCGGGATGTTAGAATTGTGTCGGGTTCAACTCAGACTACAATAGTTTGACTTGATACCAAGTCCTATGTGTGTTGTAGACTGATAGGTTTATGTGTTATGTGTTTAGGTTATTCTATGTATATCTATATATATAATAATATTATATTGTGATGACATTATTCTAATATATTGGAGATCTATATTACTAATATTATGTCTTCCGATAAAGCGTTATAAATTGCGTAGCAGTAATCAATGGTTCAGGAAAGTTTGTTTTTACTTAACTCTACATAGAGTTGTTTTATTTAGATATGCTTATGGATAATCATTGCTTATTACCATTGTAGAATTGTACTCTGTACATATTGCATGTATAAGTCAGGTATGAAAAGTTGATCACCTTCATTACCATTCGGTCCAGATATATTTTATTCATGTTATATACTTGTTCAGTCAAAAGTTTGTTCCTGATAGTTTATAATTATATTGTTGAATTATAGCCAGCTTATTATTCAGATTCTTTCAATCATTATATATCGTTAAATTATTGAACTTAAACTTCCTGGGCAATCTTATGTTCACCCTTGCTATATCATGATAAACATTGCAGATTAAGGTGAATACGTCGGATACAAGGAAAGGTTAAAGACAGTTTCAGCTTTAGTTTACGTGTGTAGTTAAATTTGTATAAGTATTGTATATTAATGTTATTGTAAGTTCAATAAGTTATGTATTGTGTATAAGTTAAGGTTACTCGACTTTGGGGAATAGTGTGTAATGTATTGTATAAATAATTTATGTTTATATCTTCCGCAAATAGTAATAGTTGTAGAATTGATTGAACCGAATCCGCGGTGATTCGGGACCAGAATTCGAGGCCCTCACAACCTACCCTAATAGTAAATCATGAGAATCAATAGTAAATCATGTGACTCAATACTTCTAAACATGTGAAAAATTAATTACAGTATAGTACCTTCATCTATACCTCCATTTTTAACTTAGTCATGCAAGTATTATCAATCTTGCACCAACTCCCCTAATAGTAAATGAATGTGAATCAATAGTACACACATGTGAACAAATAGTTATAATCATGTGAATTAATAGCAATTAATTGCTCATTTATCCGGTGAATTACCTGATTAGTCAATATAACCTCCAGACATAATTATTATCGAAATAAATGTCAATTTTCACTAATACTAATAATTTCAACACAGTGGAACTATCAATTTCATCTGTAATCAACACGAATTTATTCATCATTAATATTATAATTCACAATATTTAGCAACCAGGTCGTTCCCAGGAAAAAGGGGGCTTTCCGATAAGGATTTCTCCTTATTGGTAGCAATTAGGTGACCAAATCTCTCCTCGACGTAACTTCTAGACATTGTCGATATTGCAAAAAATAATATGAATAACTTTTGTCGTCTCAATTATTGATTTAATAATATAACATATTATGCAGATGATACTGTGATAATAATTGAATCAATAATATGAGAGAGATGATGCAGTAATTATTGTAGCAATAATTGAGTATAACTGAGTGACTTCTTACGTAAGAATCAATAATCAATACCGTGTGCTACTATTCAACCACGCCAGACATCGTATTTTTTACTGGGGTAGTTCAACCATTTTAACGGTAACACTTTCGCCGTTATTTTTATAAAAAGATAATTCTGTCATTTTCTAACTACGACAATACTTCTGTTATGGGGTCCACCAATGGTTTTGCCGTCGTACGGATATTCCCCGACAAAAAGAATATTCACCAATAAAATGAATATTTTATAACAACTTGCATACTTTGCAAAATTTATAAATATTACCCACAACTATAACATTATATCAAATCCACACCATAATATTTAAAAAAATATTTCGAGAAATTTAAACCTTTATTCATAAAATTTGGGGTCTCACATATGGGCTAAACGATTCCTTCATAGAGCGGAGGTATATACGAACTAGCAACTCAGAACCTAGTTTGTTGGTTGTTTGTGGGAAACCACTCATCGTACCATATTGAAACTATTAGAGACTCGATGTGTACCATGTATAGAAAATTGATACGTATGATGAAAATGTGGAACTCGAATGAAATGTTGAGAAATGTAATGAATTTAGAAATTCTTAAAAGAATGAAGTGTTATATAAACAAGAAAATTCAAAGAAGACTCTTGAAGAGATATAAGGATAAGAAATGGGAGTTACCTAACTCCAATAGCCAAGATAATGAATAATGTCATAAATGATGAAAAAGGAAATAAAGGGGATCATAAAACAAAATGATTACGAGTTAAGAAAAGAATTTTAAGGGAGATGATTATAAAATAAGATCACGACGTGATCTGTTTAAGTTATAAAAGAAAGATGGTCTGTAATGTTGGAATAATTATAGCTTGATGCTATGAAGATAATGTATTTTGATATAGTACAAGGAAAAATCGCAAGGAGTTATAGATAATGTGATACGAGGAATTCGTATTGAACAAGTTAAGAATAAGTTATAAGCAAAATAGAGTTAGGTGGGATTTCAATTGAGGACTCATGTGATGGCTGAGTTGTAAAAACCTTTGTATGGGCGAGGGTTTTGTGCTTGCACTCAGTTTATCACATTGATAATCATTGGAATGTGGCGAAAATGTGATTCTCTTCTCATGTGTATATTTGATAGTTAGAAACTATTAAGATTAGTCCAATATTATTAGGATTAGGTGTGGTTCTTAAAACTAATACATATGGTAAGTTCATGACTCATAATAATATGGTATATTTTGAACCCCTCAGTGAATGGAAGCCTATGGTCTGACTAGGATAAGTTCTTAAACTCATATTATTGTAATGTGTAGTAAGTTTGATGAACTATACTGGGGGTATAGGAAGATTGTAAGTTGAAATACAAAAATATTTACTATAGGAGTATTGGTGGTGCTAGAAATAAAAAGAATTAGTTAGTAATAAGGTAATGGAGTAAAGATTGAATTTGACGGAGAAAATTAGATATTCTAAATCTACTAGCTATGCTAGACTTTCGAGATTTATTGACTTCGTGCAGATGGTTGTACTTTTGATTTTTGAAAAATGTTGGATCACACTAGTGAACCAAAGAATTTTTAAAACAGTGCTATTATTTGCGTATCTATGATGTTTGTTTCAGCTAGATAAAAAACTGATTTTTAAAATTTCAAAATATATTTTAACTATATGTATCGGGTGATATGATAAACGATGGAGTCATCAATGCAATGGAACCTGGTGTTGGATGTGATCATATGATCGTCAGCTCACTATGGTGAGATGTAGTATGACAGCGTCATAATCATGACGCCATAAAAAGATTTATTTTGATATTTATTTAAGGTATTAGAATATATATATATATATATATATATATATATATGTATATGTATATTTCGATTGATGTCCAAATTATTGTAGAAGTCTATGCTATTTGATTCAGCTAGATGAATATTGAAAGATGTTCACGAAATTCAAGCGTTTCTTAAGAAGTTATGTCAAACCAAATTGTTTTGGTGCAGATTCAGATATTGAAAAGCTGAGATGAACAACTCTTTTATAGGGGATTACACGGAGGCGTTTAGATGTTTGTGCACAATACATGGTACAGACGGCTGATCACCCTAAGTACGGGGAGTCCCTACAGTATTATTGTTAAGGTTAAAGTTGAAAGATTACTTGAAACCGTGGACATAGTTCGTGGTCTTGTGAACTTCAGTTACATATCTAAAAAAATGAGAAGAACAACCCTATTACGGGAGAATTATTTTTACGCGATGCGTTTAGATGTTTCTGCACAATACATTGTACGAAGGGCTTAACACCCTAAGTACGGGAGCCCCTATAGTCTAATGACTGTTAAGGTTTAAAGTACTTATTACCGTGGACGTAGTTCAAGGTCTTATGACCCCTCAACTTGATTTGGAATCTTTTAAATTCCTGAGTTATTCATACTGCTTCCCAATTATTGAGCAATTATAGAAGATTCTTGCTATTCTAAAAGGCGAATGTGGTAAGGATGATATTCCTTAGAAAGAAGTAAGTCGGAGAATGCGACACTGAACGATGAATATATTGAATAAGTGAAAAAAGAAATTTTGAAATGAGAAGGAGATGAGTTATCAAAGAATAATGTAAATCTTTTAATAAAAAAGTTTAATAATTGTAGAAAGATCTTTGTGAAAAGAAATGGTTATAGAACCAATGAATGAATAAAATATTAACATAAAAATCTATTTTGATAGATTGAGTGAATGAAGAGTAATAAATAAAATTTCGAGGACGATATTCTTAGAAGAATGGGTGAATGTAATATCCCGAGTGTTTACGAAAACAATCCTTAGAAAAAGAAATGAATGTGTTAAATAATATAAAATACTCAAAATATAATTGAGTTCAAGTGAAAGTTATGAAATAAAACCTAGAATTTGTTGAAGAAATGAATGTAGTAGAAAATATAAAACCTATATTAAGGTAATGTGTTGAAGATATTCAACGGTAAATTTTGAAAAGAGATTTGGTGAAAATCGAGTAAGGGAGGTTTCTTTGATTCCGAGGACGAAATCTTTATAAGGAGAGAAAAATGTGACAACCTGAATTTTCATAAGTTATCAAAATAAGAATTTAATAATTAAAATTCTTATTATGAGGTGTATATATTTTGAATTATGTCATTTAGTGTGAAAAGAATTATATATTCATATGTTGAAGAAAATGAGATTTAACAGTTAATTAAACTATTAAAGAAATTAAATAATATTAGTTAATTTAATTAAGTGAAATTATATTATGAGATAATATAATTTTAATTGTTATGCCTTGTGGGCCATGGAAATTATTATGAGTTAAGTTTCATAAATAGTGTGAATAATTCACTTAATTAAAATAGTGAATTAATACAAGTATAATTGATTGAATAAAGTGAGAAGGTAATATATTGTATGAAAATGTAAATGTTAGTATAATGCAGTAAAATATTTATTAAGTACATTAACTATTTTATTTGGAAACTTTATGGAATAAAATGAATATTTATGGTACTAAATAAATATTTGATGAAAATTGTTATGAGATAAATTATTGAAGTGTGATAAAATAGATGAAATTTATACGTATTTTATTATGCGAGTATAATGGTGATATTCTAATTTAATTAAATAATTAAATTAGAGGAGTGAAATTTGTTAAATAATGTTATGATTATAATGGTTGAAAAGAAATTATAATTTTACTAATAAGGTTAATTTTATTTCTTAAGGAATTAAAGGTACATAATCTAGTTTATATTTCTAGTTTATGTGTTCTTGAGTTTCTTTTAAAATTGGGATTTTGGTTAATGAATTTGTGGGTTATGATGCTATATATGTTATTAGATTTTATAATTTCATAATGGTCATCTAAAAATGAATTTTCAGAAATCAAATTCATGTATTTATGCTAAAGAAGAGAAATTTGGGTTTTGATGGTAATGTGTGTTTTGGTGTACTTTGAGACTAAAATTGATGATGAATTCGTGATTGAAACTTTAAATTGATGGATGATTTTTGTTCTCATCTATAAAACGAAAACAACGGAACTTGAACGGATCAAATTGGTTAAGAAACGAATTCGTGATGAACGAATACACTTAACATGTTCAAAATATGAAAAATTAATATATACCAATTAGAATTAATATAAACCAAGTCCCACAACGACTAAATTGAGAACTTTGCCCTTTTTTTTAAACATATAAATAGAAGGGCTTGGCCCTTTGTTTCATTCACCAACAATAAGGCCTCCAATTTTGAGAAAGGCTTTGTTGTGGGAGGACTTTTTATAAAGATATCCTTAGTTAAATCTTGGTCGAGTACGTATTCAGTTTGTGGAACTCGTATTTTCGGGTATGTTTTTTATATAATTTTTGGTAATGTTATTATTTTAAATATTATATTTAGTTTATTAGTTAAAGTTTAAATTTTGGAAGTTTAGTTAGTTTTGTTAGTAAACTAGTTAGTTTACTATGTTTATTTTGGCTTGGAATTGATTATGTAAATGAGTTATAATGATTGTAATTAGAGATATGGAGGCGTGATCTTAGACGAGTCTGATTATGTTAAATAATATTTATTTGTAAAGAAAGTTTGGTTGGAACGAGTTGAGGCGAGTTTTGGATGTCAAAACGAGAAGTCCGAAAAACTGGTGGACTGCTGATCCAAAAACAAAAATTCGGGGTGAGCTAGATTGTTTATAAAGTTCTTGGCTTTTGGTATGTTATATTACACTGAATAAGCTTTCCATAGACTCCAGAATGGACTAATTCCGACTTCAGAGCAAAGAGTTATGACCATTCAAAGTAGTCACGTCAAAACTGCCTAACCAACTCGGGGCAGTCAACTTGAACTAATTTTCTGGAATTTTGTGTTTAGAATTTAGAAAAGGTCAAAGAATAAAAGTTGTTGTCCCGGAAGTTATCTTCTCGTGGGCTCAAGAATCGCTCAAAAATGTTTTGAAACAAAAACGTTGTGACTGTTTTAGCGAGAGAGGGTAAAGGTGGGAAAGAATGAAAAATAGTTTTGAACGCCCCTTTTTGAACACTGTTTTGGACTGTCTATCTTATCCAAAATGGGTCTCCAATAACTTTTAAAAATAGTTTAATATGATGTTTACAGCATATCCAAAGTTGGATGTCATCGGACTTATGAGATATTGAGTAAAGTTTACAATACAACTACTCTGCGTTGTTATGTGACTAATAGTTGATGTGTATGATTATATAATTATGCAGGGCAAGTGAAGTGCAGATAACTGTAAGATGTTAAACTGTTATTGGTAAACAACGATCAAGACAAGTCTTTCAGTTCCTATTTGCTATGTGAATTATATGATGAACTGTTTGAAATCTTTATTACAAATAGCATGGTGTGTTATATTAATGTTGAAAGAATGAATTTTAAAGTCAATTTATGACTACGTTAATTTAGTAATGAATGTTGATTGAGTAAGGAACTCAATCTTTATACTTGTTATATAAAATGCAACATGTATGTTATGTTAGTCCAATGTTTATGAGATGTATATCGAGCATGTTATTATGTGCTATGTGATGCATGAAAACTATTAGATTTTGTTGGGCTGTCGAGCTCAACATTGCAAATAACCCCTTTTGGAGGTTAAAGATTTAAGGTAAAGTTATGTGTTACTTGAAAGATATGAATCAGATGTGATACTTGAAGATTTATATACTTTGGATGAGTTATTAATATTTGAACAATGTTTAAGGTTCCGAATAATGTATTAATGTTGAATTGTAATATCGTTTTGCGATGTAAACTCTTGTAGTATTAAAATGATTCTGAGATATTTAGATGTAAATGTTGAAAGTTTGAGAACGATAATAGTTTGTAATAGAAAATTTAAATTGTAAATAAAAAATTTTAATTATTTCGCAAATTTCAATGGTTATATTATCGTTTAATGATGTAAAATTAGAGGTTGAATGTATTGTTAACGACCGAAGTCGAGTACTAAATTGTATAAATTTTGGGGTCGTTACAGATTGGCTATTCAATTATGGAGCGATAATTGATTGCCAAAAGAAATGTGTAAACCTTATGACCTCGTCAAAGGTTGTTTTCTATGGTAGCAAATCACCAAGACAAGTGAGATGTCTGACGATTATGCAGGCCAAGAAGTTGTTGAGTCAAGGCTGTGTAGGGTACTTGGCTTATATAGTCGATACTCAAAAGAAGAAGGGTGTGAAACTGGAAGAGATACCAGTGGTTAGGGATTTTGTGGACTTGTTTCTGGAAGATTTTCCAGGACTTCTGCCTGACAAAGAGATTGAGTTCGTGATCGACTTAGCACCATGAACTGCTCCAATATCAAAGGCCCCGTACTGGATGTCTCCGGTAGAGATGAAGGAACTGATAGTACAACTACAAGAACTGTTAGATAAGAAGTATATTTAGCCGAACGTATCACTGTGCGGAGCGCCGGTGTTATTCATGAAGAAGAAGGATTGTTCAATGCGTCTTTGTATTGATTATAGGGAACTAAACAAAGTCACTATTAAGAATAAATATCCGTTGCCAAGAATAGATGACTTGTTTGATCAATTGAAGGGTGCTAGATACTTCTTGAAAATAGATTTGAGAAGTGAGTATCATCAATTGAAAGTAAGGAAGGAGGATGTATCGAAGACGACATTCAGAACTCGGTATGGACATTACGAGTTTCTGGTAATGTCTTTTGGTTTGACAAATGCCCCTGCTGCATTCATGGATTTGATGAACAGGGTGTTTAAACCATTTTTAGACAAGTTTGTGGTGGTATTTATCGATGATATTTTGGTGTACTCCAAATCTCAATAAGAACACGTGGAACATTTACGTTTGACGTTGGAGACGCTAAGAAAAGAAAAGTTGTACGCGAAATTTTATAAATGTGAACTTTGGATGAAACGTGTACAATTTTTTGGGTATGTAATTGACAAAGATGGAATTTAAGTGGATCTATCAAAAGTTGAAGCTGTGATAAATTGGGAATAACCAAGAACTCCATCAAAAGTAAGAAGTTTCTTCGGATTGGCAGGTTATTACAGACGATTTATTTAGGATTTTTCCAATATTGCCATTCCGTTGACAAATTTGACGAGAAAATCTGTAAAATTTGTTTGGACGAAAAAGTGTGAAGAGAGTTTTACGGAATTGAAGAAGCAGCTCAGTGTGGCACCTATGTTGTCATTACCTGATAATACATGAAACTTTGTGGTGTACAGTGATGCTTCACATAAACGATTAGGTTGTGTCCTTATGCAGAACAGTAAAGTCATTCTGTATGCATCAAGGCAATTGAAGGACTACGAGAAAGGGTATCCGACTCATGATTTAGAGCTAGCTGCGGTGGTATTGCTCTAAAGATATGGAGACACTATCTCTATGGAGAAAAATGTGAGATATACACATACCATAAGAGTTTGAAGTATATTTTTACACAGAAGGACCTGAACATGCGTCAAAGGAGATGGATGGAATTAATAAAAGATTATGATTGTGAGATCTTTTATTATCCGAGAAAAGCAAATGTGGTTGCAGATGCCTTGATTAGGAAGGGTCGTGAGAAGTTGATGTTGTTAACCAACCAGGAGGAACTTATTTCAGTAATGGCAAGATTAGAACTGGAAATAAAATTTCCAAAAGAATCCAATGAACGACTATTCCAGATAGAAGCTAGTCCAACTTTGGTGGACAAGGTAAAGAATGTTCAACTACAAGATGAAGAATGCAGAAAAATAAAGGAGAGTATGGTCGATGATGGTGAGGTGAAGTACAAGGTTGATACCGAAGGAGTGCTAAGATTCGAGGGACAAATTTTGGTTCTAGAAGTACCGGATATTAAAGAAGAAATCTTGACAGAGGCTCATAACTCAAGATATTCGATTCATCCGGGAAGTACGAAGATGTATCAAGATTTGTGATGACATTTTTGGTGGCCAAATATGAAAAGAGACGTTGCAGAAAGTGTTGCGAAATGCTTGACATGTTAAAGAGAAAAGGCAGAACATCATAGGCCCAACAGATTACTTCAACCATTGGAAATACCTGAATGGAAGTGGGAGCATATCACAATGGATTTTGTGGTATGTCTTCCAACGACTCAGAAAGGATACAATGCAATTTGGGTGATAATGGATAGATTAACGAAATCAGCACACTAGCAAAACTGTACGTCAAGGAGATCATTTCAAGACATGGAGTTCCAATATCAATTGTATCAAAAAGAGATTTGAGATTCACATCAAACTTTTGGAAGAGACTACAAGAATCTATCGGAACACAATTGAGAATGAGTACGACATGCCATCGGCAAACCGATGGTCAAAGTGAACGAACAATCCAGACGTTAGAAGATATGCTTAGAGCATGCATCATGGATTTCAAAGGAAAGTGAGACGATCATCTACCGTTGGTAGAATTTGCCTACAACAACAGTTACCATACAAGCATTAGCATGCCGCCATACGAGGCATTATATGGCAGGAAATGCAGAACTCCACTTTGCTGGGATGAAGTTGGTGAACGTCAACTGTTAGGACCAGAACTGTTACAACAGACCACTAAAATTATCAAACTTGTTAGAGAAAGACTGGTAGCTGCTCAAGATAGACAGAAAAAGTACACTGATCAACACAAACAAGATCATAAATTTAACGTAGGAAATTTCGTTTTCTTGAAAGTTTCTCCTTGGAAGGGGAAAATTTGTTTTGGCAAGAAAGGAAAGCTAAGCCCAAGGTCTATTGGACCTTTCGAGATACTGCGAAGAGTGGGAGAAGTAGCTTACGAGGTAGCTTTACCTCCAGAGTTCGAACATGTTCACGACGTTTATTCATATGTCGGTGTTGCGACCGTATGAACCTGATTACAAACATCTGATTGAGTATAAACCATTACAATTCAGCAAAGATTTGTCTTATGAAGTGGTTCCTATCTAGATAGTCGATAGGAAAAAACAAGTGCTCAGGAATAAGGTGATATCTTCTGTGAAGGCGATATGGAGAAACCACAATGTCGAAGAGGCTACGTGGGAACTCGAAGATGAAATGATGAAGAACTACCCTGAGTTATTTTCTTAATCTGTGTCTTCGATTCTGGGACAAAATTTTTATAAGGGGGGAAGAATGTGACGACTGAGTTGTGATTCTGGGGACAGAATCCTTGTAAGGTTGGAATGATGTAACAATCCAATATTTTATTTGTAATTTAAAATATTTATTAAATTGTTTGAATGTTTTAATAAATATTTTATTGATATAGTTGTTGCTTTTAGATATTTGTGAATTAAATATATTAGATAATACTCTAATTTAATTTAATAGTTAAAGAGTTGTTAAAGATTACATTAATTGTTATATTGCTATTTTAATTTAATAATACAAGTGATATATTAACTTATTAAATAAAATTATAATGAGCTTATAATTTTGTGATAATTGGTTAAGTGGGAAATTTATTTAATATGTTGTAATTAGTTTATTTAACTAAGATTGGATATGGAAATTTAAATAAATAATATGAGACTATAAACTATAGTATAAATGATTTATTAAAATAAATTAAAGTACTTTAAATGGATTTACCAAACAAGGCTTAAAGATATTAAGTCTTTAATTTTTAAAGTGTTTTGCCAAACAAAGCCTTTTAAATTTTGAATTTTAAATTTTAAATTTGAATTATAATAAATAAAATATAAATAAAATATATAATATATCTTATAACTTGTAAGACCCCAACTTTTATAAATAAAGATGAATTTTCTATAAATATCATTTTTGAATATTATGGAGTAAATTTGATATAATGTTATAGTTGTGGGTAATATTTATAAATTTTGCAAAGTTGTTGTATAATATTCGTTTTAACAAGGAATATTCGTGCAACGACACAATCATTGGTGGACCCCACAAGGTAATTATTGTCAGATTGAGAAAATGACAAAAATATTTTATGAAAATAACGGCAGAAGTTTTACCGTTAACTGTTGAAACACCCGGTGTTAAAAGTATAGTAATACGAGTGGTTGCATAGTAACACACGGTATTGATTATTGATGCTTGTGTGAGAAGTCACTCAGTTTTGTTCAATTATTGCTACAGTAATTGCTGCAAAGTATCTCACGTTATTTGATTCAATTATTGTCAATATTTTATATATTATTAAATCAATAATTGAGACGACAAGGTTATTAATATTATTATTTGCAATATTAACGATGACTATAAGTTCTGTCAAGGAGATGTTTGGCCACCTAATTGTTCGCCAATAGGGAGAAATCCTTATTGTAAAGCCCCCTCTTTACTGGGAACGACCTGGTCGATTAATATTGTGAATTATAATAATGATGATAAATGTTGTTAAAAATATTGAGGATATTTTTATGAAGTATTTATTTGGACTCCCATTTACCCATTTTTTAAAATAATCGGTAGAGAAGATTATTCAAGATATATATATTATATGGGATCCAATTTATGATGGTGATATGTTGGTGGAGGAAACATGCGGGGCCATGTTGGAAGAAAAGAAAAATGTGTGGGGATTGGGGAAAGAAAAATGAGATGGGGGGAGAAAGAAAGAAATGGACGGGAGGGTGTATTAATATTATTATATATATATATATATATAAACATGTGGGTGTAATATATATATATATATATATATATATATATATGTATTTGTTATATGTCATGCCGTATAAGGCATGGTAGATATTATTTATATATATATATATATATATATATATATATATTATATTTTATTTAAAAGATTTTGCTTTAAATATGGACCGTCCGATTAAAAGTAAATCAATCTGGACCGTTCAGGATTTAGTTACTATGTAGTCCATTCTTCTATAAATAGAAGCTTATTCCTTCATTATTTCTTACGAATTCACTGAAACTCTAGAGAGAGAAACTATAGAGAGAAAGAAGAAAAGTATTCTGCTACCTCACTACTCCGATATCAAGTTTCTTTTATGGTAAGGGGTATTATTTCTTTTGTATTCATGAAGAGAACTTCTGTAATTCCATTATTTATTATTCGGTTGGAATAACCTATATACGCGGGCTACCCTATACTTAGTGAAATTCTTCTGTTATTCTATTCGTTATTATTACATTGGAATATCTCAGCCGGTGCGTTTCTGGGGGACTGATTAAAATCTTTATTATTCATTGGAATATCACGTCGGTGCGTTTTTATTTGGACTCGATTAAAATCTTTATTATTACATTTGGAATATCACATCTCATGCGTTTTATGTTTGGGACCGATTAAAACTTTATTATTCTGTTGAATATCACATGCATGCGTTTCTGTGGGACTGGTTCCGATTAATTATTATTCATTGGAATAACTTGCATCATGCGGTCTATCGCATGCCCGGTGATTTCTTTTGTTATTCCATTCCTTATTATACTTAGTTCGTTAAAGTTTTGACTTCTATACTCCATGAAATTAGTGGAATATCTTTAATATTTTCGCTTCATCCAGTATCTTTTCATGGAAATATTCTTCTGAGCATTCTTAAATTTTACTCTACAAAGCAGTATCATGTTGACAATTTGGACGTTATTGGTTCCTGGATAAATTAATTCTAGAACTTGTTTTATTGAATTCTTATATCATTGTCATCATCCTCATGTTTATATTTTGTTGAAAGTCAAATACGTGGCCTATAGTGCATAGATGGACTTGGTATGATTATGACCGAGGATTATTGATTGTAATCATGACCGTAATGTTATAAATGATGTGGAAAAAGTCCTCATTGGCCCGTAGTGCATTGATGGACAGTTGTTGGCATGATCATGACCATTAATGAATACACGAATGTCCTTGGCCCGTAGTTCATGGATAATTTGTGGTCGTGATACTAAAGAATATCCTTGGCCGTAGTGCAGGGGTGATTCGATGGTGTGGATTATTTATTAAGCTGAGTCTCAGTGATAATAGTGATGAAAAACCTTTTAAATCATAAAAGATGGTAGATTTTATTTTTTTACTTGACTCTTTTAATGGATTGCTTGTTCCGCTACAGTTAAACTCGATTGTTGTTATATTGTATCAGTTTAACACTATTGAAGACTAAGGATAATTTATTCTGCTTTATCTTAGCCATAATATTTCTTACTGGGCTAGTTGAGCTCACCCTTTCTTTTCTTTGTTCTCTTGGAAAATGAGAATATAATTTGGGACGAGTCGGGGAACGGAGTGATGGACCAGATGATAGTATTAGTAGTCCTCACTATTCTGTTAAATAGTGTGACAATAAATGTAACGAGGACTTATTCTGAGAGTGGATATTGTCTAGAAGACAATATTTGTATTAAAACTCACAGCTCTCTTGTTGTATGTTAAAGATTGTATTTGTTTTCTGTACCATGTATTTGGCGACTCAGAATAGGTGATGTGTACCTATTTTGGGGGCGTCATAGTTGGTATCAAAGCTTAGGGATATGACCCCTAGCTGAGATGTGAGACAAGAACTAGGAGGGGAGAGACGGGGAATTCCTTCGTTAGTATGACCTACCTAAGTTATTTGATATTTAATTGGTCGGTCAGAGAATTGGAATAATATATGATATGATAACTAACCCTTGTTTTGTGGCAGTATCTGAAAATGACATTCGAGAATGTTGAGAATAGCAATGGGGCACAGGAGACCGTTGAGTCTCCACATATCAATAATCAGGAGAATGTGCATCAGGAAGGCGACAATCCTCATGCAAACAACAACACTGACCAAATGATGAATGATGGAATGTTTAGAGGCTTTATGCAATTCATGCAACATCAGGCGAGAGCGGCTCCTGTCAAAATATAGGTGGAAACACTGGAATCTCTTGGACGGTCACAACAAGCGTGGAGGGAATCAACAGGCCAGAAATGATAATCACTTCGGTGGTAATCAGGGCCAAAATAATAAGAATGGATATTTCAAGAAGAGGAGATTCAACAATGATGGAAAGACGTCAGTACCAGCACCCATTGTTAAAGAAGGAGAACGACCACCTATCATATGCTTCAAATGCGGAGGGGAGGGACACATCAGTCCAAACTACGCAATGCTGTCCAAAGCATGTTATAATTGTGGAAGAGAAGGTCACCTAGCCCAATTTTGTCGTTCACCGAAGACAAGTTCAGCTAGGATTGAGGCACCAAAGGCCGTCCCAGAAAAGTCAAAACCGATAGTGCAAGGGAGAACGTTTGTTGTGACCTCCCAGAAAGCAAAGAACCCGAAAGAGGCCATCACGGGTAAGCTTATCATAAACTCTAGCGAATTTTATACCTTATTTGATACCGGTTCTACCCATTCTTTTATCTCTTCTACTTATGCTCAACGTTTAAATTTGACTCCGGAGAAATTAGACTTTGACTTATATGTTGAAACTCCGTTGGGAGAAACCTTTATTACATCCACTATTTATAAGTCTTGTTTAGTTCAAATCGGCACCCGCACGTTACCTGTCAATCTTATTTCATTGAAAATACTTGCATTTGATGTAATTCTAGGGATTGATTGGTTAACTACTCATCATGCAAAAATTGATTATTTTCGTAAGGTTGTTAGCTTTCATATTTCTAACCAACCTATTATGCGAATTCAAGCAACCAAACCATTAAAATCAATCTTTGTTATTTCAAGCCATAATGCTATTCGTTTATTAAAAAACGGATGTCAAGCTTTCTTAGCTCATGTCACGGATCTAAACAAAAATACGTCAATTTTGAATGATATTTCAATTCTTAATGAATTTTCTGACGTATTCCCTGAAGAACTTCCTGGCCTACCCCTAGAGCGTGAAATTGAATTTTATATCGACCTTGAACCCGGTACAAAACCCATTTCCAAAGCCCCATATCGAATGGCTCCTATTGAACTTCAGGAGTTAAAGACCCAACTGCAGGAATTGTTAGACATTGGTTTCATTCGTCCTAGTACGTCTCCTTGGGGTGCTCCTGTCCTATTCGTGAAGAAGAAAGATGGGAGTATGCGATTTTGTATTGATTATCGGGAGTTGAATCATGTCACCATCAAAAATAGGTACCCATTGCCACGTATTGATGACCTGTTTGACCAGTTGCAAGGAGCCAAATTCTTTTCAAAGATTGATCTTCATTCTGGATATCACCTATTGAAGATTAGAACCGATGATATTCTAAAGACAGCTTTCAGAACTCGGTACGGACATTATGAATTCCTAGTCTTTATGGATATGATGAACCGAGTATTCAAGGAATATTTGGATCACTTTGTGGTCGTCTTTATTGATGACATCCTTATTTATTCCAAAAGCCGTGAAGATCATGAGAAACACTTGAGGCTGATACTCCAAAAGCTTCGTGAATACAAGCTTTATGCCAAGTTGAAGAAATACGAGTTTTGGCTTGAGGAAGTAGCATTCCTTAGGCACGTAGTATCAAGTCATAGAATATCTGTTGACCCGACAAAGATTGAAGCTATTCAAAGCTGGGAGTAATCCAAATCAGTGACCAAAGTACGTAGCTTTCTCGGCTTAGTTGGTTATTATCGGAGATTCGTGGAAGGATTTTCTCGAATCAATACTCCATTAACCCAGCTGACTCGGAAAGATACAAAATTTGGTTGGAGCGAGGAATGTGAGAAGAGTTTTCAAAAACTCAAAAGGAGACTCATTTCAGCACCTGTTCTGATAATACCATCTAGCTCGGAGGGATTTGTCATCTACAATGATGCTTCGGGCAAAGGGTTAGGATGTGTTCTCATGCAACATGGGGAAGTCATAGCCTATGCCTCAAGACAACTCAAAGAATATGAGAGGAATTATCCTACTCATGATCCAGAGTTGGCAACTGTTATCTTCGCACTTAAAATTTGGAGGCATTACTTGTATGGAGAGAATGTGGAGATCTTTACGGATCATAAAAGCCTCAAATATTTCTTCACTCAAAAGGAACTCAACATGCGACAACGACGTTGGCTTGAACTATTGAAAGATTATGATCATACCATCTAATACCATCACGAAAAGCTTAACGTGGTAGCTGATGCATTGAGTAGAAGATCATATGCAAGTACGAGTGCGATATTGTCAACGCAAAGGCCCATTTTGTGTGACTTGCAAAGGATGGAGATAGAGTTAAAGACTCCAGGGACCCACGTGATGATGGAGAATATACGAGTAGAACCGACTTTAATTGATAAAGTTAAAGTTGCTCAAGTTACAGATCCGGAGATGATGCGTATAAGGAAGAAAGTGCAAGAAGGTGCTATGCCCGAAGCAAGAATCGATGAAGAAGGAATACTTCGAGTCAACTCCAGACATTGTGTTCCTAATGACCCTGATTTAAAGTATAAAATCATAATGGAGGCGCACAACACACCATTTGCAATCCATCCTGGGAGTACCAAAATGTATCATGATCTTCGTCATACATTTTGATGGAGCAATATGAAAAGAGAGATAACGCTGTTTATCTCAAGGTGTCTAACTTGTCAATGAGTCAAGGCGGAGCATCAAGTACCAAAAGGTCCATTGCAACCACTTGAAATTCCAAAATGGAAGTGGGAGCACATTACCATGGATTTCGTTATTGGTCTTCCCAAGGTTTCTCAAGGCATTGATGCAATTTGGGTCATTGATGATAGATTGACCAAGTCTGTTCACTTCTTACCAATACGAGAAACTTATACACTTGATTGTCTTGCTCATATGTACATAAACGAGATTGTAAGACTGCATGTTATGCCAGTATCCATAGTTTCTAATCGAGACCCAAGATTCACTTCACGATTTTGGGTTAGTTTGCAAAAAGCTATGGACACGAATTTACAATTTAGTTTGGCATATCATCCTAAGACGGACGAACAATCAGAGATGACTATTCAAACTCTGAAAGATTTATTAAGACTCTGTGTTCTTGACTTCAAGGGAAGTTGGGACAAGTTCTTACCATTGGTGGAGTTTTCCTACAACAACAGTTATCAAGCAAGTATTAGCATGGCTCCATTTGAGGCGTTGTATGGAAGAAAGTGTCGTTCTCTAGTATGCTAGGATAAGGTGGGTGAAGCAACGTTGTTGGGACTAGAGTTGGTATTTATGACTACAGAAAAGATTCAATCGATCCGGCAACGTATAAAAATATCACAAGATCGACAAAAGAGTTATGCTGATTTTCATCGAAAGGACGTGGAATTCGATATTGGAGATCATGTGTTGTTACGTGTTGCTCCATGGAAAGGATTTACTAGATTTGGAAAGAGAGGAAAGCTCAATCCTCGATTCATTGGCCCATTTTTAATCCTTGATCGAGTAGGAACTGTGGCCTATAGACTCGCTTTACCGCCAAGTATGTCTCATGTTCATAACGTTTTTCATATATCCATGTTACGTAAATATTTGAAATACCCGAACCACATTATTGAGTTAGAACCGGATGAAATAGCGGAAGATTTAACGTATGAAGAGATTCCTATTCAAATCTTGGATAAGAAGGAACATATTCTGTGACGCCCCCAAAATTAGGTATACGTCACCCATCTTGGGTCGCCACTTACATGGTACATAAATTCAAATAAAACTTAATTATACATCTGTCGTGTACAATACGACAATACATAAACTGAGAGTTCTAATAGGAATATTATCATTTAGACAATATCCATACTCAAGGAGTCCTCATTACAACTATTATCACACTATTTCACATAATAGTGAGGACTACTAATGCTATCTTCAGGACCATCACTCATTTCCCCAACTCGTCCCAGCTATATTCTCATTTCCTGAAGAGAACAGTGAAAGAAAGGGTGAGCTCAACTAGCCCAGTAAGAAATATTATGACTAAGATAATGCAGAATAAATTATCATTAGCCTTCACAGATGTTAAAGCGATAAAATACAATAGACAACCGGTTTAAGCTGCGGTGAACATGCAATCCATTAAAAGAGTCAAGTAGAAAATAAAGTCTACTATCTTTTAGGTTTTAAAAGGTTTTCATAAATTTTTATCACTAAGACTCAGTTTAATGATTAAACCACAATATCTAATCATCCCTGTACCACGGTCAAGGATTTTCATCAAATATTCAATGGTCATGACTATACCGAATCACCCCTGGTCATAATCATACCAAAAACTATCCATCACTGCATTACAGGCCACTGAGGACTTTTGTCACGTCATTTATATCAAACCATGATTATACCGAATGAACCCTGGTCATAATCATACTAAGTTCATCTATGCACGTAAGCCAAAGATAACTTTCAACATAATATAAACATGAGGATGATGACAATGATATAAGAATTCAATAAAACAAGTTCAAGAATTATTTTATCCAGGAATTATTAACGTCCAAATTGTCAAGAAGATACTGTTTTGTAGAGTAAAATTCAAGAATGATCGGAAGAATATTTCCATGAAAGATTTGGATGAAACGCAAATATCAAGGATATTCTACTAATTTCATGGAGTATAGAAGTCAAAGTTTTAACTATTTGGGTATAATAAAGAATGGAATAACAAAGGAAATCACCATTCATGCGGTACTTGCATGAGACAAGTTATTCTAACGAGAATATAATAACGGAACGAGTCGGTGAAATTCACACCAAGCAGGATGTTCCAATGAGAATAATAAAGATGGAACCGGATCCGGGTGTAAAACACACGAGATAAGATATTCAACAGAATGATAAAGATGGAACCAGTTAAATTGTAAAACACATGCACAGGATGTTCCAACAGAATAATAATAAAGACGGAACCCGGTTAGGTGTAAAAACACACGCATGGATGTTCCAATGAATAATAGAAGAATGTCACCAAGTATAGGGTAAACCACGTATACGAGATCATGTATAGGGTATCTGGCGTATCTGAGTTATTCAACGAATAATAAAGAATGGAATAATGAGAGGATTTCACCAAGTATATAGGTATGTCTGGCGTATCTGATTATTCCAATAGAATAATAATGAATGGAATAATGAAGTTCTCTTCATGAATAAGAAAGAATAACACACCTTACGAGGTACAACAAATAATATCCCTTACTAGTAAAAGACTTTGGATATCAAAGTAGTGAAGTACGAATACTCTTCTTCTTTCTCTCTATAGATTTTCTCTTTATAGCTTCTCTCTATAATTTCTCTCTCTAGAGTTTCAATGAAATAAGTAAGAAAATAATGAAGGAATGAGCTTTATTTATAGGAAAATAGAATGCATAGTAATTAATCCATGAAGCGGTCCAGATTGATTTACTTTAATCGACGGTCCATATTTAAGCAAAATCTTTTAAATAAAATATAATATATTCTATTTATATAAAAACATTTTACTATGCAAACACTATGCAATACTATGCAAAACACTATGCAACACTATGCATAATAAAATATAATATATTCTATTTATAGAATAACTTTAATAAAGTATTACATTTTATATAAAAAGATGTTTCATTTTATTACGTTAATAATACTGAATAAAACAAAACGTCATTATCATTATAATAATTCATATAATTAATCAACAATAATGGAATCAAACTGAGTGACTTCTAACATAAGCATCAATAATTAATACCGTGTGCTACTATGCAACCACACACGACATCGTACTTTTTACTACCGAGTAGTTCAACAAGATCAACGGTAAAACTTCCGCCGTTATTTCAATAAAATATTTTGTCGTTTTCTCAATCAAATGATAATAATTTAATGAGGGTCCACCAATGATTTGGTAGTTGTACGAATATTCCTGCTAAACCGAATATTCCCAGACCAATCGAATATAATATAACCACTTGCATACTTTGCAAAATTTATAAATACTACCCACAACTATAATATTATCTCAAATTCACACCATAATATTAAAAATTATTTCGACAAAATATAAATCTTTATTGATAAAATCTGGGTCTCACAATCTCCCTCCTTATGGAATTTCGCCCTCGAAATTAGGGTGCGACTTGATATGATAAAGAGGTGAGGATACCTTGAATACCTTTATCGTTAAAATATTAAATTATCTTCTTCGCAATCCGCCAAAGATATTCATTAACAATTCATCTTTGCAAAGACAAAGCTAAAGATATACAACTCAGTAAAACCAATAATCTTGAGACGCGACAATAATAGTATCACAACCACGAATTATCCGTACACTCTTGGCGAGGATATTCGTGTTTTCAATACTGGTCATGATTATACCGAATAATCCGTGGTCATAATCATACCAAGTCTATCAATGCACCACTACGGCGAAGATGACTTTTACCACATCCATGAATTAATATTTCATTCTTTGAGACTCTCATTTCAATAATTAATCCATATCATCGAATCATCCCCGCACTACGGCCGAGGATATTCATTAGTATCACGACCACAAATTATCTATGCACTACTACCAAAGATAATCGTGTATTCATTAGTATCACGACCACAAATTATCCATTTACTACTACCAAAGATAATCGTGTATTCATTAGTATCACGACCACAAATTATCCATGCACTACGACCAAAGATAATCGTGTATTCATTAGTATCACGACCACAAATTATCCATGCACTATGGCCAAAGATAATCGTGTATTCATTAGTATCACGACCACAAATTATCCATGCACTACGGCCAAAGATAATCGTGTATTCATTAGTATCACGACCACAAATTATCCATGCACTACGACCAAAGATAATCGTGTATTCATTAGTATCACGACCACAAATTATCCATACACTACTACCAAAGTTAATCGTGTATTCATTAGTATCACGACCACAAATTATCCATGCACTACGACCGAGGATAATCGTGTATTCATTAGTATCCGACCACAAATTATCCATGCACTACTACCAAAGATAATCATGTATTCATTAGTATCAACGACCACAAATTATCCATGCACTACTACCAAAGATAATCGTGTATTCATTAGTATCACGACCACAAATTATTCATGCACTACGGCCAAAGATAATCGTGTATTCATTAGTATCACGACCACAAATTATCCATGCACTACGGCCAAAGATAATCGTTTTTTCAATTACGGTTATGATTATACCGAACAATACCTGGTCATAATCATACCAAGTCCATCTATGCACTACAGGCCACAGATGACTTTCAACATAATATAAACATGAGGATAATGATATAAAGAATCAATCAAATGAGATAAAGGATAAATATTAAACATTTATAATATAATTTATCCAGGATTCAAGAATATCCCCATGTTATCAATCACTTAATAATCTCATAATCTAATATCATTAATATTATAACAATATTTTAATCACTTCTTAAATTTATAAACAATTTATCTCAATTGTTTACGCTTTACCATATAATGCATTTAATCATTCAAAAATGCCATACTCATAAGATATCATCACCAATTATCAAATCCTCATCAAAAAATATGCATATACTCTATATAGGATTCTCTAGCCATAAAATCCTATTTTCAACTTTGTTACTTCACATAACATATTTAACTCATATGTTCAGTAACTAAACTATTTTCATGAAAAATACCAAATTAGTCCCAAAAATATTTCTTTTCGGGATTTAGCATAATATAGTCCCATATTGAAAATATATTTTTCTCGAAATTTTTAAAATTCATTTACTATTTTTCAAAAATTAATTTCTAATTAATTCCTTAAGAAATTAGATACCTCAAGTTTAACTCCAAAAATTCCCAAATCTTGGCAGGACCATACACATGTTAATGTGAGCCTCCAGTTTAAATTTCATGGTCATCGGAGTTATAGAACTCCAGTTATAGCGTTTTTCGTCGGAAAAACCTAAATATTGAAATAGTCATAACTTGCTCATTTTGAGTCAAAATGAGCTCATTTTTGGACAGGAGGTACTTTATACCATATACCTTCATGTCACAAAAGGCCAGAATTTTTCTCATAATTTAAGTGGCCGAAATAGCCCTCTAAAATCATGCAAAAGAACTTTTTGGTTTTTGCAGCTTTGCACTCCTTTGCTAAAATCAGTCCACACGAAAATCTACAACACCTTTTTCATTGATTCCACTTGGATTAGTTAGGTAACTCAAAGATCTAACTCTAGGACTTAACCACACTCAAAAATTCAAAATATAATAGGAGATATGGTCAATTGAATTTCATGTTACGTTTTTCACCAAAATCTGATTTTCAACTCTTTGTGATTTCTAAGAAACTTTCATGTTTTCACATAATAACCAACATAACTCATCATAACACTTACTAATACCACGTATACCCATGATTTTCATTAGTCCAATGCTTTTATTATGACTTTCATCATAAACCACGTAAACTGTTCATTTTAGTTGAAGAAATATTTGAGGGTTTAAGAAATGGGTTTTGTACTGGGGTCAATACAAAATTCGATTCCACGCTCTAAGTAGGCTAAGAAGTCTTCAAGAATACGCCAGGAAATTTATTAATAATAGAAATACCATTCAAAACTGTGACTCTCCTCCAAGACTTGGATAGTACGTCACATTGATACCAACTGTGACTTCTATCTCTTAACCTAGATAGCACCTCACAATGATACCTATAAACTTGCCATCTTCATTCACGATGTCGCCTACAGAAAGTCTGGCTTAGGTGCATTCCACACAAGGAAGTCAACAACGAAAGGTTCGGGGCTCTTTACTTATGGCTTGATATGACAGTGATTAACTTTAGGATTTGGTTACTTTGAATTCGTATAACAGGTTGGTTAGGAATATGAAAGCTAACAACCTTACAAAAAGAATAATGAGTAGTTAATCAATCATTTTCAAAAATTACCTCAAAGGCAAGTATTTTCAAAGAGATAAGATCGACGACAGTAACGTGAAAGTGTTTATTTGAAACAACAAGATTAATAAGCAATGGAGGTAACAAAGGTTTCTCCCAACGAAGTTTGATAGATAAATCAAAGTCTAATTTCTCCTGAGTCAAATTTAAACGTTAAACGCAAGCAAGAAAGATAAAAGAATGGGTAGAACCCGGTATCTAATAAGGTATAGACTTAGCAAGAATTTATAATTAACTAACCCGTGCTAACCCGTCAAGGTTACCCACTTTTGAGAAGTCATGAAAACGCGCTCTTCTGAAACCACCGACTTTGTTTTGTCCGTATCCGCCTTTGGTACCACTATCCCAGCTGGACTTGACTTCACTATACAACAAAATCGAGCTAAATGACCTTCTCTTCTTGAAATTTCCACTTCTATTATCTTGGCCATGATTACCACCGAAGTGGTTACCATTCTTGGCATGGTAATTTCCCCCACGATGGTTATCATTGTTACGATAGCGAATTGCCACCAAAGATATGATTATTATCGTGTTGTTGGTCGTTACCTTTTGTTTATGCTGACTCATTATCGCGTTCCAATAATTGAGCCATATTCACAACATCTGAATACAAACACTCACAAAACAAGGGTTAATTAACATATCACATATTATCCCTATACTCTGACCGACCGATTAAATACCAAATAAACTTAGGTAGGTCATACTAGCGAAGGAATTTCCCGTCTCTCTCCCTCACGGTTCTTGTCTCACATCTTAGCCGTGGATCATATCCCTAAGCTCGATACCAGCGTGGACGCCCCCAAAATTAGGTATACGTCACCCATCTTGGGTCGCCACTTACATGGTACATAAATTCAAATACAACTTAATTATACATCTGTCGTGTACAATACGACAATACATAAACTGAGAGTTCTAATAGGAATATTGTCATTTAGACAATATCCATACTCAAGGAGTCCTCATTACAACTATTATCACACTATTTCACATAATAGTGAGGACTACTAATGCTATCTTCAGGACCATCACTCGTTTCCCCAACTCGTCCCAGCTATATTCTCATTTCCTGAGGAGAACAGTGAAAGAAAGGGTGAGCTCAACTAGCCCAGTAAGAAATATTATGACTAAGATAATGCAGAATAAATTATCATTAGCCTTCAAACGATGTTAAACTAATAAAATACAATAGACAACCGGTTTAATCTGCTAAATGAACATGCAATCCATTAAAAGAGTCAAGTAGAAAATAAAGTCTACTATCTTTTAGGTTTTAAAAGGTTTTCATAAATTTTTATCACTAAGACTAAGTTTAATGATTAAACCACAATATCTAATCATCCCTGTACCACGGTCAAGGATTTTCATCAAATATTCAATGGTCATGACTATCTAGAATCACCCTGGTCATAATCATACCAAAAACTATCCATCATTGCATTATGTGCCATCGAGGACTTTTGTCACATCATTTATATCAAACCATGATTATACCGAATGAACCCTGGTCATAATCATACTAAGTTCATCTATGCACGTAAGCCAAAGATAACTTTCAACATAATATAAACATGAGGATGATGACAATGATATAAGAATACAATAAAACAAGTTCAAGAATTATTTTATCCGGGGAATTATTAACGTCCAAATTGTCAACAAGATCTTTGTTTTGTAGAGTAAAATTCAAGAATGATCGGAAGAATATTTCCATGAAAAGATATCTTTGGATGAAACGCAAATATCAAGGATATTCTACTAATTTCATGGAGTATAGAAGTCAAAGTTTTAACCTTATTTGGGTATAATAAAGAATGGAATAACAAAGGAAATCACCATGCATGCGGTATTGCAGATAGACAAGTTATTCTAACGAGAATATAATAACGGAAACGGTCGGGTGAAATTCACACCGGCTGCAGGATGTTCCAATGAGAATAATAAAGATGGAACGGATCCGGTGTAAAACACATGGATAGGATATTCCAACGAGAATGATAAAAAGGCGGAACCGGTCCAGATGTAAAACACACATGCATGGATGTTCCAACAGAATAATAGAAGACTGTCACCAAGTATAGGGTAAACCATTATACAGATCATGTATAGGGTATGTCAGCGTATCTGAGTTATTCCAATGAATAATAAAGAATGGAATAATGAGAGGATTTCACCAAGTATAGGGTATCATCAGCGTATCTGAGTTATTCCAACAGAATAATAATGAATGAAATAACAAAAGTTCTCTTCATGAATAAGAAAGAATAACACCCTTACGGTACAACAAATAATATCCCTTACAAGTAAAAGACACTTTGGATATCAAAGTAGTGAAGTACCGAATACTCTTCTTCTTTCTCTCTATAGATTTTCTCTCTATCGCTTCTCTCTATAATTTTCTCTCTAGAGTTTCAAATTGAATTCGTAAGAAAATAATGAAGGAAAGAGCTTTATTTATAGGAAAATAGAATGCATAGTAATTAATCCATGAAGCGGTCCAGATTGATTTACTTTAATCGACTCATCCATATTTAAAGCAAAATCTTTTAAATAAAATATAATATATTCTATTTATATAAAAACATTTTACTATGCAAACACTATGCAAAACACTATGCAAAACACTATACAACACTATGCATAATAAAATATAATATATTCTATTTATAGAATAACTTTAATAAAGTATTCATTTTATATAAAAAGATGTTTACATTTTATTACGTTAATAATACTGAATAAAACAAAAACGTCATTATCGCTTATAATAATTCATATTATTAATCGACAATAATGGAATCAAATGAGTGACTTCTCACATAAGCATCGATAATCAATACTAGTGTGCTTTCTTTACTATGCAACCACGTATTCATCGTACTTTTACTACGGAGTAGTTCAAGCGATATCAGCGGTAAAACTTCCGCCGTTATTTCAATAAAATATTTTTGTCATTTTCTCAATCAAATGAATAATTACATTTGTGGGGTCCACCAATGATTGAGTAGTTGTATGAATATTCCTCGCTAAACCGAATATTCCCGACCAATCGAATATAATATAACCACTTGCATACTTTGCAAAATTTATAAATACTACCCACAACTATAATATTATCTCAAATTCACACCATAATATTAAAAATTATTTCGACAAAATTTAAATCTTTATTGATAAAATCTGGGGTCTCACATATTCTACGCTCCAAGGTTATACCTCAAGTCAAAGTTTTGTGGAGAAACCACGATGTTGAGGAAATGAGTTGGGAGTTAGAATCTGAAATGAAATCAAGGTATCCTTACCTCTTCGACATACCAGGTACGTACCCTAATTTCGAGGGCGAAATTTCATAAGAAGGGGAGGTTGTAAGACCCCAACTTTTATAAATAAAGATGAATTTTCTAAAAATATCAATTTTGAATATTATGGAGTAAATTTGATATAATGTTATAGTTGTGGGTAATATTTATAAATTTTTCAAACTACGCAAGTTGTTATATAATATTCAATTGGTCGGGGAATATTCGTGCATCGGCACAATCATTGGTGGACACCACAACAAAATTATTGTCGGATTGAGAAAACGACAAAAATACTTTATGAAAATAATGGCGAAAGTTTACTGTTAATGTTTGAAACACCCTTGTTAAAAAAGTACAAAGAATACGCGTGGTTGCATAGTAGTATTACCAGATTGATTATTGATGCTTACGTGAGAAGTCACTCAGTTTTGTTCAATTATTGCTACAGTAATTGATGCATAGTATCTCACGTTATTTGATTCAATTATTGTCAATATTTTATATATTATTAAATAAATAATTGAGACGACAAGGTTATTAATATTATTATTTGCAATATTTACGATGTCTAGAAGTTCAGTCAAGGAGAGGTTTGGTCACCTAATTGCGCGCCAATAGGGAGAAATCCTTATTGGAAAGCCCCCTCTTTCCTGGGAACGATCTGGTCGATTAATATTATGAATTATAATAATGATGATAAATGTTGTTAAAAATATTGAGGATATTTTTATGAAGTATTTATTTGGACTCCCATTTACCCATTTTTCAAATTAATCGGTAGAAGATTATTTAGTATATATATTATATGGGATCCACCTATGATGGTGATATGTTGGTGGAGGAAACATGCGGGGCCATGTTGGAAGAAAAAAAAATGTGTGGGGATGGGGGAAGAAAAATGAGATGGGGGGAGAAAGAAAGAAATGGACGGGAGGGTGTATTAATATTATTATATATATATATATAAACATGTTGGTGTAATATATATATGTATATGTTATATGCCATGCCGTATAAGGCATGATAGATATTATTTATATATATATATATTATATTTTATTTAAAAGATTTTGCTTTAAATATGGACCGTCCGATTAAAAGTAAATCAATCTAGACCGTTCATGATTTAGTTACTATGCAGTCCATTCTTCTATAAATAGAAGCTCATTCCTTCATTATTTCTTACGAATTCACTGAAACTCTAGAAAGAGAAACTATAGAGAGAAAGAAGAAAAGTATTCTGCTACTTCACTACTCTGATATCAAGTTTCTTTTACGGTAAGGGTATTATTTCTTTTGTATTCATGAAGAGAACTTCTGTTATTCCATTATTTATTATTCGGTTGGAATAACCTGTGTACGCGGGCTACCCTATACTTGGTGAAATTCTTCTATTATTCCAATTGTTATTATTTTGTTGGAATATCTTGTCGGTGTGTTTTACGCCGGACCTGATTCCGTCTTTATTATTCATTGGAATATCCGCTTCGGTGCGTTTTCTTTGGACTGATTTCGTCTTTTATTATTACATTGGAATGGAATATCAGACGCATTTTTTACAGGACCGATTCCGTCTTTATTATTCTATTGGAATATGATGTCTATGTGTTTTACGCCGGACCTGGTTCCGTTAATTATTATTCTGTTGGAATAACCTGTCTGTGCGGTCTATCGCATGTCTGGTGATTTCTTTTGTTATTCCATTCCTTATTATACTCAGTTGGTTAAAGTTTTGACTTCTATACTCCATGAAATTAGTGGAATATCCTTGATATTTGCGCTTCATCCAGTATCTTTTCATGGAAATATTCTTCTGAGCATTCTTGAATTTTACTCTACAAAGCAGTATCATGTTGACAAATTGAACGTTATTGGTTCCTGGATAAATTAATTCTAGAACTTGTTTTATTGAATTCTTATATCATTGTCATCATCCTCATGTTTATATTTTGTTGAAAGTCATCTGTGGCCTATAGTGCATAGATGGACTTGGTATGATTATGACCGAGGATGATTATTGTAAGGTAATCACACCGTAATGTTACAAATGATGTGGAAAAATTCCTCATTGGCCGTAGTGCATTGATGGATGATTGTTGGCATGATCATGACCATTAATGAATACACGAATGTCATTGTCCGTAGTGCATGGATAATTTATGGTTGTGATACTAAAGAATATCCTTGGGTAGTAGTGCAGGGGTGATTCGATGATGTGGATTATTTATTAAGTAGGAGTCTCGGCGATAATGATGATGAAAAACCTTTAAATCATAAAAGATAGTAGATTTTATTTTCTACTTGACTCTTTTAATGGATTGTTTGTTCCGCTACAGTTAAACTTGATGGTTGTTATATTGTATCAGTTTAACACTATTGAAGACTAAGGATAATTTATTCTGCTTTATCTTAGTCATAATATTTCTTACTGGGCTAGTCGAGCTCACGCTTTCTTTCACTGTTCTCTTTAGGAAATGAGAATATAGCTGGGACGAGTCGGGGGATGGAGTGATGGACCAGATGATAGTATTAGTTGTCCTCACTATTCTGTTAAATAGTGTGACAATAAATGTAATGATGACTTATTCTGAGAGTGGATATTGTCTAGAAGACAATATTTGTATTAAAACTCACAGCTCTCTTGTTGTATATTAAAGATTGGATTTATATTCTGTACCATGTATTTGGCGACTCAGAATAGGTGATGTATACCTATTTTGGGGGCATCACATAACTGACATGTAATTATTATAATAATTATACGGCAGTTACATACATTTTAAGAGTGTCTGTTTTATTTTACGTGAAAAGCATTTAGCTTAAGCCTAAGAAGAGAAACGAGAAACACATTTTCAGATATATTGAGAGAGAGTTTGAGAGGGAGTTGAGAGAGGATTCTTGAGATTTCCAAAGCAATTCTCTGTGGGCAAGGATTGTTCAAGCAAGAGAATGTATGATTCCATAACCCTAAATATTATATATATGAATATTCTATATTCACGAGTTTTGAATTTTCTGTGAATTCAAGTCTTCTTGAATGGTTGTTATAAACTGAATTGTTGTATTTATATGTATTTGTGATGTTAGAACTAGCATTTAGACAAGAATTAGTGTGCTAATTACGTTTAAAAGGGAATAAATGTTTTTAAAGTGTATGTTTATGTATATGAGTTATTAAATTACCAAATTCGGTGGTTAATTTGTAAACTAATCTATAAATTGAGTCTTGAATATGTTAATTTGGTAAGAAATGAAGAGAACGTAGTTTGAATGAGATAAATTGGTGTATAATTATGATCACAATGTTAATTTTTGTCAAGAATGTTAAAAATGGAGTTTTTGGTATAAAACATGGAATTCAAGGATTTAAATTAATTGTAGTTGTTGTTTAATTGTTCTAAGTTAGTATATATGTGAGTAATTATGTTTGTATGAGTTCTATTTTAGTTGGTTGTGCTTAATTTACTGTTTTGTGGATGAAATTCGTGTAAGTTGGGCTAAAAGAGTTATTCTGATGAGATCTGTGTTGTTTACATACGCACCCAACAAGACTTTTGATCTTTGGTGTCAAGGCTTAAATAAGCCTTGTTACTGCCGATCGAGCTTAAGTATGGCAAGCAATTACGCCCATACCCCGATCGAGGCAATGATGATGCATGCTACTTCAACAGACCTTGAAGACCTATTATAACTTAGTCTAATGATATATTAATATGACAAACATGTAATGAAGAGGTTAATACAGAATCGTGTCATGTGATTAGTAATTCTAAAGATGTAAAAGATTAGTAAGTAATGAAAGCGATATGTTATGATTTATTGTAAACATGAATAGTGAATAAGTGTATTGAAGTTAATATTTGTTAGTTCTGAAATGCATATGGTGTAAAGTAAAACTTGTACTAAAATAACAAGTCTAACTAGAAATGAGTGTTATTTTGGGAAAATGGATGTTATTATATCTAATAGATATTGTGATTCTAATACTATGTGTAAATGAACGTGAGTTGTAAATTTATAACTTACGCACTAGGCAAGTTTCTAAATCTTACCTCTTTACATTGAGCAATTTCCTTACCCTAAACTTTAATTAAGCAAATTCTTTTATCCTTAAACTTTATTTGAGCAAGCTTTAACCCTAACGTTATTCGAGCAAATTTTGAATTCTAATCGTTGTTGAGTTATTCTAACTTGTTTATAGTTAAACAAGTTTTCTTAGTTCTATTCTTTTATGAGAAATGCAAATTCTTGAACTCAAATTTCTAACTGAGTTGTTCTATTTCATTTACTTAACGCAAATCGAAATATTATTGTTATCTTGAGCAAGTTTCATTCTAAGCTTGTTATTCCATAGTACATGTTCATAACTTAATTCTTTTATCTCAAGATCATAGCCTTAGCTTAATATTGTTCAAGCAAAGTTTATTGTTTTATTCAATACTTAAGCTTTTTAGTTATTTTTAAGCATGAGTTTAATATATAGTTGGTTCACCTATGATTCTTAATTGTTCCATATTATGTTGTTATTGATCAACCGTAGTGTTATCAAACTTTGTTGATTCAACTAATCCTTTAGTTGATGATCGTTAAACTCTAAATTACCCTTGAAGCTTATCCAAACCAAACTTTCTTTGGTGCTGACTTGTTCTCTAAAACTGAGAAGAACAATCCTATTATAGGGGTACACGATACGTTTAGATGTTTGTGCACAATACATGGTACGAATAGCTGATCACCCTAAGTACGTGAAGTCCCTACAGTATAACTGTTTAGGTTAAAGTTGAAAGATTACTTGTAATCTTGGACATAGTTTGTGGTCTTATGACCCTTAGATATATTTCATATTTTGATTCCAGTTTTTGGTTAACATTGACAGAGTATTATTCAGTTCTGATGAGCTTATTCATTGGTAGTTATTATTCTATTGTTGTTCATTGCTATACCTAGTGAGCATTTGTTTTGCTCACTCTTGCATAAATATAACTATTACAACTAAGGTTGAGAAGGTCGATGAACCTACCACAAACAAAGGGAAAGAAAAAATGTACAAGTGATGAAGACTTGTAATTTGTTGGCTTTTATGTTGATAGACTTTATTTAGATGATGTGATGTAACTATTTTATTTCCGCACATGATTTATGTTAAAGGTTAGATAACCTGGGAGACTTTTTGATTTAATGATGTAACCCTTTTAATGAGAGGATTTATGGTACTTGGGTAGTTAGTTATGAATGTATGGAAAGTGAACACCAAGTCTTATGGGAATGAAGTACCCAGATTTGGGGGTGTTACAATACAGGTTAATAAACATATACAACATCATAGATTTAACAATTAGCCATGAAAATTCAATTACAGAAAATTAAAAGCCAATTTTCATGAAAAACTTTAATAACGTAAATTAAAACTAAGATTAAGGGTTTACCCTTGATTACTCTGTTATTGTAACGCCCCGAGATAATCGAATTTTTGAGAATTAAATTTTTATTTTTATTAAATGAATTTAATGGATTATTTATGGAGCAAGCTAATCGAACATCGTTCTCTGACTTATAAATGTCAGAATGTCGTAGGATTTTGGCTACATGGTAGAATTAAAGTGTTTGAATTTTCAAGACGAAAATAAAAGCTTTTCGATAAATTTTTCGAAAAACACTATTCACGCATTTCTGCTCGGGAATTATTTTTGAACTTCCGAGAAATACGTAATGATAGAATATCGATGTGAGATGGAATATCCAATAATATTTCAGTTATGGAAAATGTAATATTTCGCCTGTGGACTTAAAACCTAACGTTTAAGGAAAATGATTTACGAAAAGGAAATGTAATGTGATAAATGAATTAAGCGATGATCGTATACTACGTAGGTATTATATGAGTAATGAATACGAGTATGATACGAGGTATTATACGAGTATGTATGAACGATGGTATATCGTATATCATGATTTAGTATATGAGTTAGAATACAATAATTATATGTATAATACGTTATAAGGCTTTAAGCCAAATGTAATGGATTTGTTGAATTGTGTAGGAAATATATGTATTGTCCAATGGGATTAATTATAAGGCCCAAATGTAGGAGATGGTTAAATGCAATATGAATTAATATGAAAGTCCAAAGTAATTTAATGTGCAAGCCTAAGTGTTTGTAATGTAAAGCCCAAAGATTTATTAATGCAAGCCCAATGTTTGTTTAATTACAAGCCCAAAGTAAAATTATGCTAGAAGCCCAAATGATTAAGTAAGTTAATTAAGCTAAGGCCCAAAGTTATTATCCAATGGGTAAGAACCATGGAGCAACCCATGGATGATCCAATGTGATGAACAAGTAAACTTAGAAGCCAAGTTAGTGTTGTGATCACACAAAGTGCATTAATGTGATGACCAAGTAAAGGAAGTAAGGAGAAAATAATCTTAAGTGCTAAGCAAGAGATAAGTTAAGTAATAAGCAAGTAGCTTAATACTTAAGTAAGTGTGGTGGACAAGCAAAGTACCTTTATGTGATGAGCAAGTAGATTTAAGGATTAAGCAAAGAATAAGTTAAGAAACCTTAATGGCTAAGATAAGTGGTGAGCAAGTGTTGTGATGGCCAAGTAAAAATTGTGGAGGGCAAGTTAACTTAAGAGCTTGGTAATGAATAGTAAGGAGGTGGATGGTTTAATGACTATTGAGCCCTCATCTAGGATTTCCTATAAATAGGAAGCTATTAATTCATTTTGTTTGTTGTTCATTTCCTCCAACACCTTATACATAATAAGTTGAGAGCTTATTTACTTGAGAGAATAAGCACATAAAAGCTAGACTTCTATTATCATATTTTCCACAACAACTTATAGCTTAATGGCTTGAGAGAAAAAAAAAGCTAGAGTTCTTATTAAGCAAGAAGCAAGAAGAAGATTGAGGTTTAGTAAGTGATCATCAAAGGGTAAGCAACCTTAATCCTTTATTCTCTTTCTCTTCTATTGTTAGAGAAGGGGTTTTGGTAGAACTAGTATGTTAAGGAATGATAAACCAAAGGGCTTAAGTCTTAATAAGCCATATAAATCATGAATAAGCTATTCGTAATCATTTAAGTTACGAACTTGTAAGAAGTGGTAATATGTTTACATTAAGAAGTTAGCATGATTAATAAGATGTAAGAAGAAGGATTAAAGGACTTAACTTATTAATAAGTCATAAGCAATGAAATTAAGTATGTTATACTTTAATAAGTAGTTTATAAGTTTATGAGTTTTGAACTTATTAAGAACAATTAATAACTTATCATATTTTTAAGTTAACAAAGCATATATGTCAAGATGGTAGCATGATGGATTGAATCCAAGAGAAATGATTTAAAAATCTCAAGTAACGAGGTTTCGCCAGAATTCACACGATTAGACGACGATCGTCGAATTCGTGAAATTCTCAGAATGGAAGTCGAATTTTGATATTGAGCTTGGAAACATTGGTTTTCAACGGAAACAAGTCTTATTTAGCATTATAGAGTTGCAGACTCGAAAATGGTCAGATTCTGACTTAGAACGAAGAAACGAGCATTGAACGTTCACGAACGTTTATCGTTTTCGTTAAAAATGGACTAATAGGTGAATTTTTAGCAAACAAAGTCAAATAGATAAAATTCTTGCATGAACGCATAGAGTACGTAATTTGTGAACGGTAGGCGTACGTAATTTGTGAACGGTAGGCTCTTGAACGAGCCAATTCGGACTTATAACGAAGAAGTTACGAGTCCGGGAATCTCGCAAAGTTGAAAATCTGTCAAAACTATCTGTGGCTCAGAGTCCGCGCCGTGGCGGGACTCCAAGCTTAAATGACCGGCGCCGCAGTGCCAAAGTGAGCTTCAAACTCTGCAAACTCGCGTCGCAGCACGATAGTTAACAAAGGGACTCGCGTCGCAGCGCCGAGTCCGGTCTCCAAGCCCTAATGGGCGACGCCGCAATGCCGACACAACAAAGGATCACCCGGTCTCAGGCGCCGGATCTTAAAAGCTAGACAATAAAGAAATGTTTACAAGTAGAAGATGAAGGAAATTGTTGAGTAACGAACTAATGAACTTAATTAAACATTATCAAGTCATAATTGAACCCCAAGTATGATCACTTAGGGTTAAAAGAAAGTCAATTGAAGATGAGCATAAATGATATTCAAAGTGTTATTACTTCACCAATGACGATCGAAGTTTCGATTAATAACGTCTGCGGACGTTAGTAAGCCGTGAGGAAGGATAATTAACTCAAACCGAGTTGTATTAATGAAATAATTTCACTTAAGTATAAGAGAGCGAAGTTAGTAAGAATGATGTAAAAGAACGACGGAAGCGGAAACGATAAATAACAAATCTAATACTGGGATTAGATTGAGAAGAAGGTAAGATTATTTAGGAACTAAGTATGTTCATTCATGACCTAATATGGTATGTTATGTGCTTATGTATTGTAGAAACTGTAAAGGCTCAAAGGAAACGTAATTGTACTGTAGCGGACGCTGAAGGCAAGTTTTTCTTAAACGCTTGTCTAACCTTCGTGTTAGCCAGGTTTTCAAAATGATTCACATTATGAGATGCATGTATGATTTCAAAGAAAGGGTCGAAGCCAGTTTTAACTTGGCTAGACTAATCTTGATAGATTGACTAATTTCTTTATAAGTCTTTCAATATAGAATTGCTAACGCTATCCAATTCCAACTCTTTGGTACGGATTCAAGGTAAGCCTGAGTATGTATAAACAAATGTATTTTCATCGAGTATTCGATGGGCACATGAGGTTGCCACAACTTAATCGTACACACGTTTAATGGATGTAGTGTTGATCAACATAGGGTACTATAGGCTGATCACCTTGATGTACTCGTAAGATATGCCGGACTTACGGACTTCGTGCCGGGTTGTCCATTTCAAAGAAACTATAAGACGTTCACGTCTTGAACCAGAATTGATGAATTGATGAATATTGTTATTGTAAAATGTTTTGAAGGAAAAAGGAAAGCTATTTTGAATTATTGATAGTACTTCGTAACTATCATCCAGTTATTGAAAATATACAATTCCTATATTTCAAGCATGCTTTTAAAATGAAATTGTTGTACTTGCTGAGCTTGTTATGCTCATTCTTGCTTGAACCATATTAATGCAGCTTAGACGATATGACCAAGAGATTCGACAAGGATAAAGAGAAGGCTAAAGCAAGTTTGTAGCTTACCTATGTAATAGTATAGGTTTGTAATAATAATATTTGATATTATGAAAAAAGAAAATGTAACGGTTATAACGAACCTGGGGAATAGTAGTATTATTTTGGAATATATATATATAAGACAAATTCGTTCTTTTGAGGCTTTTCAATTGAATGTTTGTGTGAACTGTAGCACCGTGGAGCACCATCTGTCGGGTTGAAAGAGACCCGAATTTGGGGGCGTCTCAGTTATGATAAGACAAGATGATGGAATGCTCTTCTTAACTCTCAATTTTCCTTCCCAATTCATAAATCCTTCCAAAGTTTCTCTCTAATTTCTCTATTTTTCTCTTTGAACTTTCCCAGACTTGTAAAAAATGAATGAACGAAGAACTGAAGGTGTATTAATTAACCGGTGAGTCATGGGTAGCAGTTAAGCGCAACGAGGCCTTAACTGCTCCCATGTTCCTTAGGCCATGTTTGGCTTGTTTTAAATCCTCATTCTAACTTATTTTAATTAACTTATTTATTATATAGTTAAATAATGTCACACCCAATTAAGAAATTAATTAAATATCTTATTTAATTACATTAAATAAAAAATAATAGTTTCTCATTAATTCACATAGTCACATAATTAAATTCTCATTTATTAATTATGTCAAATCAGTAAATATCTAATTAATTATAAAATAAATTAGAATAACTATAACGCCACGAAATCTGGTCTATCTTCACTCCCGGATTCTGTGCATCACGAGTACATCATCTTCCAAACAGCCATCATTATATAGTGAAATATAACAACATACATTCTCAAATCCCAGGTTCTAAAACTTTATAACCTCTTTCATTACAAATAATGATAAATACATTATTTATTCCATCTTACAAGAGTGACTTTTATCCGCCACCAAGGATATAACAATTCATTAAACTAATCTATAGTTCAACTAAACTATTCTACATTACAAGTCTTCACTTGATCTTCACGCTCACTCATATAATGAATGACGCTTCATCTGGACACCGATCATCTGGACAATACATCCGTTGTAGGGTCCACCAATGATTTGTCCATGCTTGTTCACAACTATATTGTTGAATGTTAGCCAACTATTATTCAAATTCTTTTAATCATGATATATCCTCAAATAAACTTATACTTGCTAGGCAAACTCATTGTTCACCCTTGTTATATCATGATAAACATTGCAGATTAAGACGAATACGTCAGATACAAGACAAGACAAAGACAGTTCCAGCTTTAGTTTATATGTGCAGATAAAGTTTGTAACAATATTGTATATTAATGACATTGTAATCCAAATAAGTTATAAATTGTGTATAAGTTAAGGTTACTCAACCTTGGGGATTAATGTGTAAATTTTAATGTATAAACGATTTATGTTTATATCTTCCGCAATAGTTATAGAAATAGTATACCAGATCCGTAGTGATTAGGACCATGATTTGGGATTATTACAAAAGGTTATACCACAAGTCAAAGTTTTGTTGAGGAACCATGCTATTGAGGAAATGACCTGAGAGTTGGACTTGGAAATGAAAACGAGGTATCCTCACCTTTTTGAAACACCAGCTACGCACGTCAATTTCGAGGATGGAATATTACAAGGAGAGGAGGTTATAAGACCCCATTTTTTTTTATAAAATGGAATTTCCTCTAATTGATATTTTGGAATATTATGGTATGAATTTAATATAATGTTATAGTTGTGGGTAATGTTTGCAAATTTTGCAAAATAAGCAAGTGGTTATAAAATATTCATTTTTGTCGGGAAATATTCGTTTATTCGTGGAATATTCTTGTTGTCGGAGAATATTCGTACAATGGCACAATCATTGGTGGACTCCACAACGGAAGTATTATCGTAGTTAGAAAACGACATAAATAATATTGGTCTAAACTTTCTTATGATTTTTTTACCTTTTTATATCGGGGTTACTTTTCACGAGTTACTATTCACGAGCTACTATTCATGAGTTACTATTCATGAGTTACTATTCATGACAAAATTCATTTCTTTTTCTGACCAAATTATACCGGTAAACTATTGAAATACCCAGTGGTAAAAGAACAGTAATACGCGTGATTGCATAGTAACACACGGTATTGATTAATGATGCTTACGTGAGAATTCACTTAGTTATACTCAATTATTGCTACAATAACTGCTGCATAGTATCTCACATTATTTGATTCAATTATTGTCACAATATCATCTGCATAATATTTAATAATATTTAATCAATATTTGAGACGACAAAGTTATTCATATTATTATTTGCAATATTGACAATGTCTAGAAAGTTCTGTTAAGGAGAGGTTTGGTCACCTAATTGCGCCCCAATAGAGAAAAATCCTTATCGGAAAGCCCCCTCTTTCCTGGGAATGATCTGGTTGTTAAATATTGTGAGTTATAATATTAATGATGAATAATTGTTAATAGATTAAAAATGTGTTTATTAAAGATAAGTGATTTGTGTTAATTATTTATGAAATTTTTGATATAAATAAAGGGGTTTGTTATGATGTGTTTGTTATAAGTTTGGCTTATTATTCCATGAGGGGATGTGCTAATTCTTTAGACCGTTGGTTGAAGATATTATTGTAAATCAATATGGACCGCTAGTGGAAAGTTATAATAGTAAATCAATATGGATCGATGGTCTAAAGTTTTAATAGTAAATCAGTATGGACCGTTACTTTAAGTTTTAATAGTAAATCAATATGGATCGTCCGTTTAAAAGTAAATTAATTTGGGTCGTTCATGAATTAGTTACTATTCAGTCCTTTTTCATATAAATAAAAGCTCATTCCTTCATTATTTCTTACGAATTCACTGAAACTCTAGAGAGAGAAACCATAGAGAGCAAGAAGAAGAGTATTCTGCTACTACTCTACTTCAGTATTCAATCTTCTACTAAGGTAAGGTATATTGGTTGGTGTATTCGTAAGGGGTATTATTTCTTTCGTATTCATAAAAAGAGTTATTTTTTTTCAATACTCGTAAGGGTTGTTATTCCATTCTTTATTATTCTGTTAGAATAACCTGTCTACGCGGACTATCGCATGCATGGTGAAATCATTTCGTTATTCCATTCTTTATTATTCTATTGGAATAACCTGTCTACGCGGTCATAGCATGTATGCTGAAATCCTTTTATTATTACATTCTTTATTATTCTATGGGAATAACCTGTCTACACGGACTACCGCATGCCTGGTGCATAACCCTTCGTATTCATTTGTGGAAATGATCATCTCACGCGGACTACAAGCGTGATGCATTGAAAATTCATTCTGAGTTTCATATATTATTCATTTGATTCCTAACTCTAAACTTACTATGGTAAGTATTGCTTCTATAATTCCTGAAATGATCAGAAATTCCTTGAGTTTTCTTTTCTGTATCCAAGTTGTCTGTTATGGTTCCTATCTTTGATTGGATCTATGTTTTGAACTTTATTTTTGAATTTTGCTCCACAATTTATTATTATGGAGTATTCTTGAACTTGGATAAACTAAATTATAAATCCCTAATCGTGTCTTTTAACTCACTGGATTCGTTCTTTAAAATATTTTTCATCATCCTCAGTCTTAAATGGTGATATTTGATGAATAACTTTTGCCTGTAGTGCAAAGATGAATGATTACCTGATGAATATCTTTGGTCCGTAATGCAAAGATGAACAGGCGTTGAGATGAACATGAACAACTGGTGATACAAATGAATATCTTTATCCCCTAGTGCAAAGATGAATATTTGATTCAAAATGTAAATTGATTGATGTTAAAGGGATAAAATATTTATGATGGACTTTTAAATTCATAGATGATAGTATATTTCATTATCTACTTAACTCTTCTAATGAATTGTTATTTACACTGCAAATATTGATCTAAAACTGGTTATCCATTATATTTTATCTGATTTGATGAAGGCTAACGATAATTTGTTGTTCATTATCTTAGTCATAATATTCTTTACTAGGCTAGTTGAACTCACCCTTTTCCTTTTTGTTCCATTTTTCTTCTCAGGAAGAGAGAATATAGCGGGAATTAGTCGGGGTATGGAATGATGGATCAAGATAGTTGTTTAGCAGTCCTCACTATTTTGTAAAATAGTGTATCAATAATTGTAGTGAGAACTTATTTGAGTTTGAATACTGTCTAGAAGACAATATTTGTATTTAAACTCACAGTATATGTGTTGTCGTATTTTCCACGATAATTGTAATAATAAATTTGTAGTTGTTTTCTGTACCATTTATTTGGCGACTCAAAGTGGGTGATGTATACTGTGACGCCCCCAAAATAGGTATACATCACCCATTCTGAATCGCCAAATACATGGTATAAAATTCAAATACAACTTAATTACACATGTAAGACCCCAGCTTTTATAAATAAAGATGAATTTTTTCTATAAATATTATTTTTGAATATTATGGAATAAATTTGATATATTGTTATAGTTGTGGGTAATATTTATAAATTTTACAAAGTATGCAGGTTGTTATAAAATATTCGTTTGGTCGGGGAATATTCTTTTTGTTAGGGAATATTCGTACAACGGCTCAATCATTGGTGGACCCCACAACTGAATTATTGTCGGATTGAGAAAACGACAAAAATATTTTATAAAAATAACTACGGAGGTGTTACCGAATTAAAGCATTGAACTACCCGGTGGTGGTAAAAAATACGATGTCTGGCGTGGTTGCATAGTAGCACACGGTATTGATTATTGATGCTTACGTGAGAAGTCACTCAGCTATGCTCAATTATTGCTACAGTAATTGCTGCATCATATCTATTATATTATTGATTCAATTATTGTCACAGTATCATCTGTATAATATGTTATAGTATTAAATCAATAATTGAGACGACAAGTTATAAATGATTAATAATTGTTGAAAGATTAAATATGTGTTGATGAAAAATAAAATGATTTGTGGTAAGTTTGATTATTTTATGGGGGGCTCATATGTCATCATCTAAGAGTCTCTTCGTCAATAGTATTTACCTTCGTCAATAGTAATTACCTTCGTCAATAGTAATTACCCTTGTGAATAGTATTTACCTAAATCGATAGTAATTACCTTCGTCGATAGTAATTACCCTTGTGAATAGTATTTACCTTCAAATCGATAGTAATTACCTTCGTCAATAGTAGTTACCCTTGTGAATAGTATTTACCTTCGTCAATAGTATTTACCTTCGTTAATAGTAATTACCTTTACCAGACGTCGAACCACTTGTCGTTTCACATTACAGGCGTCGAACCACTTGTCGTTTCACATTACAGGCATCAAACCACTTTTCTTTTCACATCATTAGTCGTCAAGCCACTTGCCTTTTCACACGGCAGGTGCTAAGCTAGAAATCTTCTATAAATAGAGGCCTAGGGCTTCATTATTTTCACTTAATTCATTCAAGCTTATAGAGAGAGAAAGTATAGAGAGAATAAGAGAGAAAGAAGAAGAGTATTTTATTACTACACTGCTGCAGTATTCAATCTCCTACCAAAAGTAAGGGGTGTTATTCTTTCTTATTCATGAAGATAACTGTTGTTATTCCATTTATTATTATTCTGTTGGCAAACCTGTATACGCGATTTACCCTATACTTGGTGACATTCTTCTATTATACATTGGAACATCCACATGCGTGTGTTTTACGGGACTGGTTAAAATCTTTATTATTATACATTGGAACATCACATGCTCGTATGTTTTACAGGACTGGTTCCGTCTTTATTATTATTCGGTTGGAACATCACATGCGTGTGTTTTACAGGACACAGTTTAAAATCTTTATATAATTCGTTGGAATATCCTATCGTGTGTTTTACACCGGATGCGGTTCCATCTTTATTATTCATTGGAACATCACGCGGTGTGAATTTCACGACTTTGGTTCCGTTATTATTATTACATTGGAATAACTTTACGTCTATGCATGCAATCCGCATGCATGGTGATTTCTTTTGTTATTCCATTCTTTATTATACCCAGTTGGTTAAAACTTTGACTTCTATACTCCATGAAATTAGTAGAATATCCTTGATATTTGCGTTTCATCCGATATCTTTTCATGGAAATATTCTTACGATCATTCTTGAATTTTACTCTACAAAACGATATCATGTTGACAATTTGGGACGTTAATAATTCACGGATAAAATAATTCTTGAACTTGTTTCATTGAATTCTTATATCATTGTCATCATCCTCATGTTTTATATATTTTTTTAAAGTCATATGTGGCTGTAGTGCATAGATGGACTTGGTATGATTATGACGAGAGACTATTCGATTGTAATCATGGTAGTAATGTTACAAATGATGTGATAAAAATCCTCGATTGGTAGTAGTGCATTGATGGACGATTATTGGCATGATCATGACCATTAATGAATACACAAATATTCTTGGCCCGTAGTGCGTGAATAATTGTGGTCGTGATACTAAAGAATATCCTTGGTAGTAGATGCGGGGTGATTCGATGATGTGGAATATTTATCAAAATTTGAGTCTCGATTTATATAAGCGATGATGAAAACATTTTAAAACCTAAAAGATAGTAGACTTTATTTTCTACTTGACTCTTTTAATGGATTTCTTATTCATTGCAGATTAAACTGGTTTGTCTATTGTATTTTATCGGTTTAACATTGTTGAAGACTATTGATAATTTATTCGCATTATCTTAGTCATAATATTTCTTCTTTGGGCTAGTTGAGCTCACCCTTTCTTTCTTTGTTCTCTTCGTGAAATGAGAATATAGCTAGGACGAGCCAGTGGGAAGCGAGTGATGGTCCTAAAGATAGCATTAGTAGTCCTCACTATTACGTGAAATAGTGTGATAATAATTGTAATGAGGACTTTTTTTGAGTTTGTATAATATCTAGTAGGCGATATTTGTATTTAAACTCACGATTTATGTCGTATTATACCACAGCGAGTTATGTTAATAAGTTGTATTTAAATTACGTACCATGTAAGTGGCGACCCAAGATAGGTGATGTATACCTAATTTTGGGGGGGTGTCACGATTTAGTATCGAGCTTAGGGATATGATCCACGGCTAAGATGTGAGAATAGTACTAGGAGGGAGAGCAGGGAATACCTTCGCTAGTATGACCTACCTAAGTTTATGTGCTATTTTATTGGTTGGTCGGAAGATAGGGATAATTTGTTACATGACAATTAACCTTTTGTTTTGTGGCGATCTGAAAATGACATCCGAGAATGTTGAGAATAGCAATGGGCCTTGAGCGATCGTTGATTCACCACATATCAATAATCGAGGATAATGTGCATCGAGGAAGGCGACAATCCCTCATGCAAACAACAACAACACCGACCAAATGATGAATGATCAAATGTTCGGAGGCTTTATGCAATTTATGAAACAACAAAGTGAGAGCGACTCTGCCCAAAACGTGGGGTGGAAACACGGAAAACTCTCGAGGCGGTCACCGCTAAACAATTCAAGGAGCTGGGACCCACCGGAGTTTAAGGAGAGCCAAAACCACTTACAAGCGGAAGCATGGATAAAGCAGATTACCAAGATATTTGATGTCTTGGGATGCTCCGAGGAGCAAAAGGTTCCCTTTGCCGCTTTTATGTTCTTGGAGAGGCGGATTATTGGTGGGAATCATAGAAGCGTACTCAACTTCTTTGTATTGAAGATATCTTGGGAGAAGTTCAGAGTTGTTCAACGACAAATACTTTCACGAAAGTATTCGCCACATGAAGGAGGTGGAATTTATCAAGTTGGAACAAAACAATATGACCGTGTTGCAATACGAGGCAAAATTTGCGGAGTTATCACGGTTTTCGTCCCCACTGGTGGATAATGAAGAGAGAATGGCGCGAATGTTTTTAAGAGGTTTGAAGTCGGAGATACGTCAACATCTTATTTCTCATAAAGCGTGTTTGTATTCAGATGTTGTAAATAGGGCTCGATTAGTGGAACAGCGATAATGAGTCAACACAACTAAAAGAGCGGTAACGACAAAATTATAATACCAAATGAGAGTAGTCATCGAGCGGTGACAACAAGCGTGGAGGGAATCAACGGGCGGATATGGTAACCCACCGGTGGTAATCGGGGCCAAAATAATAAGAATGGACATTTCAAGAAATGGAGATTCAACAATGGTGGAAAGACGTCAAGACCAAAGACCCATTGTTAAGGAAGGAGAAAGACCACCTATCATATGCTTCAAATGCGGAGGAGAGGGACACATCGATCTAAAGCTGCGTCATGCAGTCAAAGCATGTTATAATTGTGGAAGAAAGGTCACTTAGCTCGATTTTGTCGTTCATAGAAGACAAATTCAGCTAGGATGGAGGCACCAAAGGCCATCCGAAGAAAATTCAAAACCTAGTAGTGTAAGGAGAGCGTTTGTTATGACCTCCCAAAGAGTAAGGAATCCGAATGAGGTCATCACGGGTAAGTTTAACATAAACTCTAATGAAGTCTATACTTTATTTGATACCTGGGTTCTACCCATTCTTTTATTTCTCCTACTTTGCGCCATCGATTAAATTTGACTCAGGAGAAATTAGACTTTGACTTATCTGTGGAAACTCTGGTTGGGAGAAACCTTCATTACATCCACTGTTTATAAGTCTTGTTTGGTTCAAATCGGTACCCTCACATTACCTGTCGATCTTATTTCATTAAAAATACTTGCATTTGACGTGATTCTAGGGATTGATTGGTTAACTACTTATCATGCAAAAATTAATTGTTTTCATAAGGTTGTTAGCTTTCATATTCCTAATCAACCTATTATGTGAATTCAAACGACCAAACCATTAAAATCAATCACGGTCATCTCAAGCCATAAAGCTATTCGTTTATTGAAAAACGGATGTCAAGCTTTCTTAGCTCATGTCACAGATTTAAATAAAAATATGTCAGTTTTAAACGATATTTCTATTGTTAATAAATTTCCGACGTATTCCCAAGAAGAACTTCCGGCCTACCCCAGGCGTGAAATTGAATTTTGTATCGACCTTGAAACCCCAGACAAAACCTATTTCCAAAGCCCCATATCGAATGGCTCCTATTGAACTTCGAGGAGTTAAAGACCCAACCGCAGGAATTGTTAGACATTGGCTTTATTCGGCCCCTAGTACTTCTCCTTGGGGTGCTCTCATTCTATTCGTGAAGAAGAAAGATGGGAGTATGCGACTTTGTATTAATTATCGGGAGTTGAATCATGTTACCATCAAAAATAGGTATCCATTGCCACGTATTGATGACTGTTTGACCGATTGCAAGGAGCCAAATTCTTTTCAAAGATTGATCTTCGTTAGGATATCACCAATTGAAGATTAGAACCGTGACATTCCAAAGGCGGCTTTAAACCCAGATGCGTGCATTATGAATTCCTAGTCATGTCCTTTGGATTGACTAATGCTCTCCTTTGCGCCTTCATGGATATGATGAACCGAGTATTCAAGGAATATTTAGATCACTTTGTGGTCGTCTTTATTGATGACATCCTTATTTATTCCAAAAGCCGTGAAGATCATGAGCAACACTTGAGGTCGACACTCCAAAAGCTTCGTGAATATAAGCTTTATGCCAAGTTGAAGAAATCACGAGTTTTGGCTTGAAGAAGTAGCATTCCTTGGGCACGTGGTATCAAGTCATGGAATATCTGTTGACCCAAAGAAAGATTGAAGCTATTCAAAGTCGGGAACAACCTAAATCGATAATAGAAAGTACGTAGCTTTCTCGGTTTAAGTGGTTATTATCGGAGATTCGTGGAAGGATTTTCTCGAATCGCTACTCCATCGACTCAACTCGGTGACTCGGAAGATACAAAGTTCGGTTGGAGCGAAGAATGTGAGAAGAGTTTTCAAGAACTCAAGAGGAGACTTATTTCAAAGACTGTTACGACAATACCATCGGCCTTCGGAGGATTTGTCATCTCTGGTGATGCTTGAGTGCAAAGGATTGGGATGTGTTCTTATGCAACATGGAAAAGTTATAGTTTATGCCTCGCGACAACTCAAAGAATATGAGAGGAATTATCCTACTCATGATCTAGAGTTAGCGGTATTATCTTTGCACTTAAAATTTGGAGGCATTACTTGTATGGGGAGAAAGTGGAGATCTTTACGGATCATAAAAGCCTCAAATATTTCTTCACTCAAAAGGAACTCAACATACGACAACGACGTTGGCTTGAAGCATTGAAAGATTATGATCATACCATCCAATACCATCCCGAAAAGCGAACATGGTAGCCGACGCATTGAGTAGAAAATCATATGCAATCACGAGTGCGATATTGTCAACGCAAAGGCCCATTTTGTGTGACTTGCAAAGGATGGAGATAGAGTTAAAGACTCGAGGGACGCATGTGATGATAGCGAGTATCTGAGTAGAAACCGACTTTAATCGATAAAGTTAAAGGCGCTCAAGCTCTGGACACAGGAGCTGATGCGTATGAGGAAGAAAGTGCAAGAAGGTGCTATCTTAGGAAGCAAGAATCGATGAAGAAGGAATACTTGAGTCAACTCCGGACTTTGTGTTCCTAACGACCACGATTTAAAGTATAATATCATGATGGAGGCACACAACACACCATTTGCAATCCATCTCGGGAGTACCAAAATGTATCATGATATTAAATCATACATTTTGGTGGAGCAATATGAAGAGAGAGAGATATTTGTTTATCTCAAGGTGTCTAACTTGTGAACGAGTTAAAGCGGAGCATCAAGTACCAAAAGGTCCATTGCAACCACTTGAAATTCCGGAATGGAAGTGGGAGCACATTACCATGGATTTCGTTCACGGTCTTCCTAAGGTTTCTCAAGGCATTGATGCGATTTGGATCATTGTTGATAGATTGACCAAATCGCTCATTTCTTACCGATACGAGAAACTTATACACTTGAACGTCTTGCTCGTATGTACATAAACGCAGATTGTAAGACCGCATGGTATCTTTGGTATCCATAATTTCGATCGAGACCCAAGATTCACTTCACGATTTTGGGTTAGTTTGCAAAAAGCTATAAAGCGCAGATTTTACGATTTAGCTCGCAGATATCATCCTCGAGACGGACGGACGATCGGAGAGGACTATTCAAACTCTTGAAGATCTATTAAGACTCTGTGTCCTTGATTTCAAGGAGTTGGGACAAGTTCTTACCATTGGTGGAGTTTTCCTACAACAACACAGGTTATCAAGCAAGTATTGGCATGGCTCCATTGAAGCATTGTATGGAAGAAAGTGTCGTTCTCGTTTATCTTTGGGATGAGGTGGGTGAAGCAACGTTGTTGGGACCGGAGTTGGTACGTATGACTACGGAAAAGATTCAAACGATCCGACAACGTATAAAAACCTCACAAAATCGACAAAAGAGTTATGCTGATCTTCATCGAAAGGACGTGGAATTCGATATAGGAGATCATGTGTTGTTAAGAGTTACTCCATGGAAAGGAGTTACAAGATTTGGAAAGAGAGGAAAACTTAATCCTCGATTCATCGGTCCATTTTTAATCCTCGATCGAGTAGGAACTGTGGCCTATAGACTCGCTTTACCGCCAAATATGTCTCGTGTTCATAAGGTTTTTCACATATCTATGTTACGTAAATATGTGAAAGACCCAAACCATATTATTGAGTTAGAACCAAGCGAAATAGCGGAAGATTTGACGTATGAAGAGGTTCTGTTCAAATTTTGATAAGAAGGAACATATTCTACGCCCAAGGTTATACCTCAAGTCAAAGTTTTATGGAGGAACCACGATGTTAAGGAAATGACTTGGGAGTTAGAATACGAAATGAAATCAAGGTATCCTTACCTCTTCGACATACCAGTATCGTACCCTAATTTCGAGGACGAAATTTCATAAGAAGGGAGGTTGTAAGACCCTGACTTTTATAAATAAAGATGAATTTTTCAATAAATATTATTTTTGAATATTATGGAATAAATTTGATATAATGTTATAGTTGTGGGTAATATTTATAAATTTTGCAAAGTATGCAAGTTGTTATAAAATATTCGTTTGGTGGGAATATTCTTTTTGTTAGGAATATTCGCATAACGGCTCTATCATTGGTGGACCCCTAACATAATTATTGTCGGATTGAGAAAACGACAAAAATATTTTATAAAAATAATGGCGGAGGTGTTACCGTTAAAGCTGTTGAACTACCCGGTGGTAAAAAATACGAGAATCTGGCGTGGTTGCATAGTAGCACTGCAGTATTGATTATTGATGCTTACGTGAGAAGTCACTCATTTATGTTCAATTATTGCTACTGACGATAATTGTTTGCATCCTATCTATTATATTATTGATTCAATTATTGTCACAATTATCATCTGTATAATATGTTATAGTATTAAATCAATAATTGAGACGACAAGTTATAAATGATTAATAATTGTTGAAAGATTAAATATGTGTTGATGAAAAATAAAATGATTTGTGGTAAGTTTGATTATTTTATGGGGGCTCATATGTCATCATCTAAGAGTCTCTTCGTCAATAGTATTTACCTTCGACAATAGTAATTACCTTCGTCAATAGTAATTACCCTTGTGAATAGTATTTACCTTAAATCAATAGTAATTACCTTCGTCAATAGTAATTACCCTTGTGAATAGTATTTACCTTCGTCAATAGTAATTACCTTAAATCGATAGTAGTTACCCTTGTGAATAGTATTTACCTTCGTCAATAGTATTTACCTTCGTTAATAGTAATTACCTTTACCAGACGTCGAACCACTTGTCGTTTCACATTACAGGCGTCGAACCACTTGTCGTTTCACATTACAGGCATCAAACCACTTTTCTTTTCACATCATTAGTCGTCAAGCCACTTGCCTTTTCACACAGCAGGTGCTAAGCTAGAAATCTTCTATAAATAGAGGCCTAGGGCTTCATTATTTTTCACGAATTCATTCAAGCTATAGAGAGAGAAAGTATAGAGAGAATAAGAGAAAGAAGAAGAGTATTTTGTTACTACTGCTGTTGCGAGATTCAATCTCCTACCAAAAGTAAGGGGTGTTATTCTTTCTTATTCATGAAGATAACTGTTGTTATTCCATTTATTATTATTCTGTTGGCAAACCTGTATACGCGGTTTACCCTATACTTGGTGACATTCTTCTATTATTCTGTTGGAACATCCTGTCTATGTGTTTTACACCGGACTGGTTCCGTCTTTATTATTATTACATTGGAACATCACATGCATGTGTTTTACAGGACTGGTTAAAATCTTTATTATTATTCGGTTGGAACATCACATGCGTGTGTTTTACAGGACTGGTTAAAATCTTTATCATTCTCGTTGGAATATCCTATTTGTGTGTTTTACACCGGATCCGGTTCCATCTTTATTATTCTCGTTGGAACATCACATGCATTTGAATTTCACGACTGGTTCCGTTATTATTATTCTATTGGAATAACTCGTCTGTGCAATACCGCATGCATGGTGATTTCTTTTGTTATTCCATTCTTTATTATACCCGGTTGGTTAAAACTTTGACTTCTATACTCCATGAAATTAGTAGAATATCATTGATATTTACGTTTCATCCAAAGATCTTTTCATGGAAATATTCTTCGATCATTCTTGAATTTTACTCTACAAAAGCAAGTATCATGTTGACAATTTGGACGTTAATAATTCACGGATAAAATAATTCTTGAACTTGTTTTATTGAATTCTTATATCATTGTCATCATCCTCATATTTATATTTTTTTAAAGTCATATGTGGCACGTAGTGCATAGATGGACTTGGTATGATTATGACCAGAGACTGACCGATTGTAATCATGGACCGTAATGTTACAAATGATGTGATAAAAATCCTCGATTGGTAGTAGTGCATTGATGGATGATTGTTGGCATGATCATGACCATTAATGAATACACAAATATTCTTGGCCCGTAGTGCATGAATAATTGTGGTCGTGATATTAAAGAATATCCTTGGCCAGTAGTGCGGGGGTGATTCGATGATGTGGAATATTTATTAAAGTTGAGTCTCAGCTATAAACAGTGACGAAAAACCTTTTAAAACCTAAAAGATAGTAGACTTTATTTTCTACTTGACTCTTTTAATGGATTGCTTATTCAAGCTGCTTGATTAAATCGGTTGTCTATTGTATTTTATCGGTTTAACATTGTTGAAGACTATTGATAATTTATTACGCATTATCTTAGTCATAATATTTCTTAGTGGGCTAGTTGAGCTCACCCTTTCTTTCACTGTTCTCTTCAGGAAATGAGAATATATAATTTGGGACGAGTCGGGGAAGCGAGTGATGGTCGAAGATAACATTAGTAGTCCTCACTATTCTGTGAAATAGTGTGATAATAATTGTAATGAGGACTTTTTTTTGAGTTTGTATAATATCTAGTAGACGATATTTGTATTTAAACTCATAGTTTATGTCGTATTGTACACGACAGTTATGTATACCTAATTTTGGGTGATGTATACCTAATTTTGGGGGCGTCACAGTACAACTGTCGTGTAAAATACGACAAACCATAAGCTGAGAGTTTTAATACGAATACTATCTTCTAGACAGTATTCAAACTCAAATGGAGTCCTCAATAAATTTATTATCACACTATTTTACTGAATAGTGAGGACTACTAATGCAAACATTCGGACCGTCACTCCGTTCCCCGACTAGTCCCAGCTATATTCTCATTTCCTAAAGAGAACAATGAAAACAAAGGGTGAGCTCAACTAGCCCTTAAGAAATATTATGACTAAGATAATGCAGAATAAATTATCGTTAGCCTTCAACAGTGTTAAACTAATAAAATATAATAAACATCAAGTTTAACTGCAACGGAACAAGCAATCCATTAGAAGAGTTAAGTAGAGCATGATATCTACTATCTTCTATGATTTAAAAAGTTTATCATCAATTTTATTGCTGAGACTCAGCTTAATAATCCACATCATCTAATCATACATGCACTACGGGCCAATGATATTCATGTAATCATCAATGATCATGATTATACCGAATAATCCCTGGTTATAATCATACCAACAACTGTCCATCAATGCACTACAGGCCAATGAGGACTTTTACCACATAATTTATAACATTACGGTCATGATTATACCGAATAATCTCTGGTCATAATCATACCAATCAATAGTACATCTATGCATGTAAGCCACATATGACATTTATCATAATATAAGCATGAGGATGATGATAATGATATAAGAATTCAATTAAAAGCAAGCAAAGGATAAATATTTAAAGATTTATAATTTAATTTATCCGAATTCAATATCATTCCAAATTGTCAACACGATCTCGCTTTTCTTGATAAAATTCAAAATAATATGTATCAAAATGATTTGACAAAGAAAGAAATCAATTTTTGTCATGAATAATCCCACGGGTGAATAGCACCTGAGTGAATAGTACACCATGAATAGTACTTCGGGAATAGTATCCCGTGAATAACACTTTGTAAATAGTAATTTGTGAATAATACCTGTGAATAGTACTTTGTGAATAGTACCGTAAAAATGAATACTACTCATGGACAGTACTTTGGCAGGAAAAACTTAAAATTTAACAAGAATGTGTAGAAAATATCCTTGTAAAACGATACTAGATGAAGCGCAAATTTCAAAGATATTCTACTAATTTCACGGAGTATAGAAGCAATACTTTAACAAAAATGAGGGTATAATCAGGAATACGAGACGAAATAATATTACTCACATACTACAGAGTATGGAAGAAAATATTATTCCTTATGAATACTGAAAAAAATAATATCCCTTACCTCAGAAGAAGACTGGATACTGGAATAGTGAAGTAGCAGACTACACTTCTTCTTTCTCTCTATAGTTTATCTCTCTTTAATTGCTCTTGTGAGTCTTAGTGAATTGGTGAGAATGAAGGAAGAATAAGCTTCTATTTATAGGAAAATATAGTTTAGACAATTGCACGTTTTGGGGCTCGAAATATTACAGTATAATACCTTCATCTTTTCCTTCATTTTTAATTTAGTCCTGTAATTATTATCAAACTTGCACCACCTCCCCTAATAGTACATCATATGAATCAATAGTACACACATGTGAAAAAAATAGTTACAGTATAGTACCTTCATCTATACCTCTATTTTTAATTTAGTCATGCAAGTATTATCAATCTTGCACCACCTCCCCTAATAGTACATGCATGTGAATCAATAGTACACACATGTGAACAAATAGTTATAAACATGTGAATTAATAGCAATTAATTGCTCATTTATCTGATTAATTACCCGATTGGTTAATATAACCTCCAGACATCCATTATTATCGAAATAGATGTCGATTTTCACTAACACTAATAATCCCAACACAATGGAAATAACAATTTTATCTTTAATCAACACGAACTTATTCATCATTAATATTATAACTTACAATATTTAACAACCAGATTATTCCCTAGAAAGAGGGGGCTTTTCGATAAGGATTTCTCCCTATTGGCGCGCAATTAGGTGACCAAACCTCTCCTTGACAGAACTTTCTAGACATTGTAAATATTGCAAATAATAATATGAATAACTTTGTCGTCTCAATTATTGATTTAATAATATAAAATATTATGCAGATGATACTATGAAAATAATTGAATCAATAATATGAAAGATATTATGCAGCAATTATTGTAGCAATAATTGAGTATAATTGAGTGACTTCTCACGTAAGCATCAATAATCAATATTGTGTGCTACTATGCAACCGCGCATATTAATGTACTTTTAGCACCGGGGAGTTCAATAGTTTAACGGTAAAAATTTTGTCGTTATTTTTATAAAAAGATAATTCTTTCGTTTTCTAATTACGACAATACTTCCGTTGTAGGGTCCACCAATGATTGTGCTGTCGTACAAATATTCCCTGTTAAAACGAATATTCCCCGACCAATCGAATATTCCCTGACACAACGAATATTTTATATCAATTTTCGTACTTTGCAAAATTTTCAAATATCACCCTTAACTTTAACCTTTATCAATTTAACCATTTACTAAATAAAATAATAATTATAAGAAAATTGAATACTTTTATTTCATAAAATTCGGGGTCTTACATATTCCTATTTTGGGGGCGTCACAGTTGATATCAGAGCTTAGGGATATGGTTTCTGACAGAGATTGGGGAATAGAACTAGGAGGGGAGAGACGAGTAATCCTTCGCTAGTGTGTCCTACCTAAGCTTATTTATTGGTCGGTCATAATATATGGGTATTATGTGGTATGTCAATTTCTTTAATTAACTCTTATTTTATGGCAGTATTTGAGAATGACATTATAGAATGTTAATAATGGACTGAATGAGACCGTGGAGACACCTTTAATCACCAACCAGGGGAACGTGCAACATGAAGGCAATATTCCTCTTGTAAACAACACTACCGAACAAACGATGAATGATGGGATGTTTATAAGCTTTTTTTAGTTCATGCAAAATCAGATGAGGGAGACTCGTGTACAAAATATGGGTGGAAATGATAACAATGTGTGACTTGTCACAACCAAGTAGTTCAAAGAGTTGGGACCACCAGAATTTGTGGGAAAGCCGGATCTGATCAAGGCGAAAACGTGGGTTAAACAAATTACCAAGATATTTGATGTCTTAGGATGCACAGAGGAACAGAAGGTTCCTTTCACCACATTAATGTTTCGTGGTGAGGCAAACTACTGGTGGGAGTCTGTGAAGCGTACCTAGCCAGCCACACTCAACATGTCTTGGGAAATGTTTCAAAAACAGTTCAATAACAAGTACTTTCCTGAAAGTATTCATCATATCAATGAGGTAGAGTTTATTATACTGGAACAAAACAACATGACGGTGTCCCGGTACAAGACGAAGTTCGCGGAGTTATCCAGGTTTGCACCTTATTTGGTTGAGAATGAGGAACGTATGACGCAGATGTTTTTGAGAGGTCTGAAACCCGAGATTCGACAATATCTTATTTCCCACAAATTTTCTCTATATTTAGATGTTGTTAACATGCTTCAATTATTAGAGCGAGATAATGAGTATGTTCAACCAAAGGACCACAACCAGGGTCATATCGGTGGCAGCAGCCATCGGAGCAATGATAACCTGCGGGGAGGAAATAATACGGACAAAAGCGGTAACCACTCGAGTGGTAATCGTGGCCATGATAATAGAAGAAGCGAGTCGAGAGGAGATTTCAAAAAGAGAAGGTACAACAATGATAACGTGAAGACGTCAGCACCAACATCAACTGTTTCTAGGGGAGGAAAACGATCACCAGTAATATGTTATAAATGAGGGAAAGAGGGACACATCAGCCCAAACTGCCCACAATAATCCAAGGTGTGTTATAACTGTGGAAAGGAAGGTCATATAGCTAAATATTGTCTCGTAGTTAAACCAAGTCCAATGGGGATGGTGACTCCAAAGGCTGTCCCAGACAAGTCAAAGACACTAGTTTAAGTGAGAGCGTTTGTCGAGGAACCTGAACGAAGTTATCACGGGTAAGTTAATCATAAACTATTGTGAAGTTTATACCTTACTAGATACCGGTTCTACCCATTCTTTTATTTCTCCTGCTTGTGCTCAATGTTTGAACTTGACTCCGGAGAAATTAGACTTTGACTTATCTGTGGAAACTCCGTTGGGAGAAACTTTCATTACATCTACAGTTTATAGATCTTGCTTGATTCAAATTGACACCCTTACCTTACTTGTTGATCTTATCTCTTTAAAGATACTTGTATTTGATGTGATTTTAGGGATTGATTGGCTAACTACTCATCACGCAAAAATTGATTGTTTTCGTAAGGTTATTAGTTTTCATATTCCTAACCAACCTGTTATACGAATTCAAGCAACCAAACCACTAAAGTTAATCACTGTCATATCAAACCATAAAGCCATTCATTTATTAAAAATGGATGTCAAGCTTTCTTAGCCCGTGTCATGGAGTTGAACAAAAATATGTCAGATTTGAATAATATTTCTGTTGGTAGTGAATTTCCTGACGTATTTCCTGCAGAAATTCTAGGCCTACCCCCAGAACGTGAAGTTGAATTCTTTATTGACCTTGAACCTGGTACAAAACCCATTACTAAAACCCCATATCGAATGGCTCTTATTGAACTTCAGGAGTTAAAAAAACCAACTACAGGAGTTGGTACCCGAGCCTCTATCTGGTGACTTCTTTTGTGGAATGCACCAAAGCCAGACTCTCCGTAGGGGATGCCATATTCGTGCGATGGTAAACGGATATGTGTCATTATGACGTGCTATCCAAGATTGGGATATGAGTCACAGTTGACAGCAACCTAAGTCAGTAATCAAAATGCGTAGATTTCTAGGCTTAGCTAGTTACTATCAGAGATTCGTGGAAGGATTTTCTCGAATCACTACCCCATTAACTCAGCTAACTCGAAAAGATACGAAATTCGTATGGAGCGAGGAATATGAGAAGAGTTTCCATGAACTCAAAAGGAGACTCATTTCGGCACCTATTCTGACAATACCATCTGGTTCTGATGGATTTGTTATCTACAGTGATGCTTCGGGCAAAGGGTTAAGATGTGTTCTCATGCAACGTGGGAAAGTAATAGCCTATGCCTCACAACAACGGAAAGAATATGAGAGGAATTATCCTATTCATGATCTAGAGTTGGCAGCAGTCGTTTTCACGTTAAAGATATGGAGGCACTACCTATATGGGGAGAAAGTGGAGATCTATATAGATCATAAAAGCCTCAATTATTTCTTCACCCAAAAGGAACTCAATAGGCGGCAATGACGTTGTCTCGAGCTGTTGAAAGATTACGACCATACCATTCAATATCATCCTGGAAAAGCGAACGTGGTAGCTGATGCGTTGACTACAAGATCATATGCGATTATGAGTGCGATGTTTTTAACACGAAGACCCATTTTGTATAACTTGCAAATGATGATAGAGTTAAAGACTCTATGGACCCACGTGATGATGTCTAATATACGAGTAAAACCGACTTTAATCGATAAAGTTAAAGCTGCTCAAGCTAAAGACCCGGAGGTGATGAACATGAAGAAGATGGTTCAAGAAGTCATTATTCCAAAAGCAAGAATCGACAATGTGAGGAAAGCTCAAACCTTTGATTTTATTAGTCTATTTAAAATCCTCGATCGAGTAGGAACTGTGGACTATAGACTCACTTTACCATCAAGTATGTCTCGTGTTCATAACGTGTTTCAAATATCCATGCTACGTAAATATGTGAAAGACCCGAATCACATTATCGAATTAGAACTGGACGAGGTAGCCGAAGATTTAACGTACGAGGAGGTACCATGTGAGATTTTTGATAGGAAGGAGCATGTCCTACGTACGAAGGTGTGACAACCCAAAAATTTAGAAAATTTATAAAATTCTAAAATGATGGATTAAAGGTTATATGATAGACCTAGACTGAAAAGTGTATGTATTTGAAGTTTATGTGAAGAAATTTTAAGGATTTCATAATTCTGTGAAGGATTTTAGTGGATTTAAAATCTTTTGGTGATGATGTACAAGGTTAAGTATCTAAGTGTATACGAGTCGGTATATGTGATCATATATTTGAATAGTAAATTTTTATGTGTATAGTTTGTGTATAAAGATCAAATCTTGATCAAATAAGTTACATAGGTGATAAACCCTAAATTTATGATAAGAATATGACCATTAAGTCAGAAAACTCTAACGAACTGTTAGAAACCATAACGATATGCTCGGAAACCCTAATTTTAGTTTCGAGAATCCGAAACACTAATTCGGATAATCAAAACCCTAATTTGGGAATTCAAAAGCTAAGTATAAATGGCTAAGTGTTATAAGATATGGAATAAAAGTGAAATGTCTAAAATGCCCTTCAAGTTATAAGGGAAAAGACCAAATTGCCCTTAGTGGGTGAGAAATGACCAAAATACCCTTTTTTATAATTTAAGTAAAAGATATGGCAAATCTTGGTGACTCATCAAGCTAGCTTATCCTCTGTGTGTAATAACTTTCCAAGATCAGCTTTGTGCCATCTTGCAACTCAAATTCATTGAATCAAAGAGATATAAATTAAAAAGTAAGAAAAATCTCTTATTTTCCTTAGCATTCTATCCAACCCTTTCTCTCTCTACAAAATTCGAAATCTAGAAAGAGAGAGAGTGAGAAACAAAACCATTCTCAGCTCTTAGCATTCCAGTAACAGATCAAGGATCAAAAGTTCAAGAATCAAAGCATAAAGGTATAAAACCCAAGATTTTATAAAGATCTATGTGATCTTATGATTATATGTTGTTGTTAGATGTTTAGAAGTATGCATAAGGATGTTATTTAGTGAGCTATGATGTTACATCATAGATCTATAACATCTAGGAGCCAGAAACTGAGTTTTTCAAACTGATTTAGAACCCTAAATATATGGTCTAACAGCCTAATGTCAGGGCCCAAAGATTTTTGTATGTTAATTATTTGTTATGTTTTAAGTTATAGATTTGTTCTCTGTCATGAGGAGAGTATACTGGAAGTGGAATCACCCCTATACCATGTCTAGATCTCAAGTTATAAGCAGTCAAACATGGTTGACTGACCATGACCAAACTGGTTTCTGGGTAACCCATATTTCCAGAATGTTCTGACAGTCGTTTTGCAAGGCCTTGATCTTTCTTGTGTTTATGTTTTAGACCATGTTGTTGTATTAAGGTTGTTATCTCACATGAGGACTACACAATCATGTCCTTAGATCACATATATTATATATAGAATCAAAATTAATCATGGTCAAAGTAAGCGTTGATTAACCGCTATACATTTAAACTGGAAAACCCGTAAATCATGAAGAACGACTTTCCGACAAGCGTTCAATTCTACTTGATCTCTCACATGTGATGTTTTTATACTGAACTAATGTTTTATTGTTGTTCCTTGACATCGATATTACACGATTGAACCTTTATATCACACAGATTAGACCTATCATACAAGTTACAAAGCTCCAAAAGTGACACCATGAGTTGTTCTTCATTTCTGGGTAACCCATAAAATGAAGAACAGTCTCTAACAAGACTTTAATGCCCTATATCTTCTTGATTTGATGCAGGATGCCCATGAACTTGGTATGTTATTGTAGTATTACATAAGTACTACAACTTTAACACGAATGCCAACCCAGAAAGTAACAAGAACATAGATTTAATGATGGTCAAACCTCCTACTCTGCGAACTGACTTTGAGTTTCTGGGCAGGCTCAAGAACACATATAGCGACGGTTCTGTCGCTATAGGGCCCTTTAGTGACAATTAATTTCTGAAAATTATTGTTTTTATTAAATAAATAGAGAAAAATAGTTTTTAATTATTAAAAATTCAAAATAAATTCCTAAAAATTAATTTAAAGCCTAAAATTTTGTTTATAATAATTTTGAATATAATTCATTAATATTTTATATATTTGGAATATTAATGGTATTTAATTTATTTAATTATAATATTAAATAAATTACATTAAATGATTTTAATACTTGAAAAATCATTTAAAAATATATTATGGTGTTAGAAAATATTTTAAGTTATTTCTAATGACTTTTAATATTTTGTGAGAAATTTCATTAATAAATTAATATTAATGGTAATTGATTTATTTAATGAATACATTAAATAAATTATTGAAAATTAGGATTTATGATTTAAAAATCATATAAAATAATTTAAGGGTTAGAAAAATATTTTGAGTTAAAAAATATATAACTTTTGATATTTTGTTATGAAAAATATTAATATTTTAATATTAATGTCAATTATTGGATAATGGATTTAAAGGTTTAAAAATCATATAAATGTGAAATTAAAGTATTAAAAATACTTTGTAATATTATAAATATATTACATTATTATGTTGAGAATTTCATTAATATTTGATAATAAATAAATATTAATGATAAGAGAATAATGTGGTATTTATATTTTATAAATACGATATAAGTGATTGAAAAATTGTGATAAATGGTAATAATTACTTAAAAATTTATTACGAGCCTTTGAAAAATACTTTGAATGATAATAAAATTATCTAAGTTAATTGTTTAGTGTTTGGACCGAGTCTTAGTAATATTAGGCTCGCGAATAGTCCGACTAGACCGTCAGGATGTTAGAATTGTACTAGGTTCAACTCAGACTGAAATAGTTTGACTTGATACCAAGTCTTAGGTAGTTTGTGGACTGATAGGGTTATATGTAATGTGTTTAAGTTATTATATATATATATATATATATATAACAATATTATACTGTGATGATATTATTCTAATATTGGAGATCTATATTACTAATATTAGGTCTTCAGATAAAGCGATATAAACTCTGTAGCAGTAGTCAGTGATACATGCAAGTTTCTAACCTTGAACTTCTAATTATTGTGCAAGTTTTCTTACACTCAACCTCGAGTTGTTCTTTCAATTATGCTTATGGCTAATCATTGCAGATTACCATGTCTATGAATTATTGAATAGCTTTCTATGCAAATAATGCATGTGTTCATCAGGTATGAAAGGTTGATCACCTTCATTACCATCTAGTCCAGTTATAAATTGTTCATGTTCTTTCTTGACCATTAAATTCCTATTGACTTGGTCTTTCTGAAAGTAATATGCACACAAGCCAATCATGTTTGATGATAAAGCATATACTTTGTAACAATCTTATTCATTTATTAATAAAAAGTATTAATTTATTAAAGGCTTTTAATTATCTACATGATGCTGTTTTATAATATGTGATAAACCCATAGTTTTAAGCAATGCTTTTAGAATAATGATGATGATCATTCTAATGAGATCTAAATTCTTAGAAAGCTTAAAACTAAAATAGTTCCCAATCGTTGGATTACTAAATTGGGGATTAGTGAATCCGGATAGATTGGTACATACGTTTGCTTGCTCATTGGATGAGGATGATTGATCTCATGATCATTTGTGTGGAGACACTAAAGCAAGTATGTAGGTGCTTATTAGAGAATAAGTTTCTTTGAACGTGGCTCGCTAAGGAATACCTAATGGAGTTTTATTTGCTGTCAATAGGAATTCTGTAGTGATAGTACTACAAGTAATCCTTGGACTTGAGATCATCATAGTATCTTGTGTATGATGAGTTATACTTTGACTTATTCCTTAAGACCCTTAGGGTATATCAAAGGGTATGCTTGGGTATAATTAGTTATACATGGAGATAATGTATGATCAATAAAGAATCTACCACTTCTAATAAAAAAGAAGAGAAATGTCCTATGTGATTCGATAAATGACAACCCAAAGAGTCCTTGGCGTTAAGATGTAATGAAATTAGAAAGGAGTTTCTAATTTGCATTATTTGAGTCATGCATTTAAGAGTCAAAATACATATAATTAAATAAAATAAGACTTGTGAAGTAATTCCATGTCTTATATTTAATTGGGACATGTAGATGTGGAAGGATTGAATTGTACGGTAACTATTTACTCAAAGGTTCTTTAATGATTAATGTTGAAATCTATATTATCTGGAAAGTCGTTGATCGCTAGGGAGGCTTATCCCTATTGTAGAATAAATATTATTTAAATAAATTAATTATTTAATTTATTTATTTAAATAAGATTAGAATTGTTCTAATTGATTTATTCACAACCGGTTTAATATGGAGAACCTAAAGGGTCACACCATAAAAGGAAGAATAATTATTTAAGAAGTTAATGGCATAATCGTAATAATATGTTATATATATTTAATTTAATCTATGGTGATAGAATAAATTAAATAGCTTAATATTTATTATTTAATATTTTAGAAATATTAAATATAAATTAATAAGAGGAGTCTTATTAATATTATTACAATTATTATTATTTTAATTTCTAAAAGAGTTTAGGAATTAATTTAATATAAGTACTCTCATTTATTCCTAATAAGATTAGGAGGTTAAATTAATTAAAAGAGTTTAATTAATTATCCCTAATAAGATTAGGGAGCCTAATTAATTAAAAGAATTTAATTAATTAAATAAAACCCAATTCCTTAATTGTTAAGATGGGTTGCCCACGTCTATAAATAAGAGGAGTCTTATTATGGGTGTGATGGGTTGTTGACTTTTTCAACATACGTAATAATTCCAATTGTTGGGAGAGTACACCCTTTCTATAGAGATAGAAAAACTAGGGTTTAGCCAACCACCCTTCTTCTTGAATTTTCTTCTTCCTTGGTGGATCACCTCTAGAGGCCAAACATTTGGGTGGCTAACGTTGATCAAAGGAAGGAACCAAACCTGGTGGATTCAAGTTGAACGCGAAAAGGATTGGAGGTGAACTTGTACACGAGGAAGCTCTCGATCTTCAAGGGTATGATTCTTATTCATCTTTTTCGTTTAATTAATAATTATGCATAAAGGGTGATCAAGGGTATATGGTTTGTAAATTTTAAACTCGATTTTTACACGCCCGCTTAATTTTTGCAATTTGATCAGCAGTATATGAATATTACAAACCTAACGGTGGCATCGAGCCAAACCTTTATGCGAATTATTAATTGTTTTAATTTATATATTGATATGTGTTTAGAACAATTTAATTGGGCATAATTTTATTGTATAAAATTTAAAAAAAAAAAAAAAAAACATGCTTTCATTCTAAATTACCGAATTTTCAAAGGGACAAAACAAGGCAGCATACACGGCTTCTTCTTTTTTTTTGTAATATCATGCTGCCGTTTTTTTAAAAGTCACGGAAATCAAGGTGCTTGCATGATACCGTACAGGAAGCATGTTAACATTTTAAAGAATAATGCAAGGAAGTTATATATATATATATATAATATATATATTATTATATATATATATATATATATATATATATATATATTCTTAATTATTATATAATTAAAATAAAAGTTTATTTTAATTTTAAAATAAAAGGTTTATTTTAATATTAAAATATAAAGTTTTATTTTAATTTTAAATAATTTTATAATTAAAATAAAAGGTTTATTTTAATCTTAAAATAAAAGGTTTATTTTAATATTAGAATAAAAGATTTATTTTAATTTTAAAATTAGAATTTCATGCTAACTAATTAGAGTTGGAATTGGATTCCATGATAACTAATTGGAGTTGAAATTGGATTTTATTTTTCTAAAATAAAGGAGTTTATTTGTGAATAGGAAGTAAATCCATCTTTCCTTAAATAAAGGAGTTTGTTTAGATATGAAATAAGATTTCATATTATTCAAAATAAAAGAGTTTATTTGTGAATAGGAAAGAGAATCCTAATTTCCTTAAATAAAAGAGTTTATTTAAATATGGAATAAGATTTCATATTATTCAAAATAAAGAAGTTTATTTGTGAATAGAAAAGAATATCCGTGTTTCCTTTAATAAAAGATTTTTTTTTAACATGGAATTGGATTCCATAATTAATTAAAATAAAAGAGTTTATTTTAATTAAAGATTATTTTTTACATGGAATTGGATTCCATAATTAATTAAAATAAAAGATTTTATTTTAATTAAAGATTATTTTTTTACATGGAATTGGATTCCATAATTAATTAAAATAAAGGAGTTTATTTTGATTAAAAAATTTTGATTAAAATAAAATAGTTTATTTTATTCAAAATTTGATAAATTAAAATAAAATAGTTTTATTTTGATTTAAATTTGGATTAAAATAAAGGAGTTTATTTTGATTCAAAAATAGATTTTATACTAACTAAATTTGCCCATTAAATGATATCAATATATATATTAAATGTTTATTATTCATGAGATGAATGTAATTTATTGATGCATATGATGATGTGTATGATAATAAATGGGATTGATTATGGACTATTGACCAATATGATTGGATTTTATTTTAGTTGGATGCATGAATGTATGGGTTTTATTAAATGGGGTCTCACACCTCGCCTTCTCTAATTTTTCTTAATGTAAATTCTATCTCTCCTATGTACTTCCCTCGATCACGATCAAGGTTTCTATTTATTTTAAAAATAGTTATGTAATAGGAATAGTTAAAATTAAATTTTGAAAAATTGGAGATCAAGGAGCAAGGAGCGCTTGAAGACCCGTTTGTAATGGAGCCCAGGTTTAAATGTAATAGTTATATTTAAATATTATTTTCGCACACCCCTAGGGTTTGACCTTTTGGTTCACTTGGTGGCTCAAGTGAACCAAACTAGAATAAAAGTCCATAATCAATCCGGGTAGAATATAGTATTCTATATGTGCATGCTTATACTATATATATATTATATATTATGCAAACATGCTTCGCATGTTAATTAATATGACGCGTATTTTATATATATATGTAAATGCTGCGCTAAACAAGATGAGACAAATTAATAACAAACCCCTCAATTTTTATATTAAGTCCTAAGCGCTCAAAGATATTTGGAATATCGAACGTGTCGCTTTCTCAAGCATGATAAAATTAATAGAGTATTAAATATTTAATATGAGTTTGTTGTGTCACCACAAGGCAAGTATTAAGTATTTAAGATGTTAATTTATCACATTTGATGCTTATAAAGAAAATTGAACAATGTTGTTTTGTTGTGTCACCACAAGGATGATATTTTTCCTTTTGAATATATGGAGTGCTAGGTCGGACTTAACTTGGATAATTGTGATTCGGATGTGCCACCACACTGATCAAAATAATCTAAGAGGCAAAATACAAGGAGTTCATAGTTGATGTAATTGACAAAAGTTGTCTACCTATTTATTTATATATAGTTTGTTGTGTCACCACAAGGCTATATACATTTGAAATGGGATCCTTATTCTCACTAGCAAATCTTTAATTAGATTTTGCCGAACTATATAAGTGAGGGTAATATAGTTTGAAGAAAATAGTGGGAGATACCAATTTAAAACAAGACCTAAATTATTTTGGTAATTAATAAAAGAATGTATGTTAAAATGTTGTTAATTACAAATTCATTTACGTAATTTTACAATGTCTAAAATTACTATCACTGCTGAAGCATATTAGATGCTAAATTAATCGTAATCAATTAAAGCGGATTGGTTAAGGAATTTGAGAATAGTTCTCATAGCTAAAAAGCTATCTTATGTCCATAACACGCCTATCCTCCATGAATGGTTGCGCATAATGCCTCTGAGGAAGACATTGCTACTTTTGGAAAGTGGCAAGATGATGCACAGTTGGCTCAATGCATCATGTTCGCATCTATGAGTTGAAAGTATTATGCATACAAGCCAATCATGTATGATGATAAAGCATATACTGTGTAATCAATCTTATTTATTTATTAATAAAAGAATTATTTATTAAAGGCATTTATTATCTACATGGTGCTGTTTTAATAATATGTGATAAACCCATAGTTTTAAGCAACGCTTTTAGAATAATGATGATGATCATTCTAATGAGATCTAAATTCTTAGAAAGCTTAAAACTAAAATAGTTCCCAATCATTGGATTACTAAATAGGGGATTAGTGAATCAGGATAGATTGGTACATACGTTGCTTGCTTTCATTGGATGAGGATGATTGATCTCATGATCATTTGTGTGGAGACACTAAAGCAAGTATGTAGGTGCTTATTAGAGAATAAGTTCCTTCGAGCGTGACTCGCTAAGGAATACCTAATGGAGTTTTACTTACTGTCAATAGGAATTCTGTAGTGATAGTAAGACAAATGATCCTTAGACTTGAGATCATCATAGTATCTTATATATAATGAATTACACTTTGACTTATTCCTTAAGACTCTTAGAGTATATCAAAGGGTATGCTTGGGTGTAATAAGTTATATATAAAGATAATGAATGATCAATAAAGAATCTACCACTTCTAGTAAAAGGAGAAATGTCCTATGTGATTCGATAAATGACAACCCAGAATCCTTGGTTAAGGTGGAATGAAATTAGAAAGTAGTTTCTAATTTGCATTCATTGGGAGTTGCTCATTTAGGAATCGAAAATACATATAATTAAGTAAAATAAGACTTGTGATAATTCCATGTCTTATATTTAATTGGGACATAGTATGGTGGAAGGATTGAATTGTGCGGTAACTATTTACTCAAAGGTTCTTTTATGATTAATGTTGAAATCTATATTATCTGGAAAGTCGTTGATCGCTAAGGAGGCTTATCCCTATTGTAGAATAAATATTATTTATTTAAATAAATTATTTGTTTAATTTATTTATTTAAATGAGATTAGAATTGTTCTAATTGATTTATTCACAACCGGTTTAATATGGAGAACCTAAAGGGTCACACCATAAAAGGAAGAATATTTATTTAAGAAGTTAATGGCATAATTGTAATAATATGTTAAGTATATTTAATTTAATCTATGGTGATAGAATAAATTAAATAGCTTAATATTTATTATTTAATATTTTAGAAATATTAAATATAAATTAATAAGAGGAGTCTTATTAATATTATTATAATTAATATTATTTTAATTTCTAAAAGGTTTAGGGATTAATTTAATATTAGTACTCTCATTTATTCCTAATTGGATTAATAAAGAAAATTAGTTAAAGGAGTTTAACTAATTATCCCTAATAGGATTAGGAGCCCATTTAATTAAAAGAGTTTAATTAAATAAATAATACCTTATTTTAATTAAAATAGGGTTATATAATATCTTTATAAGAGAGTCTTATATTAGATATGAGAATACGTAATTTCAAGAGTTGAGAGTACACCCTTTTTCTTATTCGGATAAGAAAAACTAGGGTTTGAGCCAAATCCTTCTTCTTGAAAAATTCCTCTTCTTGGTGGATCACCGATAGAGGCCATGAGACTTGGGTGGCTTACATTAATCAAAGGAAGGAATCTAGGAGATTCAAGGAGATCATGAGAAGTAGGAGGTGAACTCGCACGAGGAAGCTCGCTTTACAAGGGTATGATTTCATAATTTCTTATTCTTCGTTTAATTAATAATATGCATAAAGGATGATCCGGGTAATTGGTTTGTGAAAAATTTTAAAATCTGATTTTATCTCGCTTCCGCTACGTTTTGCAATTTGATTGCTACTCTGATTTTCACGAAAACCTAACAGTGGTATCATGAGCCAAACTTTATGCGAATTATTAATTATTTAGATTCTAAATATGTATGGGTATGAATTTAGAATTATTTATTGGGCATATTTTGTTGTATAAAATTATTATTTTATGAAAAAAAAATAATAATTTTGCCGAAAACATTTTTTTTTCCGACGTGATATTTTTTTTTTAAGTGGTTGATTCCTTCAGAATTGATAGCAAAGTCCGGACCTGCTTTGTTCTAATCCTCGGTAAACATGATTGTGTGCAATTTGTGTTGTTCATTTTATATATATATATATATATATATATATATATATATATATATATATATATATAAACATAACAAGTCCATCACACGCCGATGAAGAACAAATGTTACCTGCTGACCGTACATGTCAAGTTTAAAAAAAAAAAAAAAAAATTGATAAAAGGTTGAGTCCGGTTTTGTTGCTGGACGGTTATTCACTAATTACTCACGTTAACCGAGGCACAAAGTAAGGTCCGGCCAACATTGAAAGAGTAAGTCTTTTATTATATATATATATATATATAATTGTTATATACATATATATATTAATTTTAATAATTTTATAATTAAAATAAAAGAGTTTATTTTAATTTTGAAATTGGATTTCATGCAACATAAAATTGCCCATTAAATGATACTCATATATATATGGAATGATTTAATTTATTGATACATATGATGATATGTATGATAATAAATGGGATTGATTATGGACAATTGACCAATATGATTGGATTTATTTTAGTTGGATGTTTGAATGAATGGGTTTTATTAAATGGGGTCTGCGTAGACTCGTCTTTTTCGGTTTTCTTCTTGATGTAAATTCTATCTCTCTCCTATGTACTTCCCTCGATCACGATCAAGGTTTCTATTTAAATTAAATAGTTTAATGTAATAGGATTAGTTAGAATTTTTTAGAAGAACCGAAGACCAAGATCAAGGAGCGCTTGAAGACCCGTTTGTAATGGAGCCCGGGTTTAAATGTAATAGTTATATTTAAATGTTTATTCTATGCACCCTAGGGTTTGACCTTTTTGGTTCACTTGGTGGCTCTAGTGAACCAAACTAGAATAAATGTCCATAATCAATCCAGGTAGAATATAGTATTCTATATGTGCATGCTAGTATTATATATATTATATATTATGCAAACATGCTTCGCATGTTTAATAATATGACGCGTATTTTATATATATATTTGCACGCATGCGCTTAAACAAGATGAGATAAATAATAACAAATCCCTCAAAGTTTTTTTATTAAGTCTTAAGCGTTCAAAGATATTTAGAATATCGAACGTAAGCCTTCTAGCATGATAAAATTAATAGAGTATTAAATATTTAATATGAGTTTGTTGTGTCACCACAAGGCAAGTATTAAGAATTTAAGATGTTAATTTATCACATTTGATGCTTATAAAGAAAATTGAACAATATTGTTTTGTTGGTCACCACAAGAGGCGATATTTTTCTTTTTGAATATATGGAAGTGCTAGGTTGGACTTAACTTAGATAATTTTGATTCGGATGTGTCACCACTTGATCAAAATAATCTAAGAGGCAAAACATAAGGAGTTACATGTTGATGTAATTGACAAGGAGTTGTCTACCTATTTATTTATATATAGTTTGTTGTGTCACCACAAAGCTATATATATTTGAAATGGGATCCTTATTCTTACTAGCAAAAACTTTAATTAGATTTTGCCGAACTATATAAATGAGGGTAATATAGTTTGAAGAAAATAGTGTGAGATACCAATATAAAATAAGACCTAATTTATTTTGGTAATTAATAAATGAATGTTTGCTAGAATATTGTCTTTTTACATGCAGAATTTTGAAAATGTCACATTCACTAATTTCACTGCTGAAGCATACTTGATGCTAACAACCGTAATGGGACCGAACTACACTGATTTGGTTAAGGAATCGAGAATTGTTCTCACCTTCTTTGAAAAGATTTCTTATGTCCTAAATTACCAGCACTGCAAAAAAAGTTGCAGAGACAACCTCTGAGGAAGAGATTGCTACTTTTAAACAGTGGCAAAATGATGCATCTGTGGCTCAATGCATCATGCTCGCATCCATGAGTAACGAGCTTCAGCGTCAGCATGAAAACATGGATGCTCCTACTATGCTACTACACCTTGGAGAGTTGTATGGTGAGCAAAGTAGGACTGCTAGATATGAAATATCTAAGGAGCTCTTCCGATCTCGGATGACCGAGGGCATCGCTTGTTGAGACTCATGTCCTAAAGATGATCAAACTGATTGAACATCTTGGACACTTGGGTTCGTCATGGATGGGCGGTTGAGTCAAGATTTAGTCTTGCAATACTCGCAGACACCATCTCACAATTTGTTGTGAATTTTCACATGAACAAGTTGGATGTCACCACTCAATTACTTAACATGTTGAAAATCGTCAAGGTCACTTCCCATCCAAGAAGAACCATGTCTTCATGGTGGATGATTCTTCCAAGAAAAGGAAGAGGCCCAAGGTATCTTATGAAAAAGAAGAAATCCAAGAAGGCTAAGGAAAGGCGAAAATGAAGGATCAAAAGAAACACGATCCATTTAGCAAAGGAATTTGCTTCCATTGCAATAAGTAGGGTCACTAGAAGAGGAGGCTGCAAGGATTATCTTGCGAACAAAAAGAAGAAGAAGCTTGAGAAGCTTCAATCCTAATCAAGGTTTGTTTATGATTGAAATTAATTTTTTCGAAAGTCAATCTTCTACTTGGGTATTGGATACGGATGTGGTTCTCACATATGTAATAATATGCAGGACCGGTCGGAAGTAGAAAGTCGAAAGCAAGGATGAGGTCGCCCACGAGTGGGAAATGGAGCAAAGGTTCTTGCGACAATGTAGGGACTTATTGTTTAAGACGCTTACTGGCAAGTTCATTAATTTAAATAATTGTTATTTTGTTCCAAATATCATTAGAAACATTATTTCTATCTACGTATTGGATATGGATGGTTTTAATATTATAATAAAGAACAAAAAGTTGTTCTATTTATAATGATAATGTTTTATATGGTGTTGGTAATTTGCGAAATGGACTTTATATACTTGACTTGCATGAAAATATATTTCAAATTGAACAAACTAATAAAAGGAAAAGAGATGATGTTAATTATACCTTCATGTGGCACTGTAGACTCGGTCATATTAATGAAACAAGATTATCCAAGTCAGATAAAGATGGGCTCCTAGAGCTATCTCGATTATGAATCATATCCAACTTGTGAATCTTGTCTCATGGGTAAAATGACTAAATCTCCTTTTAGTGGAAAAGGAGAAAGAGTTACTGAGTTGTTAGCGTTGGTACACACAGATGTATGTGGACCTATGACAACGACCGCATACGAGGAGGGTATTCTTATTTTATTACATTCACTGACGACCACTCAAGATTTGGATATGTGTATTTAATGAAATACAAATCTGAATCATTTGAAAAGTTCAAAGAGTTCAGAAGTGAAGTTGAGAAGCAAACTGGTAAGAGTATTAAGATTCTTCGATCTGATCGAGGAGGAGAATACTTAAGTGGTGAGTTTCTCAATTGTCTCAAAGAAAATGGTATAATCTCACAATGGACTCCACCGGGGACGCCTACAAATGAATGGTGTATCTCGAAAGGAGAAATCGAACATTGTTGGACATGGTTCGATCTATGATGAGCTTTTACCGACCTTCCGTTTCCTTCGGGGATATGCCTAGAATCGGTTGCGCATACCTACTTAACAAGGTACCTACAAAATTCGTCCCCAAGACCCATATGAGTTATGGACGGGGAGGAAACCAAATCTTAAGCATGTTAAGACTTGGGGTTGTCCAAACTTATGTCAAAAAGTTTGAAAACGATAAGTTGCGAGACTAGATCGACAAATGTAGATTTGTGGGATACCCTAAAGAAACATCGGGTATTATTTCTATCATCCAACTGATCAAAAGGTGTTTGTCATGAAACATGCCGCCTTCTTGGAAAGGAGTTTATCCTTGAAGGGTCGAAGGGGAGTAAGATATATCTTGAAGAAGTTCAAGAACCACAAAATACTACAGATCAAAGTGAGGTACCTAACCAAGTAGAGATTCCTTACATACCACACCCTATTCAGTAAATCTGGAAGAGTACCAAAGATACCAGACGGTATGGACTTGTCATAGAAGATGACAATGAGGTACGATCATAGATGATGATGATCCATTGAATTACTGAACAAAGCTATGAGTAGTAAAGACTCGGAGAAGTGGCAAGAAGCCATGAAATCCGAGATGGACTCCATGTATGAGAACCAAGTATGGACTTTGGTCTCACCACACAAGGCATTAAGCCTATTGGGTGTAAATGGGTCTTTAAAAGAAAGATGGAGTAGGCGGCAAGGTAGAGACCTATAAGGCCCATTTGGTCGTGCAAAAGGTTTCAAACAAAGACAAGGAGTTGACTATGACGAAACCTTCTCACCGAAGAGCAATGCTCAAGTCCATTCGGATTTTGCTTGCGATTGCGACTTACCGTGACTACTGAAATCTGGCGGATGGACGTGAAAACGACCTTCCTCAATGGAAAACTTGAGGAGGATGTGTATATGACACAACCAGAGGGATTTGTTTCAAAGGTTGGAACAAATCAAGTCACAGAAGCTACAACGATCCATTTATGGATTAAAGCAAGCTTCTCGTGGGTGGAACATCCGTTTTGATGAGACAATCAAAAGTTTGATTTTATCAAAATGAGGATGAACCATGTGTGTACAAGAAGGTTAGTGGAGATATTTGTTTCATTCCTTGTATTATATGTTGATGATATATTACCGATAGGGAATGATATTCCTATGTCGCAAACAATTAAAATCAAGTTATCTAAACACTTCTCCATGAAGGACTTGGGAGAAGCATCCTATATTTTGGGGATAAAGATCTATAGAGATAGATCTAATAGGATGCTTGGCTTATCCCAAGGCGACATTGACATGATGCTAAAAAGGTTTAGCATGGAAGATTCCAAAAGAGGTCTCATGCCGATGAGCCATGGAATACATCTCTCCAAGAAACAAGCCCCAAAGACACTGAGGAGAGAAACCAGTATGAGTAAGATTCCTTATGCTTCAGAATAGGATCTATCATGTACGGTATGATATGTACTAGACCAGATGTCGCTCATGCACTTAGTGTAACAAGCAGATATCAGTTGAATCCAGGAGAAGAACACTGGAAGGCAGTGAAAAATATCCTAAAGTACTTAAGAAGAACTAAGGATGTATTTCTTGTCTACGGTGGGTCTGAATTAAAACTAGAAGGCTTCACAGACTCAAGTTTTCAAATGCACCAAGATGACAAGAATCCGCTTTTTGGGTATGTGTTTACCTTAAGCGGAGATGTGATGAGTTGGAAAAGTTCCAAGCAGCAAACAGTTGTTGATTCAGTGACAGAGGCAGAGTACATAGCTGCAAGTGAAGCTGCAAAGGAAGCTGTTTGGATGAAGAAGTTCATTACCGAACTTGGTGTGGTTCCTAGCATTAAAGGACCAGTGCCTTTATTCTGTGACAACACTGGAGCTGTTGCGCAAGCTAAGGAACCCAGGTCTCATTAGAAATCCAAACATGTGTTGCGGCGATTTCATTTGATCAGAGAGATCACTGAAAGAGGAGACGTCACCCTGGAGCGTGTGGACTCTCATGACAATATTGCAGATCCATTTACTAAAGCGTTAACACAACAGCAGTTTGATCGTCACTTAGAGAAGATGGGTATGAGATACCACGGCGATTGGCTTTAGTGCAAGTGGGAGATTGAAAGTATTATGCATACAAGCCAATCATGTATGATGATAAAGCATATCTTGTGTAATCAATCTTATTTATTTATTAATAAAAGAATTATTTATTAAAGGCATTTATTATCTACATGGTCTTTGTTTTAATAATATGTGATAAACCCATAGTTTTAAGCAACGCTTTTAGAATAATGATGATGATCATTCTAATGAGATCTAAATTCTTAGAAAGCTTAAAACTAAAATAGTACCCAATCATTGGATTACTAAATAGGGGATTAGTGAATCCGGATAGGTTGGTACATACGTTGCTTGCTCATTGGATGAGGATGATTGATCTCATGATCATTTGTGTGGAGACACTAAAGCAAGTATGTAGGTGCTTATTAGAGAATAAGTTCTTTGAACGCACTGACTCGCTAAGGAATACCTAATGGAGTTTTACTTACCTGTCAATAGGAATTCCTGTAGTGATAGTAGTACAAATGATCCTTAGACTTGAGATCATCATAGTATCTTATATATAATGAATTATACTTTGACTTATTCCTTAAGACTCTTAGAGTATATCAAAGGGTATGCTTGGGTGTAATAAGTTATATATGAAGATAATGAATGATCAATAAAGAATCTACCACTTCTAGGAAAAGGAGAAATGTCCTATGTGATTCGATAAATGACAACCCAGGAATCCTTGGCCAAGGTGGAATGAAATTAGAAAGTAGTTTCTAATTTGCATTCATTGGGAGTTGCTCATTTAGGAATCGAAATACATATAATTAAATAAAATAAGACTTGACAGTAATTCCATGTCTTATATTTAATTGGGACATAGTATGGTGGAAGGATTGAATTCATACGGTAACTATTTACTCAAAGGTTCTTTTATGATTAATGTTGAAATCTATATTATCCGGAAAGTCGTTGATCGCTAGGGAGGCTTATCCCTATTGTAGAATAAATATTATTTATTTAAATAAATTATTTGTTTAATTTATTTATTTAAATGAGATTAGAATTGTTTCTAATTGATTTATTCACAACCGGTTTAATATGGAGAACCTAAAGGGTCACACCATAAAAGGAAGAATATTTATTTAAGAAGTTAATGGCATAATTGTAATAATATGTGAAGTATATTTAATTTAATCTATGGTGATAGAATATATTAAATAGCTTAATATTTATTATTTAATATTTTAGAAATATTAAATATAAATTAATAAGAGGAGTCTTATTAATATTATTATAATTATTATTATTTTAATTTCTAAAAGGTTTAGGAATTAATTTAATATTAGTACTCTCATTTATTCCTAATTGGATTAGGAAAGAAAATTAGTTAAAGGAGTTTAACTAATTATCCCTAATAGGATTAGGGAGCCCATTTAATTAAAAGAGTTTAATTAAATAAATAATACCTTATTTTAATTAAAATAGGGTTATATAATATCTTTATAAGAGGAGTCTTATATTAGATATGAGAATACGTAATTCCAAGAGTTGGAGAGTACACCCTTTTTCTTATTCAGATAAGAAAAACTAGGGTTTGAGCCAAATCCCTTCTTCTTGAAAAATTCCTCTTCCTTGGTGGATCACCGATAGAGGCCACACACTTGGGTGGCTTACATTAATCAAAGGAAGGAATCTACCCGGAGATTCAAGGAGATCATGAGAAGTAGGAGGTGAACTCGCACTGAGGAAGCTCGTTTCTACAAGGGTATGATTTCATAATTTCTTATTCTTCGTTTAATTAATAATATGCATAAAGGATGATCCGTAATTGGTTTGTGAAAAATTTTAAAATCTAATTTTATCTCGCTTCCGCTACGTTTTGCAATTTGATTGCTACTCTGATTTTCACGAAAACCTAACATGAGTAACGAGCTTCAGCGTCAGCATGAAACTATGGATGCTCCTACTATATTCCTGCACATCAAGTAGTTGATGGTGAGGAAAGTAGGAGTGATAGATATCAGATATCTAAGGAGCTCTTCCGATCTAGAATGTCAAATGGCACTATAAATGCAGATAAAAAGTTCTTAACATAATCAATTTGATTGATCAATTAGGACAACTGGTTTTGTCATGGATGGAGAGTTGAGCCAAGATTTGATCTTGCACTCACTCCCGGACTCCTTTCACAATTGTTGTGAATTTTTCATATGAACAAGCTAGATATCAGCCTCGCTGATTTGCTTAACATGTTGAAAATGTTGAGGGTCACTTTCCAAATAAGAAAAACCAAGTCTTACTGGTAGGGGCCAAAGGATCTTCTGAAAAGAAGAACGATTCAAAGAAGGTAAATAGAAAGGCATAAATAAAGGATAATAAGAACAAAACTGATATGGATAGCAAAGGAGTTTGCTTCCACTGCTATAAGTCTGGACACTGGAAAGAAACTGCGAGAAGTATCTTGTAGAGGCTAACCAAAGAAGCTTAGTGAAGTTTCGGTTACAAATACAAATTTGTTCATGATTTAAAAATAATTTTTTCTTTAAGTCAAGGTTCTACTTAGGTATTGGATACCAACTTTGGTTATCATAAATATAGATTTATGAAGGGACCAAGCAGAAGTAGAAAGTTAAACAAAGATAAGTAATCCTATATGTGGAAAATGAAGCAAAGGTTGCTGCATTAGCTATAGAAACTTATAGTTTAGCACTCCCTACGGGCAAATCTATTAAGTCAATAAGTTGTTATTGTATTCCAGTACTTGTTAGAAACATTATTTCTATTTTGTTATTGGACAATAAAATTTTTGGTATTATAATTAAGAACAATTGTTGTTCTATTTATAATAATAATGTTTTGTATAGAACTGGAATATTACTTAATAAATTTTGTATACTTGACTTACATGAAAATAATTTTGCAAATTGAACAAATTAGTATAAGAAAAGGAGATGATCATTCAAAGATTTGAATGTGTGTATTTGCTAAAATACAAGTGTGAATTATTTGAAAGGTTCAAAGAATTCAGAAGTGAAACAAATTGGCAAAGTATTAAGATTCTTTGATTAGATCAAGGAAGGAATACTTGTGCAATAAGTTTCTAGATCATCTCAAATGGTTTTCTCATAATGGACGCCTCTCGATACATAATTATTGATTGATGTATCTGAAAGGAAAAATCGTACCTATTTGGACATGGTGCGGTCCATATTGATTTTATCGACAGTCCAGTATCCCTCTAGGGTTATGTCCTAGAAATGGCTGCATATCTACGAAAATGGTAACCTCAAAATCCGGCCTCAAAACTCCATAAAAGTTATGGACAGGGAGGATTCCTAATCTTAAGTATGTTAAGATAAGGGGTTGTCCAACTTATGTGAAAAGGTTTCAAAGGATAAGCTTGGGACAAAATTTGACATGTACAGATTTGTGGGACATCCTAAAGTAAGTTTAGGACATATGTTCTATAATCCTACATAACAAAAGGTGTTTATTGTGAAACACCTTGCCTTCTAAGATAAAGGTGTTTATCATTAAAGGGGCTAGTGGGAGGATAATAGATCTTGAAGAGTTCAAGAACCACAAAACACTATAAGTCAAATAAGAGGAACCTGTAGATGGACCTATTGTACCACAACTGAATCGTAAATCTGGAATATTACCGAAGATACCTGGGAGGTATGGATTCATCATGGATGATGATGATGAGGTACGTATCATAGAAGATGATGATCCAGTTACATACGATGAGGTAAGAGTTATAGATACTCTCAAAATGGAACATTCATTTTGATGAAATAATCAAAAGAGTTTTATTTAATCAAAAACAAGAATGAACCTAATGTGTACAAAAGGGTCAGTGGGAGCGTCGTGAAATTTCTAGTATTATATGTTGATATACTACAGATAAGGAATGACATACCAATGCTACAATCAGTAAAGATAAAGTTGTCTAAACATTCCTCCATGAATGATTTGGAAGAGTATCTTAATTGGGGATATAAATCTATATAGATAGATTTAAGAGGATGCTCGACTTAACCCAAGGAACGTATATTCATTTGATGCTAAAGTCGTTTAGCATGGCAAACTCCAAGAGATGTCTCATGTCGATGAGCTATGGAGTGTATCTCTCCTAATAGTCCCCATAGACTCCTGAAAAGAGAGGTCGCATGAGTGACAATCATGTATGAAATGAAATGTACGAGACCTGATGTTGATCAGTCATATTATGGAGAAGGTCACTATGAGTCAGTGAAAAACATCTTAAAGTGCTTAACCGACACAAAGGATGTGATCATATTCATGGTGGGTCTAAATTAAAACTAGAGGGCTTAACAGACTCAAGTTTTCAGACAGACCAAGACGACAGAAAATCCACTTTAAGGTAAAGCGTTACCTTGAGCAGCAGTGGTGCGTTGAATTGGAAAGGTTCCAAACAAAGACAAAGAGTTCTTTGGTTTAGTGATAAAGACAAAGTATATAGCTATAAATGAAGCTGCAAGTTGATTGTTTGGATTAAAAGTTCATTACAGAACTAGGAATAGTTCCTAAGTCTCATCTTGGATCTAAACATGTGTTGTGGCACTTTCATTTGATTATTAGAATCATTAAAAGATGGGAAATCACTATAGAGATAGTGGGCTCTCATGAACAACATTACATATCCATTAACTAAAGCTTATCCAATAGCAGGATAGTCGTCACTTAGAGAAGAAGAGTATGAGTTACCATGACGATTGGCTTTAGTGCAAGTGGGAGATTGAAAGTAGTATGCACACAAGCCAATCATGTTTGATGATAAAGCATATACTTTGTAACAATCTTATTCATTTATTAATAAAAAGTATTAATTTATTAAAGGCTTTTAATTATCTACATGATGCTGTTTTATAATATGTGATAAACCCATAGTTTTAAGTAATGCTTTTAGAATAATGATGATGATCATTCTAATGAGATCTAAATTCTTAGAAAGCTTAAAACTAAAATAGTTCCCAATCGTTGGATTACTAAATTGGGGATTAGTGAATCCGGATAGATTGGTACATACGTTGCTTGCTCATTGGATGAGGATGATTGATCTCATGATCATTTGTGTGGAGACACTAAAGCAAGTATGTAGGTGCTTATTAAAGAATAAGTTCACTAAACGTGGCTCGCTAAGGAATACCTAATGGAGTTTTATTTCGTCAATAGGAATTTCAGTAGTGATAGTAGTACAAGTAATCCTTGGACTTGAGATCATCATAGTATCTTGTGTATGATGAGTTATACTTTGACTTATTCCTTAAGACCCTTAGGGTATATCAAAGGGTATGCTTGGGTATAATTAGTTGTACATGGAGATAATGTATGATCAATAAAGAATCTACCACTTCTAATAAAAGAAGAGAAATGTCCTATGTGATTCGATAAATGACAACCCAATGAGTAGTTGGTTAAGGCGAGAATGAAATTAGAAAGGAGTTTCTAATTTGCATTATTTGGAGTTGTGCATTTAAGAGTCAAAATACATATAATTAAATAAAATAAGACTTGACAGTAATTCCATGTCTTATATTTAATTGGGACATTGTATGGTGGAAGGATTGAATTGTGCAGTAACTATTTACTCAAAGGTTCTTTAATGATTAATGTTGAAATCTATATTATCCGGAAAGTCGTTGATCGCTAGGGAGGCTTATCCCTATGTAGAATAAATATTATTTAAATAAATTAATTGTTTAATTTATTTATTTAAATAAGATTAGAATTGTTATAATTGATTTATTCACAACCTGGGTTTAACATGGAGAACCTAAAGGGTCACACCATAAAAGGAAGAATAATTATTTAAGAAGTTAATGGCATAATCGTAATAATATGTTATGTATATTTAATTTAATCTATGGTGATAGAATAAATTAAATAGCTTAATATTTATTATTTAATATTTTAGAAATATTAAATTTAAATTAATAAGAGGAGTCTTATTAATATTATTACAATTATTATTATTTTAATTTCTAAAAGAGTTTAGGAATTAATTTAATATAAGTACTCTCATTTATTCCTAATAAGATTAGGAGGTTAAATTAATTAAAAGAGTTTAATTAATTATCCCTAATAAGATTAGGGAGCCTAATTAATTAAAAGAATTTAATTAATTAAATAAAACCCAATTCCTTAATTGTTAAGATGGGTTTGCACGCCTACATAAATAAGAGGAGTCATATTATGGGTGTGATGGGTTGTTGACTTTTTTCAACATACGTAATAATTCCAATTGTTGGGAGAGTACACCCTTTCTATAGAGATAGAAAAACTAGGGTTTAGCCAACCACCCTTCTTCTTGAATTTTCTTCTTCCTTGGTGGATCACCTCTAGAGGCCAAACATTTGGGTGGCTAACGTTGATCAAAGGAAGGAACCAAACCTGGTGGATTCAAGTTGAACGCGAAAAGGATTGGAGGTGAACTTGTACCTGAGGAAGCTCGATCTTCAAGGGTATGATTCTTATTCATCTTTTTCGTTTAATTAATAATTATGCATAAAGGGTGATCCGGGTATATGGTTTGTAAATTTTTAAACTCTGATTTTTACACGCTTCCGCTTAATTTTTGCAATTTGATTGCGCATATGAATATTACAAACCTAACACTTTCAGTCATAAAAATTTGTTCATGCTAGTTCACAACTATATTATTAAATGTTAGCCAACTATTATTCAAATTCTTTTAATCATGATATATCCTCAAATAAACTTATACTTGATGGGCAAACTCATTGTTCACCATTCCTATATCATGATAAACATTACAGATTAAGACGAATACGTCAGATACAAGACAAGACAAAGACAGTTCAAGCTTTTAGTTTATATGTGCAGATAAAGTTTATAACAATATTGTATATTAATGACATTGTAATCCAAATAAGTTATGAATTGTGTATAAGTTAAGGTTACTCAACCTTGGGGATTAATGTGTAATGTTTAATGTATAAATGATTTATGTTTATATCTTTCGCAATAGTTATAGAAAAAGTATGCCAGATCCGTGGTGATTAGGACCCGGATTTGTGGTTATTACAAAAGGTTATACCACAAAGTCAAAGTTTTGTGGAGGAACCATGCTATTGAGGAAATGACCTGAGAGTTGGAATCGGAAATGAAAACGAGGTATCCTCACCTTTTCGAAACACCAGCTACGCACGTCAATTACGAGGATGAAATTTGATAAGGGGAGGAGGTTGTAAGAACAATTTTTTTTTTTATAAAATGGAATTTCCTCTAATTCATATTTTGGAATATTATGGTGTGGATTTGATATAATGTTATAGTTGTGGGTAAAGTTTGAAAATTTTGCAAAATAAGCAAGTGGTTATAAAATATTCATTTTTATCGGGAAATATTCGTTTATTCATGAAATATTCTTGTTGTCAGAGAATATTCGTACGACGGCACAATCATTGGTGAACTCCACAACGGAAGTATTTTCGTAGTTAGAAAACGATAGAAATAATATTGGTCTTAACTTTATTATGAATTTTTTACCTTTTTATGTTGGGGTTACTATTCATGAGTTACTATTCATGAGCTATTATTCATGAGTTACTATTCATGAGTTACTATTCATGACAAAATTGGTTTCTTTTTTTGACCAAATTATACCGATAAACTGTTGAAATACCCAGTGGTAAAAGAACAGTAATACGCGTGGTTGCATAGTAGCACACGGTATTGATTAATGATGCTTACGTGAGAATTCACTCAGTTATACTCATTTATTGCTATAATAGTTGCTGCATAGTATCTCACGTTATTTGATTCAATTATTGTCACAGTATCATCTGGATAATATTTTATATTATTTAATTAATAATTGAGACGACAAAGTTATTCATATTATTATTTACAATATTGACAATGTCTATAAAGTTCTATTAAGGAGAGGTTTGGTCACCTAATTGCGCGCCAATATAGAGAAATCCTTATCGAAAAGCCCCCTCTTTCCTGCGAATGATCTGGTTGTTAAATATTGTGAGTTATAATATTAATGATGAATAATTATTAATAGATTAAAAATGTGTTTATTAAAGATAAGTGATTTGTGTTAATTATTTGTTCAATTTTTGATATAAATAGAGGGGTTTGTTATGAGGTGTTTGTTATAAGTTTGGCTTATTATTCCATCAAGGGATGTGCTAATTTTTTAAACCGTTGGTTGAAGATATTATTGTAAATCAATATGGACTGCTGGTGGAAAGTTATAATAGTAAATCAATATGGATCACTAGTCTAATGTTTTAATAGTAAATTAGTATGGACCGTTACTTTAAGTTTAAATAGTAAATCAATATGGACCGTCCATTTAAAAGTAAATTAATTTGGGCCGTTCATGAATTAGTTACTATTCAGTCCTTTTTCCTATAAATAGAGGCTCATTCCTTAATTATTTCTTACGAATTCACTAAAAATCTAGAGAGAGAAACCATAGAGATCAAGAAGAAGAGTATTCTGCTACTACTCCACTTCAGTATTCAATCTTCTACTAATGTAAGGGATATTGGTTGTTGTATTCGTAAGGAGTATTATTTCTTTCGTATTCATAAAGAGAGTTATTTTCTTTCAATACTCGTAAGGGTTGTTATTCCATTATTTATTATTCTGTTGGAATAACCTGTCTATGCGGACTATCGCATGTATAGTGAAATAATTTCGTTATTCCATTCTTTATTATTCTGTTGGAATAACCTGTCTACGCGGACTAGCTCATGCATGGTGAAATCCTTTTGTTATTCCATTCTTTATTATTCTATGGGAATAACCTGTCTACGTGGACTACCGCATGCCTAGTGAATAACCCATCGTATTCAATTGTTATTCAATTGTAGAAATGATATTTCTACGCGGACTACCGCGTGACAGTTGAAAATTCATTTACAGTTTCATATATTATTCATTTCAAATTCCTAACTCTAAACTTACTACGGTAAGTATTGCTTCTATAATTCCTGAAATGATCAGAAATTCCTTGAGTTTTCTTTTCTGTATCCAAGTTGTCTGTTATGGTTCCTATCTTTGATTGGATCTATGTTTTGAACTTTATTCTTGAATTTTGCTCCACAATTGATTATTATGGAGTATTCTTGAACTTGGATAAACTAAACTATGAATCCCTAATCGTGTCCTTTATCTCACTGGATTCGTTCTTTAAAATATTTTTCATCATCCTCAGTCTTAAATGGTGATATTTGATGAATATCTTTGGCCTGTAGTGCAAAGATGAATGATTACCTGATGAATATCTTTGGCCCGTAGTGCAAAGATGAACAGTGTTGAGATGAACATGACCAACTGGTGATACAAATGAATATCTTTAGCCCCTAGTGCAAAGATGAATATTTGATTCAAAATGTATATTGATTGATGTTAAAGTGATAAAATATTGATGATGGATTTTTAAATTCATAGATGATAGTAGATTTCATTCTCTACTTAACTCTTCTAATGAATTGTTATTTTCGCTACGAATATTGATCTAAAACTAGTTGTCCATTATATTTTATCTGATTTGTTGAAGGCTAACGATAATTTGTTGTTCATTATCTTAGTCATAATATTCTTTACTGGGCTAGTTGAGTTCACCCTTTTCTTGTTTGTTCAATTTTTCTTCTCAGGAGGAGAGAATATAGCCGGAACTAGTCAGGGTATGGAATGATGGATCAAGATAGTTGTTTAGCAGTCCTCATTATTTTGTAAAATAGTGTATCAATAATTATAATTAGGACTTATTTGAGTTTGAATACTGTCTAAAAGACAATATTTGTATTTAAAACCACAGTATATAGTTGTTTTCTGTACCATGTATTTGGCAACTCAGAATGGGTGATGTATACATATGTCAACCATCAAAGGTTACGATTGTACCACAACCTAACTTATCTTACTTATCCAAACTATTAAACTATAATGTTGGTTAAGTCAATTTTTTATTCCTTATAGCTTTCTAGAAACTAAATGACATACCTCAGGATTCATTCTTTATCGTCTAAGTCATACAGTCTTTTGTATACTCAGAACGATCATTCGATGTTAATACTATGAGGTCATAGCGTTAAACATTTTATATTAACTTATTCGTATCTTATAACGTTCGGTTCATTCGACTCGGAACGTCAACCAAGTTCTCATTACTAACTCGGCTTCTTAACGTTATACGTTATTAATTAAGTTTCTTCTCCATTCATAGGTTTAATCTTAGTCTACATTACCTTACGGTCAAACCATTCATGGGGTGTAGATTCTTATCCATTTAATATTCATATATACTCAACCCTTACTTCGACTAAAGTGTCTAACGCTTACATTCATTCCATATTCTTTATCCGACTTACATTCGGACTTTCATTAACTCTAATTACCGTTCGTTACGGCTTTCATTCGGTATCCATTACATGAACCCCACGTTCATTATTCTTTCTTAATGTCAAAGCCATAATGTTTGATGTACGCTAAGACCGATCGTTCATCGCAACTACATTGCGTTTACGTTCATTACATTCTTCGTCTCTCAATCTCGTTCAATCTCTTCGTTCAACCTTCATTAAAGGTTTAAATCATTTGATTAAGAATTATTTTAGGTGAACTACATGTTTGTATTTCTTTCTTGCACATCCCCTAGTAGTTGAGCACTTAAAAGCTCATTACTGGGCCTTGCCTCAGACCGCATCGCTGGCCGGGTCCTTCTCTTCTGTCGCAACGCGATGGTGTGAGCCCTCGTCACATTTTTCCCGATTTGGTATTGCGGTGCCAAACTCCTCACTATCTCTTGTACTTCGGCGCCACTCAGTAGTAGGTGATGGCCCGAGCTCGTGCTGTGGTGCCGCCTCCAAAGGCACAGCTGGCGCTGAGCATAAATTCTAGAAAATTTTCCTAAGTCTTGAATCAAGTTTAAGATGCGTACTTTATAATCCCATAACTTTTTCATTATAACTCAAAACGAGGTTATTCTAAAGTCATTCTCTTACTTATCTTACGTACTTCAACCTCCCTCTAACATAAATAAATTCTGAATCCGTTAACATGACATTCAATTGGCTTAAATCTTCATCCTTCGTTCATTTTACGTTATTAACGTTCTTCGTTCGTTCGTCCGTAATTCGGTCATCAGAACTCAAAACTCGTTCTTTCTTGACTCCACGACTCACATTTTCTACGTTCTCTTACATTCTTATGAAACCCTACTCCTTCGGTTTCATTTACATACTTCTATTTCTCGTTCGTCTTTTACGAACATTTCTCTATAACTTCGTTATATCTTAGTTTAATCCGTTCTTCAGGAATGTTTCTACTGTTCCTAACCAAGAAATAATCAACTAACTTATACGCGATGATTTTAAACTTGTCCATCAACAAAAATTATACTACGATGGTTTTAAATTTGTCCATCAACAACGTTTTTCGTGTTATTCGTGTTCTTCGTTCGTTTTTCATTTTTAATCGATATTTTGATGACGATTTTTCTTTTCATTGGAATTTTATGTTATAAGACACCATTCCTTACTTCTTACACTGAATCGTTCATATGATTCATTCGGATCGTTCAAATTCATTACCAATCTTATACTTCCTTAAGAAATTTATAAAATAAACTTCTAATTCTTATTTCTTCATTTCTTCATGATTTCAACCATATGAAATCATTACTTAACATCTTTTACTTCTTATTCTCATTAAGCTATGTTTTTAACATATAAAACTTAAAGAAAATTTACTTAGGTTTAGGTTTCGGATTACCTTTATTCTTTAATTTCCTCCCATTGGACAAAGTTTGCTCACGAGCTAACCTTTCCTCTTCCTTTTTCTTCCCATCCAAAATCTCTCTCTCTTTCTCTCAAGTGTGGGTTAATTTTTCATTAACCACAAATGAGCTTAAGCTCTCCTTTTATAGATTTTCAAGGTTAAGGGCGTTTTGGTCATTTGGCCAAACCGCCTTACTATTCCCACATACTTACTATTCACGTACCTTCCCTTGGAAGCTTCGTGCTTCCGTCTTGCGAAATTCGTCCAACAGTTTAAAAAACCGCGACTCACGAAATCTAAATATTTTTGGATATTTTGTCTTTCCTCTACAGTCTAACTTCTACGCATTCTTCGGAACTACGAAAAACTGAAAAACACTTTTTGACGTTAAGCGTTTTCCTTCACGTTTTCCCCTAACGTAGTCAAACGAATGAAAAGTACATAACAATACTTTACGCCATTTTTATTTCATCCTATTTCTGTACGTTTTTCGAGAAAAACTTTTATCGACTTACTTAACTTTTCACGATATATTATCGTCAAATTTTTTGACGGAATGTCATTTCAACATACCGAACTCTCGAAAAGGCTGAGGTTATTCAAACCATAACCCTTAGGGTTCATCGGGTGAATAGTGCATATTTCATCTTTTTCCCTGGAAATAGTTTTGTTCCCAGAATATTTTTACTTTTGTCTTGAAAATTCTTGCTCGTTCAGTCTAGCTCGTAGCCAGGATACTCCCAACTTATAATCATTCTAGGTTATAGAATGATTAATAAACACATAACACATATAACAGTATTAATAAAAATTCATTTTATTAGTAACTAATTCTTTAAACTTAAATTCTGGACAATCTGATTTTTCGAGTTGTCACATCCTTCCCCCCTTATAAAAATTTCGTCCACAAAATTTCTTAAAACCACACCTTTAACCGGGTCCTCACATTCTCCCCTTCTTCACAGAATTTTTTCAGTGAAATTTTAGCTTACTCTTCTTCTCAACTTCTCTTCAAAGGAGTCCTAATCTTTCAAACATTCCCTAATCTCCATAACTTATCAAGAATCATGAAGTAGAAGGGATAACGAGGAACATAAAAATTCCTTTAAAAACATTTCATACGTTTGCTGAGGGGTCAAATCGACCATGAACTCTTATTAGGTTGAACAACATTCCGCCGTAACCCCTTCTTACATGGTCAGTATATAATCACCGTGAAGGTAAACTACATCTTCCATATGTAGATGATCAACACATTGTATAACCCCATTTCGGGGTATGTTCACCTCAGACTTAATCATTAGATTCCACACAAAAAAAAATTGGCTTGGCATAAGTTCTCAAAGAAAGCTCAATTTTCTTATAATATGATATACCATTCATCTTAGTCAAATCATATAGCTTAGACCATACCAATAAATTGGACATCAACTTGAACCATTCGTCTAGTCAAATTAATTAACATCGCCTACTTCTTTAAATTCTTTTATAATACATCAAAACGTTTCATGACGTCATGATACCGTACTTTTCACAGTACATTGAGGACTTCGTTAGTTTATGACTTCATCATTATACATCATTCCATAGCGGGTTGTTGATTATAAGATCAAATCCAGCACTAGGTTTAATTGCATTAATAACATCATGCTTTTATAATCTTTATGACACCCCCAAATCCGGGTACTTCATTCCCACAAGATTTGGTGTTAACTTGATAAAAACATTCATTTCTAACTACCCAAATATAATAAAATTTAACAATAAACCTTCCCATTAAAGGATTACATCAATAAGTTCAATAAAAATCTCCCAAGTCATCTAACCTTTAAATACAAATATCAAGTGCGGAAAATTAAATAACTACATCACAATATTTAAAATAAAGTCTGACAATATAAAAGTTAACATATTTACAAGTCTTCAATACTTATTCACCTTTCCTTTCCCTTTACTGGTGGTAGGTTCATCGACCTTCTCAACTTTAGCTGTAATATTTATATAAGAAAGAGTGAGCAAACAATGCTCACTTGAAATGACAATGAATAAAACATCATAACAACTGACAAATTAATAGGCTCAATAGAACTGAATAATATGCTCTATTAATGATAATCAAAATCTAAAATATATATCTGAGGGTCACAAGACCACGAACTATGTCCAAAGTTATAAGTATTCTTTCAACTTAAACCTAAACAGTCATAAGATTACAAAGACTTCTCTTACTTAGAGGGATCAACCCTTCGTACAATGTATTGTGCACAAACATCTAAACGCGTACGCGTAAATTATCCCATGTAATAGGATTGTTCATCTCAGCATTTAGAATACAAGTCCGCACCAAAGTAAGTTTGGTTTGGATAAGTTTCATGGTAATTTAGAGTTTAACGAACATCAACTAAGGATTAGTTGAATAAACAATATACCATGGAATAAGTCATAAATGAATCGACATTTGTATGTTAAGGTCATGCTTTAGAAATGAATTAAAAGCATAAGCAAAGAATAACATAACATACCTTGCTTGAACAATATTAAGCTAAGGCTAGAATTTTATTTAGTAAAGGAATTGAGTTATTGAGCATGCATAATAATTAAGTCATATAAATTGGATTAGGAATTTCTTGCTCAATATAAAGGTAAATAGAACAAACTCAATTAGAGATTAGAGTTCAGGAACTTGCGTAATAAGAGCCAACATTAAAGATATGAACCCTTCTCAAATTAAGAGTTAGGTTGAAGAGTTTGCATTAACACAATCAAGTTAGAATAAATATATAAGTAGATTTAGGAACTTGCTCAATGCATCAACAAGGTTTAAGCACTTGCATAATCGTAAAAGTAGAGTTAGAGAACTTGCCTTGCGTGTAAGCTAAGCCATAATAACTTGATTCACAATATCCTATACACATGTCATTATGACATAATTAGTTACTACATATACTCTATATACAATTAAGTATATATTTCATGTATGGCTTTATTTTTAATCACATAGTCAAGTCACACTAGAAATGCAATAATACAACTCATTAATTCTTAATAATATTCTTACTCTTGGTTATATAACACCATAATATAAAAATCACATTTTAACAGTTCCATCATTGCATCTTATCAACAATTACAGACTTTGTGAAATAAAAACAACTTTTTAACCATTCTACTAACCGGCGCTACGGTGCCACAGTTTACATCTGGAATGGTATATTTGCAGAACGCGAGGCACGAGTTCGATGTCAAGGCCAAGCGAGACGAGACTTGGTCTTCATGACGCTAAGGTTGGCGTTAATAACACCGCATTATAGTTCCAGCGATTTAATATTCCAAAGTGAGAGTCGATGGCTCGAGCCAAGGCCGCTGACGCCACCTCCTTAAGCATAAATTGCGGCTACATAACGAGTATAAATTCTAGAAAATTTTCTCAAGTCTTGAATCAAGTTTGCGACGCGTACTTTGCGATCCCATAACTTATTCGTTATATCTAGAAACGAGGTCGTTCCAAAGTCATTCTCTTCCTTATCTTACGTACTTCAACCTCCTTCTGACAGAAATCAATTCTGAATCTGTTAACATGTTATTCAATTGGCTTAAATCTTCATCCTTCGTTCATTTTACGTTATTAACATTCTTCGTTCGTTTGTCCGTAATTCGGGCATCTGAACTCGGAACTCGTTCTTTTTTGAGTCCATGACTCATGTTTTCTGCGTTCTCTTACATTCTTATGAAACCATACTCCTTCGGTTTCATTTACATACTTTCTATTTCTCGTTCGTCTTTTATGAACACTTCGCCATAACTTTGTTATAGCTTAGTTTAATCCGTTCTTCAAGAATGTTTCTACCATTCCTAACCAAACAATAATCAACTAACTTATACGCGATGGTTTTAAACTTATCCATCAACAACAATTATACTATGATGGTTTTAAATTTTTCCATCAACAACGTTCTTAATGTTCTTCGCGTTCTTCGTTCATTTTTCATTTTTAATAGATATTTTTATTATGATTTCACTTTTCATTCGAATTTGATGTTATAAAACACCATTACTTACTTCTTACACCGAATCGTTTATATGATTCATTCGGATCGTTCAAATTCATTACGAATCTAGTACTTCCTTAAGAAATTTATAAAATAAACTTTTAATTCTTATTTCTTCATTTCTTCATGATTTCAACCATATGAAATCATTACTTAACATCTTTTACTTCTTATTCTCGTTAAGCTATATTTTTAACATATAAAACTTAAAGAAAATTTACTTAGGTTTATGTTTCAGATTACCTTTCTTCTTTTATCTCTTCCCGTTGGACAAAGTTTGCTCACGAGCTAACCTTTCCTTTTCCTTTTTCTTCCCATTCGAAATCTCTCTCTCTGTCTCTCAAGTGTTCTATAAAGCTCTCCTTTTATAGATTTTCAAGGCTTAGGGCATTTTGGTCATTTGGTCAAACCGCCTTACTATTCACACCTCCTTACTATTCATGTAGCTTCCCTTGGAAGCTTCAAGCTTTTGTCTTGCAAAATTTGTCTGACAGTTTGAAAAACCGCGATTCTCGGAATCCAAATATTTTTGAATATTTCGTCTTTCCTCTACACTCTAACTTTTACGCATTCTTCGAAACTCCAAAAAATTGGAAAACACTTTTTGACGTTAAGCATTTTCCTTCACGTTTTCCCCTAACATAGTCAAATGAATGAAAGTACATAACAATACTTTTCGTCATTTTTATTTAGTAGGGGTATTAGCTATTTGTCCGTTTTTATTCTTGCATCTGTTTTATTTTACGTTGTTAAAAATTGTGGCTTAAGCCTAAGAATAGAAGATTTTCAGAGAGTTTATAGAGAAGAACAAGAGAGAGTTTGAGAGAGAGTACAATGATTCCAAAACAATTCTCTATGGTTAGCAAGGATTATCCAAGCGATTGAAGATATATTTTCAAAGCCATAATATTATATATATGAATATTTTATATTCACGAGTCTTATGTTTTCTGTGAATTCATGTTGGGTGAATTGTTGTCTTAAACTGAATTGTTGTACTTATATGTATTCGTTATGTTAGAACTAGCATCTAGATAAGGATTTAGTGTACCAATTATTTTCTTTACGTGCATAAACAAGAAACATAGTTTACAGTGAATATGTGTATGAACATGGCTTGTAGGAGTACCAAATTTGATAGTTAATTTATAAGCTAATAGATAAATTGAGCCTTGAATATGTTAATTCGGTAAGAAACGAAGAGAACGTAGTTTGAATGAATTTATTTGGTGCATAATTGTGATCAAAGTGTTAATTTTTGTCAACAATGTGAAAAATGGAGTTTTTGGTTTAAAACATGGCATTCAAGGATTTAAATTTTCTGAAGTTGTTGTTTAGTTGTTTTAAATCAGTATATATATGATGGGCAATGTTTATGTGTAATCTATGTAAGTTATACGTGTTAAATTGGGTAATAGAAATTAAGATGCATGTCAAATTAGCTTTGTTTCTGTTCTTCGTGCCCAGATATGTAATTCTAAGACCGTTAACGCTTAACCTTAGTGTCGCAGAAGCAGAGAGCCTCTGAAATCAGCAAAGACCAAAGACCGCACCGCATCACCGTTCTCAGTGTAAATTGGGGCGCCATAGCACCGGTTAGCAGAATGGCCAAGATGTGTATTTTAATTATTCAAAGTCTGTAATCGTTGATAAGGTGAAATATTATGACTATTAAAATGTGATTTTTTATATTATGGTGTTATAGGACCAAGAGTAGGAATATTATTAACAACTAACGAGATTTGTTATTACATTTGTGACGCCCCCAAAATAGGTATACATCACCCATTATGAGTCACCAAATACATGGTACAGAAATAACTACAACTTCATTATTACAATTGTCGTGCAAAATACAACAACACATATACTGTGAGTTTAAATACAAATATTGTCTTCTAGATAGTATTCAAACTCAAATAAGTCATCATTACAATTATTGATACACTATTTTATAAAATAATGAGGACTGCTAAACAACTATATTGATCCATCATTCCATACCCCGACTAGTTCCCGCTATATTCTCTCCTCATGAGAAGAAAAATGGAACAAAAATGAAAAGGGTGAGCTCAACTAGCCCAGTAAAGAATATTATGACTAAGATAATGAACAACAAATTATCGTTAACTTTCAACAAATCAGATAAAATATAATGGACAACAAGTTTTGGATCAATATTCGCAGCGGAAATAACAATTCATTAGAAGAGTTGAGTATAGAATGAAATCTACTATCATATATGAATTTAAAAGTCCATCATCAATATTTTATCCTTGTAACATCAATCAATATACATCTTGAATCAAATATTCACCTTTGCACTACGGGCTAAAGATATTCATTTGTATCACCAGTTGGTCATGTTCATCTCAACACATGTTCATCTTTGCACAACGGGCCAAAGATATTCACCAGGTAATCATTCAACTTTGCACTACATGCTAAAGATATTCAGTTATATCATCATTTAGGACCGAGGATGATGAAAAATATTTTAAAGAAATGAATCCAGTGAGATAAAAGAACAAAGATTAGGGATTCATACTTTAGATAATCCAAGTTCAAAAATACTCCATAATAAACCATAGTGGAGTGAAATTCAAGAATGAAAATCAAAACATGAATACAATCAAAGATAGTAACAATAATAGACTTCTTGGATAAAGAAGAGAAAATTTCATTTTTTTGTGAATAGTGTCGTATTCGTGAATAGTGTCGTATACGTGAATAGTAATCCCGACACGAAAAGGTAGAAATTCCTCAAGAAAACTCATACTTCATGAATAGTACTTGTGAATAGTGCCGTATACCTGAATAGTAACCTCGACATAAAAAGGTAAAAATTTCACAATAAAATTCATACCAATATTTCAGCATAACGATATTGAACGAAATAACATCATTCATGAAGAAAATAACATCCCTTACCTTAAAAGAACAGTACTTCGGAATGGAATATCGGATGTAATGCAGAAGGAAACTTGCACTGAATAGCAACTCTCAAAGTATCTATATATTCACAAAATACGCTCGATAATATAGAGAGAGGAAGCTTATGATTCTTGTGTAATTTTCAATTCTAACAAAGCACCCTATTTATAGGAAAATGCTTAGAATGCCAAAGCAAAATAAATCTACTACCTGATGGCTTTACCTGCTACTATTCTCGCCCACCACTTTTGAAATAAAATTTCAGCACATTTCTCACCAACAAAAAGTGGGGCCCACCATGTTTTAAATAAAAATATTAATTTCCGAAACTTCAATAATTCATAAACAAATAGCCCTTCTATCAGAAAATTTTGAATCTCATGTCTATTCCATAGGAAATTTAATTCTCTACAACTTTGTAGAAGAAATGTTTTCCAAATTCCAAACAGGATACGCCCGAAATCCACATAAATACGATTTTTAATACCTCCATTCTAACAAAATACTGATAAAACACCTCAGCATTAATTCCTTCATTTATATCCACATAAAAATAAATATTTCCTTATCATATAAATCAATAATTAATTATTCATAAATAATATTATAGAATAGCAATTATGACAATCAGGTCGTTCTTAAGAAAGAGGGGGCTTTCCGATAAGGATTTCTCCTTACTGACGCGCAATTAGGTGACCAAACCCTTTTCCTAGACAGAACTTCCTTAGACATTGCCAATAATGTTATTTACTAATATTATTCAAATAATATAAATTATTGATTTGATAATGGGAAATACTGTGCAATGACAATTATTGAAATAACAATAATATAAAATATCAACGTAGCAATTATTTAATCAATTAAATAAAATATTGAACAATAATTACTGTAACAATTATTGAGTAGTGCCTTCTTACATAAGAATCAATAATTCAAAAATATAGTGCAATAGCGTGTGCTACTTGCAATTATGCGTATTACTGTATTTTAACCACCGTGTATTCCAACAATGTTAAAGGTAACAGCTACGCCGTTATTTGTAAAAACTCAAACTTGTCATTTTCTTCATCCAACCATTTTTCGTTATGGGGCCCATAAATGGCTGCGCCGTCGTACGAAAATTCCCCGACAACAAGAATATTCCACGACCAAACGAATATTCCCCGACAAAAATGAATATTTTATAACCACTTGCTTATTTTGCAAAATTTGCACATTTCACCCATAACCAAAACATTATATCAAATTAATACCTTATTATTCACAATAATAATTAGAGGAAATTTGATTTTATTTATAAAAAGTTGGGGTCTTACAACCTCCCCTCCTTATAAAATTTCGTCCTCGAAATTGACGTACGTACCTGGTGTTTCAAAAAGGCGAGCATACCTCATTTTCATTTCTGATTCCAACTCCCAGGTCATTTCCTCAATAGCATGGTTCCTCCACAAAACTTTGACTTGTGGTATAACCTTTGTGCGTAGGACATGCTCCTTCCTATCCAAGATCTTGACAAGTACATTCTCGTATATTAAATCTTCAGTTATCTCATCTAGTTCTAACTCAATAATGTGGTTTAGGTCTTTCACATATTTTCGAAGCACAGATATGTGAAACACATTATGAACACGAGACATGCTTGGAGGTAATGCGAGTCTATAGGCCACATTTCCTATTCGGTCAAGAATATCAAATGGACCAACAAACCGTCGATTGAGCTTTCCTCTCTGCCTAAATCTTGTATCTCCCTTCCATAGAGTAACACGTAAAAATACATGATCCCCAATATTAAATTCCACGTCCTTTCGATGAAGATCCGCATAACTCTTTTGTCGATTATGTGTCATTTGTATACATTGTCGGATCATTTGGATCTTCTCTGTAGTCATTCTTACCAACTCTGGTCCCAACAACGTTGCTTCTCCCACCTCATCCCAATATACTAAAGAGTGACACTTTCGTCTATACAATGCTTCGAATGGAGCCATGCTTATACTTGCTTGATAACTGTTGTTGTAGGAGAATTCCACTAATGGTAGGTACTTATCCCAACTCCCTTTGAAATCTAGGACACAAAGTCTTAATAGATCTTTAAGAGTTTGAATAGTCCTTTCTGATAGCCCATCCGTTTGAGGATGGTATGCCGAACTGAATCGTAATTCCGTGCCTATAGCTTTCTGCAAGCTCACCCAAAATCATGAAGTGAATCTTAGGTCACGATCCAAAACTATGGATTCTGGCATGCCATGCAATCTCACAATCTTATTTATGTACATACGAGCAAGACATTCAAGGGAATAAGTATCCCGTATAGGTAAGAAATGGGCAGACTTGGTTAATCTATTAACAATAACCCAAATCGCATCTATGCCTTAAGAAACCTTGGGAAGACCCATAACAAAATCAATGGTAATGTGTTCCCACTTCCATTTTGGAATCTCAAGTGGTTGCAATGGACCCTTCTGAACTTGATGCTCCGCCTTTACACATTGACAAATTAAACACCTCGAGATAAACTCCGCGATCTCTCTCTTCATATTGCTCCACTAAAATGTATGTCAAAGATCAAGATACATTTTAGTACTCCCAAAATGGATTGCAAATGGTGTGTTGTGTGCCTCCATCATGATTCTATGCTTCAAGTCAGAATCGTTAGGAACACAAAGCCTAGAGTTGACTCGAAGTATTCATTCTTCATCGATTCTTTCTTCTGGAATAACACATTCTTGCACTTTCTTCTTCATACGCATTAACTCCAGGTTCGTAGCTTGAGCAGCTTTAACTTTATCGATTAAAGTCGGTTCTACTCGTATGTTTGATATTATCACGTGGGTACATGGAGCCTTTAACTCTATCTTCATCCTTTGTAAGTCATACAAAATGGGTCTTTGCGTTAACAACATCGCACTCGTACCCACATACGATCTTCTACTCAACGCGTCAGCTACCACATTCACTTTTCCATGATGATATTGAATAGTATGGTCGTAATCTTTCAACAACTCGAGCCAACGTCGTTGCCGCATGTTGAGTTCCTTTTGGGTGAAGAAATATTTGAGGCTTTTATGATCTGTATAGATATCCACTTTTTCCCCAAACATGTAGTGTCTCCAAATCTTCAATGCAAAACTGACTGCTGCCAACTCTAGATCATGAGTAGGATAATTCCTCTCATATTCTTTGAGTTGTCGTGAGGCATAGGCTATGACGTTCCCATGTTGTATGAGAACACATCCTAACCCTTTGCCTGAGGCATCGTTGTAGATAACAAATCCATGTGAACCAGATAGTATTGTTAGAACAGGTGCCAAAATGTGTCTCCTCTTGAGTTCTTGAAAACTCTTCTCACAATACTCACTCCAACCGAATTTTGTATCTTTACGAGTCAACTGAGTTAATAGAGTTGCGATTCGAGAAAATCCTTCCACGAATCTCTGATAATAACCAGCTAAGCCCAGAAAGCTACGTACTTCGGTCACTAACCTAGGTTGCTCGCAACTTTTTATTGCTTCAATCTTCGCGTGCCCAAGGAATGCTACTTCCATATTATGACACCACGTGCCCAAGGAATGCTACTTCCTCAAGCCAGAACTTGCATTTCTTCAGCTTGGCATATAGCTTCTTATCACGAAGCCTTTGAAGGACCACCTTCAAATGGCGCTCATGATCTTCACGACTTTTGTAATAGATGAGGATGTCATCAATAATGACAATAATGAACTGATCCAAATATTCCTTGAACACACGCTTCATAATATCCATGAATGTAGCAGGAGCATTAGTCAATCCAAAAGACATGACTAAGAATTCATAATGCCCGTACCGAGTTCTGAAGGCAGTCTTCAGAATATCCTCAGTTCTTATCTTCAGCTGATGATATCCAGAACGAAGATCGATCTTTGAACAAAATTGTTCTCCTTATAACTGTTCGAACAGGTCATCAATGGGAGGTAGTGGATACCTATTCTTGATGGTGACATGTTTCAATTCCCGATAGTCAATACAAAGTCACATACTTCCATCTTTCTTATTTACGAATAAAATAGGAGCACCCCAAGGAGATGTACTAGAACGAATGAAACCTATATCTAACAACTCCTGCAGTTGGACCTTTAACTCCTGAAGTTCAATAGGAGCCATTCGATATGGTGTTTTAGAAATGGATTTTGTACCAGGTTCAAGATCAATAAAGAATTTAACTTCACATTCTGGGGGTAGACCGGGAAGTTCTTCAGGAAATACAACAAGAAATTCACTAACAACAGAAATATTTTTCAAATCTGACATATTTTTGTTCAAGTCCATGACATGGGCTAAGAAAGCTTAACATCTGTTTTTCAATAAACGAATGGTTTTATGGGTTGATATGATAGTGATTGACTTTAGTGGTTTGGTTGCTTGAATTCGCATAACAGGTTGGTTAGGAATATGAAAACTAACAACCTTACGAAAATAATTAATTTTAGCATGATAAGTGGTTAACTAATCAATTCCCAAAATCACATCAAATGCAACTATTTTCAAAGAAATAAGATTGGCAGGTAATGTGATGGTCCCAACTTGAACTTGAATCAAGCACGATTTATAAATAGTCGATGTAAAGAAAGTTTGTCCTACCGGAGTTTCAACAGATAAGTCAAAGTCTAATTTCTTCGGAGTCAAGTTCAAACGTTGAGCACGAGCAGGAGAGATAAAAGAATGGGTAGAACTGGTATCTAATAAGGTCTAAACTTTGCAAGAGTTTATGATTAGCTTACCCATGATCACCTCGTTCGGGTTCCTCACATTTTGGGTAGTCACGACAAATGTTCTTCCAAGAACCGTTGACTTTGACTTGTTCGGGATAGAATTTGGAGTCACCATCCCCGTTGGACTTGGTTTCGGTACAAGATAATCTCTAGCTATATGACCTTCCTTTCCACAGTTATAACACACCTTGGATTGTTGTGGGCAGTTTGGGCTGATGTGTCCCTCTTTCCCGTATTTATAACAAATGACTGGTGGTCGTTCTCCTCCCCTAGAAACAATTGATGTTGGTGCTGACGTCTTCACGTTGTCATTATTATACCTTCTCTTTTTGAAATATCCTCCCGACTCGCTTCTTCTATTATCATGGCCACGATTACCACTAGAGTGGTTACCGCTTTTGTCCGTATTTTTTCCTCCCCACTGGTTATCATTGCTCCGATGACTGTTGCCACTTGTATGACCCTGGTTGTGGTCCCTCGGTTGAACATACTCATTATCTCGCTCTAATAATTGAGCCCTGTTCAGAACATCTGAATATAGAGAAAATTTGTGAGAAATAAGATATTGCCGAATTTCAGGTTTCAGACCTCTCAGAAACATCCGCGTCATACGTTCCTCATTCTATACCAAATGAGGTGTAAACCTAGATAACTCTGCGAACTTAGCCTCGTACTGGGACACCGTCATGTTGTTCTTTTCCAGTCTAATAAACTCTACCTTCTTCATATAACGAATACTTTTAGGAAAGTACTTGTCATTGAATAGTTTCTGAAACGTTTCCCAAGACATGTTGAGTGCGGCAGGCTGGGTGTGCTTCACAGATTCCCACAAGTAATCTTCCTCACCGCAAGATATAAAGGTGGCGAATGGAACCTTCTATTCCTCCGTGCATCCCAAGACATCGAATATCTTGGTAATTTGCTTGACCAACGTTTCCGCCTTGTTCTAATCCGGCTTTCTAACAAATTTTTGTGGTCCCAACTCTTTAAACTATTTTGTTGTGACAAGCCGCGCGTTGCTATAATTTCCACCTGTATTTTATACACGAGTCTCCCTCGTCTGATTTTGCATGAACTGTAAAAAGCTTATAAACATCCCCTCATTCATCGTTTGTTCGGTAGTGTTGTTTACAGGAGGAATATTTTCTTCATGTTGCACATTTCCCTACTTGGTGATTAAAGGTGTCTCCGCGGTTTCATTCACTCCATTGTTAACATTCTCAACTGCCATTCTCAAATACTGCCATAAAACAAGGGTTAATGAAAGAAATTGACATACCACATAATACCCCTATATTCTGACCTACCAACAAATAAGCTTAAGTAGGACACACTAGTGAAGGATTTACTCGTCTCTCCCCTCCTAGTTCTATTCCCCGATCTCCACCATTAACCATATCCCTAAGCTCTGATACCAACTGTGACGTCCCCAAAATAGTTATACATTATCCATTCTAAGTCGCCAAATACATGGTACATAAATAACTACAACTTCATTATTACAATTATCGTTCAAAATAAGACAACACATATACGGTGAGTTTAAATACAAATATTGTCTTCTAGGCAGTATTCAAACTCAAATAAGTCATCATTACAATTATTGATACACTATTTTACAAAATAGTGAGGACTGCTAAACAACTATCTTGATCCATCATTCCATACCTCGACTAGTTCCCGCTACATTCTCTCCTCCTGAGAATAAAAATGGAACAAAAAGGAAAAGGGTGAGCTCAACTAGCCCAGTAAAGAATATTATGACTAAGATAATGAACAACAAATTATCGTTAGCTTCAACAAATCAGATAAAATATAATGGAAAACAAGTTCTAGATCAATATTCGCAGCAAAAATAACAATTCATTAGAAGAGTTAAGTAGAGAATTAAATCTACTATCATCTATGAATTTAAAAGTCCATCATTAATATTTATCCATGTAACATCAATCAATATACATCTTGAATCAAATATTTATCTTTGCACTACGGGCCAAAGATATTCATTTGTATCACCAGTTGGTCATGTTCATCTCAACACCTGTTCATCTTTGCACTACGGGCCAAAGATATTCATCAGGTAATCATTCATCTTTGCACTACAGGCCAAAGATATTTAGTTATATCATCATTTAGGACCGAGGATGATGAAACATATTTTAAAAAAATGAATCTAGTGAGATAAAAGGATAAAGATTAGGGATTCATACTTTAGATAATCTAAGTTCAAAAATACTTCATAATAAACCATAGTGGAGTGAAATTCGAGAATGAAGATGAAAACATGGATACAATCAAAGATAATAGACTTCTTGGACAAAAAATATAAAATTTCATTTTTCTGTGAATAGTGTCATATACGTGAATAGTAATCCCGACACAAAAAAGTAGAAATTCCACAAGAAAACTCATACTTCGTGAATAGTACTCGTGAATAGTAATGTATTCGTGAATAGTTCTGTATACGTGAATAGTAACCTCGACATAAAAAGGTAAAAATTTCATAATAAAATTCATTCCAATATTCACGATATTGAACGAAATAACATCATTCACGATGAAAATAACATCCCTTACCTCAAAAGAACAGTACTTCTGACTAGAATATCAGATGTAATGCTGAAGGAAACTTGCACTGAATAACAACTCTCAAAGTATCTAAATACTCACAAAATACGCTCGATTATATAGAGAGAGAAAGCTTATGATTCTGGTGTGATTTTCAATTCTAACTAAGCACCCTATTTATAGGAAAATGCTTCGAACGCCAAAGTAGACTAACCTGCTACTTGATGGCTTTACCTGTTACTATTCACGCCCACCACTTTTTAAATAAAATTTCAGTACATTTCTCACAAACCAAAAATGGGGCCCACCATGTTTTAAATAAAAACATTTATTTCCGAAACTTCAATAATTCATAAAAAATAGCCCTTTTATCAGAAAAATTTGAATCTCATGTCTATTCCATAGGAAATTTAATTCTCTACAACTTTGTAGAAGAAATGTTTTCGAAATTCCAAACAGAAAATGCCCGAAATCCTCATACGGACGATTTTTAATACCTCCATTCCGACAAAATACTTATAAAACACCTCAGCATTAATTCCTTCATTTATATCCACATAAAAATAAATATTTCCTTATCATATAAATCAATAATTAGTTATTACAGAATCATAATTATGACAACCAGGTCGTTCCCAGGAAAGAAGGGGCTTTCTGATAAGGATTTCTCCTTATTGGCGCGCATTTAGGTGACCAAACCCCTTTCCTAGACAGAAATTTCTTAGACATTGCGAATAATGATATCTAATAATATTATTCAAATAATATGAATTATTGATCTAATAATGGGAAATACTGTGTAATGACAATTATTGAAACAACAATAATATAAAATATCAACGTAGCAATTATTGAATCAATAAAATAAAATATTGAACAGTAATTAATGTAACAATTATTGAGTAGTGCCTTCTTACATAAGAATCAATAATTCAAAAATAATGTGCAATACTGTGTGCTACTGTGCAACCACGCGTAGTACAGTAATTTAATCACCGGGTATTCCAACAATGTTAACGGTAACAACTACGCCGTTATTTGTAACAACTCAAACTTGTCATTTTCTTCATCCGACCATTTTCTAGTATGGGGCCCATAAATGGCTACACCGTCGTACGAATATTCCCCGACAGCAAAAATATTCCACGACCAAGCAAATATTCCCCGACAAAAATGAATATTTTATAACCACTTGCTTATTTTGCAAAATTTGCACATTTCACCCATAACCAAAGCATTATATCAAATTAACACCTTATTATTCACATTAATAATTAGAGGAAATTAAATTTTATTTATAAAAAGTTGGGGTCTTACAACATTACTAATGTGACTTGACTATGTGATTAAAACCAATCTATACATGAAGTAGATACTTAATTAAATACAGAGTATATGTAGTAACTAATTATGTCATGATGACATGAATATAGGGTATTGTGATTCGAGTTGTTACGGTTTAGCTTACACTCAAGGCAAGTTTTCTTATCTTTAACTTGTTTCTTAGTATACAAGTTTCTTTACTCTACCTTGTTTATTATTGAAGTAGATACTTAATTGAATACGGAGTATATTGTGCCAGTTTCTTAACTCTAATTATATCGTGCAAGTTTCTTTACTCTACATTGTTTATTATTGAGCAAGTTATTCTTAATCCTATTTATACAATTTAATTATGTTCGTGCAAAACTATTTAACCTAACTCTTACTTTGAGAAGGTTTCCTACTTTAACTTATTTCATAGCATGCAAGCTTCTAAATTCTGATACACTTATGTTGAACAAGTTTTATCGTTCAATTTGCTATTTATTATGCATGCTCAATAACTCAATTCTTTACTAAACAAAATTCTAGTCTTAGCTTAATTTTGTTCAAGCAAGGTATGTTACGTGATTCAATGTTTATGCTTTTAGTTCATTTCTAAAGAAAGATGTAAGACCCCAACTTATTATGAATAAAATCGAATTTCCTCTATTTATTATTATGAATAATAAAGTGATAAAGTGATATAATACTTTGGTTATGGGGGAAATGTGCAAATTTTGCAAAATAAGCAAGTGGTTATAAAATAATCATTGTTGTCGGGGAATATTCGTTTGGTCGTGGAATATTCTTTTTGTCGGGAATATTCGTAAGACGACGCAGTCATTTGTGGGCCCCATAACGGAATAACTGTCGGATGAAGAAAATGACAAAGTTTGAGTTTTTATAAATAACGGCGTAATTGTTACCGTTAACACTGTTGGATTACCTGGTGGTTAAAATACAGTAATATGCGTGGTTGCATAAGTAGTTACACCAGTATTGCTGAAGATTGTTAAATTATCGATTCTTCCGTAAGAAGGCACTACTCAATAATTATTACAGAAATAATCTTGCTCAATATTTTATTTTATTGATTCAATAATTCTTTGCATTGATATTTTATATTATTGTTGTTTCAATAATTATCACTACACAAAGTATTTTCCATTAATGGATCAATAATTCATATTATTTGTGAATAATTAATTATTGATTTATATGATAAAGAAATATTTATTTGACGTGGATATAAATGATGGATTTATTTATTTTATATGGTTATAAATGAAGAAATTAATGCTGAGGTATTTTATCAGTATTTTATCGGAATGGAGGTATTAAAAATCATCAGTTTATAGATTTCAGATATTTTCTGTTTGGAATTTGGAAAAACTCAAAGCTACAAAGTTGTAGAGAATTAGATTTCGTGTGGAACGGACATAAAATTCGTATTTTTTTTGATAAAAGGGCTATTTTCTATGAATTACTAAAGTTTCAAAAAATAAAATGAATTTTATTAAAATTGGGTGGGACCCACTTTTGTTAAAAACATATGGGCTGCTGGGAATTTTTAGATTTGGCATGCTTGAATTTCTTTTTCCAAGGTGTGCGTAGAATTTTGTTTAAAATAATAATATTTTATTATTTTAGTCTCCTATGGCGTTATAGCATTTTCCTATAAATAGACGCTTAGGTTAAAATTGAAAATCACACCAGAAACAAGTTTTCTTTCTCTCTATATTGTCGAGCGAATTTTTGTGAGTATTTAGATACTTTGAGAGTTGTTGTTCGGTACAAGTTTCCTTCGGCTTTTAATCCGATATTCCGATCAGAAGTACCGTTATTTTGAGGTAAGAGATGTTATTTTCTTCATAAATTATATTATTCCTTTCAATATTATTATGCCAAAATATTGGTCTGAACATTTTATCAAATTTGGAACTTTTTGTGTCAGGATTACTATTCACGTATGCGGCACTATTCACGTATACGTCACTATTCACCGAAAAATGAAATTTTTTTTTTGTCCAAGATGTCTATTATGGTTACTATTTTTGATTGTATACGTGTTTTGATCTTTATTTTTGAATTCTGCTTCAAAATTGGTTATTATGGGGTATTATTGATCTTGGATAAACTGTAATACAAATCCCTAATATTCGTCCTTCTGTCTCACAGGATTCGTTTTCAATAAAATATTTTTCATTATCCTCAGTCTTAAATGATGATGTTACTGAATATCTTTGGCCTGTAGTGCAAAGATGAATGATTAACTGATGAATATCTTTGGCCCATAGTGCAAAGATGAACAAGTGTTGAGATGAACTTGACCAACTAGTGATACAAATGAATATCTTTGGCCTGTAGTGCAAAGATGAATATTTGCTTAAAGATGTATATTGATTGTTGTTATAGGGATAAAATATTGATGATGGAATTTTAAATCTTAGAAGATAGTAGAACTCATTCTTTACTTGACTCTTCTAATGAATTGTTGTTTCCGCTGCAGTTGTTGATCTAAAACTTGTTGTCTATTATATTTTATTAGATTTTCCCTCTTGAAGACTAATGATAATTTGTTGTATTTTATCTTAGTCATAATATTCTTTACTAGGCTAGTTGAGCTCACCCTTTTCCTATTTGTTCCATTTTTCTTCCGAGGAGGTGAGAACATAGCAGGATCTAGTCGGGGTATGGAGTGATGGTTCTAGAAAGATGTTTTAGCAGTCCTCACTATTTCTGTAAAATAGTGTTTGAATAATTGTACTAAGGATTTATTTGAGTGTGGATATTGTCTAGAAGACAATATTTGTATTTAAACTCACTGTATGTGTTGTCGTATTTTGCACGACAATTGTATTATTGAAGTTGTAGTTTGCTTTCTGTACCATGTATTTGGCCACTCAGAATGGGTGTTGTATACATATTTTGGGAGCGTCACAGTTGGTATCAAAGCTTAGTGATATGGTCTCTGGCGGTGATAGGGGAATAAAACTAGGAGGGGAGAGATGAGTAAATCCTTTGTTAGTGTGTCATATCTAAGCTTATTTGTTGGTCGGTCATAATATAGGGATATTATGTGATATGTTAAATTGTTTAATTAACCCTTGTTTTATGGAAGTAATTAAGAATGATTGCTTAGAACGTTAACAATGGAGTGTATGAGACTGTGGAACAACCTTTAGTCTTAAACTAGGAGAACGTACAACAGGAAGGCAATATTCCTCTTGTAAACAACACTACCGAGCAAACGATGAATGATGGAATGTTTAGGAGCTTTTTGCACTTCATGCAAAATCAGACGAAGGAGACTCGTGTACAAAATACGGGTGGAAGTGATAAAACCTTGTGATGCATCACATGCCCAAGCGATTCAAGGAGTTGGGACCACCAGAATTTATTGGAAGCCGGATACGATCAAGGCGAAAACGTGGGTCAGGCAAATTACCAAGATATTCGATGTCTTGGGATGCACAGAGGAACAGAAGATTCCATTCGCCGCCTTTATGTTCCGCAGTGAGGCAGACTACTGGTGGGAGCCTGTGAAGCGTACCCAGCCTGCCACACTCAACATGTCTTTTGAAACTTTTCAGAAACTATTCAATAACAAGTACTTTCCGAAAAGTATTCGTCATATGAAGGAGGTAGAGTTTATCAGACTGGAACAAAACAACATGACGATGTCCCAGTACGAGGCGAAGTTCGCTGAGTTATCCAGGTTTGCACCTTATTTGGTAGAGAATGAGGAACGAATGACAAGGATGTTTCTCAAAGGTCTAAAACCCGAGATTCAACAATATCTTATCTCTCATAAATTTTCTTTATATTCAGATGTTGTAAACAGGGCTCAATTATTAGAGCGAGATAATGAGTATGTTCAACCAAGGGAACACAACCAGGGTAATACCGGTGGCAGCGGTCATCGGAGCAATGAAAACCAACAGGGAGGAAACCATTCGGACAAAAGTGGTAACCACTCTGGTGGTAATCGTGGCCGTGATAATAGAAGGAGCGAATTGGGAGGAGATTTTAAAAAGAGAAGGTACATCAATGATAACGTGAAGACGTCAGTACAAACAACAACTATTTCTAGGGGAGGAGAACGAGCACCGATCATTTGTTACAAATGCGGGAAAGAGGGACATATCAGCCCAAACTGCCCACAACAATCCAAGGTGTGTTATAACTGTGGAAAAGAAGGTCATATAGCTAGAGATTGTCTAGTTGTGAAACCAAGTTCAACGGGGATGGTGACTCCAAAGGCTGTCCCGGATAAGTCAAAAGCAGCGGTTCCTAGAAGAGCATTTGTCATGACTGGCCAAAACGCAAGGAACCCAAATGAGGTGATCACGGGTAAGCTTATCATAAACTCTTGTGAAGTTTATACCTTAGTAGATATCGGTTCTACACATTCTTTTATCTCCCCTACTTGTGCTTAACGTTTAAACTTGACTCTGGAGAAATTAGATTTTGATTTATCAGTGGAGACTCCGTTAGGAGAAACATTAGTTACATCCACTGTTTATAAATCTTGCTTAATCCAAGTTGGCACCATCACATTACCTGTGGATCTTATCTCTTTAAAGATACTTGCTTTTGATGTAATTTTAGGGATTGATTGGTTAAACACTCATCATGCAAAAATTAATTATTTTTGTAAGGTTGTTAGTTTTCATATTCATAACCAACCTGTTATGCGAATTCAAGCAACTAAACAACTAAAATAAATCACTGTCATATCAAGCCATAAAGCTATTCATTTATTGAAAAACGGATGTCAAGTTTTCTTAGCCCATGTTATGGATTTGAACAAAGACAAGTTAGATTTGAATAATATTTCTGTTGTTAGTGAATTTCCTGATGTATTTCCCGAAGAACTTCCCGATCTACCCCCAGAACGTGATGTTGAATTCTTTATTGACCTTGAACCGGGTACAAAACTCATTTCTAAAACCCCTTATCAAATGGCTCCTATTGAACTTCGGGAGTTAAAAGTCTAACTACAGGAATTGTTAGACATCGGTTTCATTCGTCCTAGTACATCTCCTTGGGGAGCTCCCGTTTTATTCGTAAAGAAGAAAGACGAGAGTATGCCACTTTGTATTGACTACCGAGAATTGAACCATGTCACCATCAAGAATAGGTATCTGCTACCTCGCATTGATGACCTGTTTGACCAGTTGCAAGGAACATAATTCTTTTCAAAGATCGACCTTCGTTCTGGATATCATCAGCTGAAGATTAAAATTGAAGATATTCCAAAGACTGACTTCAAAACTCGATTCGGGCATTATGCATTCTTAGTCATGTCTTTTGGATTGACTAATGCTCCTGCTGCTTTCATGGATATGATGAACCATGTATTTAAGGAATATTTGGATCAATTCATTGTTGTCGTTATTGATAACATCCTCATCTATTCCAAAAGCCGTGAAGATCATGAGCACCATTTGAAGCTGATACTTGAAAGGCTTCGTGAAAACAAGCTATATGCCAAGCTGAAGAAATACGAGTTCTAGCTTGAGGAAGTAGTATTCCTTGGGCACGTTGTGTCAAAACATGGAGTATCTGTTGACCCGACGAAGATTGAAGCAATACAAAGTTTGGAGCAACTGAAGTCGGTGACCGAAGTGCGTAGCTGGTTATTATCGGAGATTCGTGGAAGGATTTTCTCGAATCGCTACTTCGTTAACTCAGTTGACTCGAAAAGATATAAAATTTGTATGGAGCGAGGAATGCGAAAAGAGTTTCCAAGTACTCAAGAGGAGACTCATTTCGGCACCTGTTCTGGCAATTTCATCTAGTTTGGATGGATCTGTTATCTACATCTATGCTTCAAGCAAAGGGTTAGGATGTGTTCTCATGCAACATGGGAAAGTCATAGCCTATGCCTCACGATAACTCAAAGAATATGAGAGGAATTATCCTACTCATGATCTAGAGTTGGCAGCAGTCGTTTTCTCATTAAAAATCTGGAGACAATACCTGTATGGGGAGAAAGTGGAGATCTATACGGATCATAAAAGCCTCAAATATTTCTTCTCCCAAAAAGAACTCAATATGCGGCAACGACATTGGCTGGAGCTGTTAAAAGATTACGATCACACTATTCAATATCATCCTGGAAAAGCGAACGTAGTAGCTGACACATTGAGTAGAAGATCATATGCGAGTACAAGTGTGATATTGTGAAATCAAAGGCCCATTTTGTATGACTTACAAAGGATGGAGATAGAGTTAAAGACTCTAGGGACCCACATGATGATGGCGAATATACGAGTAGAACCGACTTTAATCGATAAAGTTAAAGTCGCTCAAAGCTACGGACATCAATACGATGCGTATGAAGAAGAAAGTGCAAGAAGGTGTTGTTCCAGAAGCAAGAATCGATGAAGAAGGAATTCTTTGAGTCAACTCTAGACTTTGCGTTCCTAACGATTCTGACTTGAAACATAAAATCATGATTGAGGCACACAACACCTCGTTTGCAATGTATCCTGAGAGTACCAAAATGTATCATGATCTTCGACATACATTTTGGTGGAACAATATGAAGAGAGAGATCACGGAGTTTATCTCAAGGTGTTTAACCTGTCAACGTGGAAAGGCGGAGCATCATGTGCCAAAGGGTCCATTGCAACCAGTTGAGATTCTGACATGGAAGTGGGAACACATTACTATGGATTTTGTTACAGGTCTTCCCAAAGTTTCTCAAGGCATAGATGGGATTTGGGTTATTGTTGATAGATTAACCAAGTCTGCTCCTTTCTTCCAATACGTGAGACTTATTCCCTTGAACATCTTGCTCGTATGTACGTTAATGAGATTATGAGATTGCATGGCATGCCAGTATCCATAGTTTTGGATCGTGACCCAAGATTCAGTTCATGATTTTGGGTTAGCTTGCAGAAAGCTATGGGCATGGATTTACGATTCAGTTCGGCATACCATCCTCAAACGGACGGACAATCAGAGAGGACTATTCAAACTCTTCAAGATCTATTAAGACTTTGTGTCCTAGATTTCAAAGGGAGTTGGGATAAGTACCTACCATTGGTGGAATTCTCCTACAACAACAATTATCAAGCAAGTATAGGCATGGCTCCATTTGAGGCATTATATGGACGAAAGTGTCGTTCTTTAGTATGCTGGGATGAGGTGGGAGAAGAAACATTGTTGGGACTTGAATTAGTACGCATGACTGCAGAAAAGATCCAAATGATTCAACAACATATTCAAACCTCATAAGGTCGACAAAAGAGTTATGTTGATCTTCATCGAAAGAACGTGGAATTTAATATTGGAGATCATGTCCTATTACGTATTGCTCCACGGAAGGGAGTTACAAGATTTGGGAAGAGAGGAAAACTCAATCCACGATTTGTTGGTCCATTTGAGATTCTTGACCGAATAGGAAATGTGGCCTATAGACTCGCATTACCTCCAAGTATGTCTCGTGTTCATAATATTTTTTACATATCTATGCTTCATAAATATTTGAAAGACCCGAACCATATTATTGCATTAGAACCAGACGAGATAGCCGAAGATTTAACGTACGAAGAGGTACCTTTTAAGATCTTGGATAGGAAAGAGCATGTCATACGCACCAAGGTTATACCACAAGTTAAAGTTTTGTGGAGGTACCCTCCCCTTTTCGAAACACCAGGTACGTACGTTAATTTCAAGGATAAAATTTCATAAGGAGGAGAGGTTGTAAGACCCCAACTTATTATGAATAAAATCGAATTTTCTCTATTTATCATTGTGAATAATAAAGTGATAAAGTGATATAATACTTTGGTTATGGAAGAAATGTGCAAATTTTGCAAAATAAGCAACTGATTATAAAATAATCATTATTGTCGGGGAATATTCGTTTGGTCGTGGAATATTTTTTTTGTCGGGAATATTCGTACGACGGCGCAGTCATTTGTGGGCCCCATAATGGAATAACTGTTGGATGAAGAAAATGACAAAGTTTGAGTTTTAATAAATAACGGCGTAATTGTTACTGTTAACACCGTTGGATTACCTGGTGGTTAAAATACTGATGTCTGGCGTGGTTACAACAAAGATACAGCGATATTGCACAATATTGTTAAATTATTGATTCTTACGTAAGAATGCACTACTCAATAATTGTTACAGTAATCACTGTTCAATATTTTATTTTATTGATTCAATAATTACTGCATTGATATTTTATATTATTGTTGTTTTAATAATTATCACTGCACAATATTTCCCATTATCAGATCAATAATTCATATTATTTGTGAATAATTAATTATTGATTTATATGATAAAGAAATATTTATTTGATGTGGTTATAAATGAAGGAATTAATGCTGAGGTATTTTATTAGTATTTTGTCGGAATAGAGGTATTAAAAATCATACGTTTGTAGATTTTGGATATTTTCTGTTTGGAATTTGGAAAAACTCAAAGCTACAAAGTTGTAGAGAATTCGATTTCGTGTGGAATGGACATAAAATTCGTATTTTTTTTGATAAACGGGCTATTTTCTATGAATTACTGAAGTTTCAGAAAATAAAACGAATTTTATTAAAATTGGGTGGGACCCACTTTTGTTAAAAACATGTGGGCTACTGTTAATTTTCAGATTTGGCATGCTTGAATTTGTTTTCCAAGGTGTGCGTAGAAATTTGTTTAAAATAATAATATTTTATTATTTTAGTCTCCTATGGCATTCTAGCATTTTTCCTATAAATAGACGCTTAGGTTAGAATTGAAAATCACACCAGAAACAAGTTTTCTTTCTCTCTATATTATCGAAGCGTATTTTTGTGAGTATTTAGATACTTTGAGAGTTCTTTGTTAAAGTCAAGTTTCCTTGACTTTCAACTCGATATTCGATCAAGTACCAATTATTTTGAGGTAAGGGATGTTATTTTCTTCATAAATGATATTATTCCTTTCAATATCATTATGCTGAAATATTGGTTTGAAATTTTTGTCAAATTTGGAACTTTTTGTGTCGGGGTTACTATTCACGTATACGACACTATTCACCGAAAAATAAAATTTTTCCTTTTTTGTCCAAGATGTCTATTATGGTTACTATTTTTGATTGTATCCATATTTTGATCTTTATTTTGGAATTCTGGTTCAAAATTGGTTATTATGGGATATTATTGATCTTGGATAAACTGTAATACGAATCCCTAATATTCGTCCTTCTGTCTCACTAGATTCATTTTCTTTAAAATATTTTTGCTCATCCTCAGTCTTAAATGATGATGTTACTGAATATCTTTGGCATGTAGTGCAAAGATGAATGATTAACTGATGAATATCTTTGGCCCGTAGTGCAAAGATGAACAGGTGTTGAGATGAACATGATCAACTGGTGATACAAATGAATATCTTTGGCCTGTAGTGCAAAGATGAATATTTGATTAAAGATGTATATTGATTGTTGTTAAAGGGATAAAACATTGATGATGGACTTTTAAATCGTAGAAGATAGTAGAACTCATTCTCTACTTGACTCTTCTAATGGATTGTTGTTTCCGCTGCAGTTGTTGATCTAAAACTTGTTGTCTATTATATTTTATTAGATTTTTCCCTGTTGAAGACTAATGATAATTTGTTGTATATTATCTTAGTCATAATATTCTTTACTGGGCTAGTTGAGCTCACCCTTTTCCTTTTTGTTCCATTTTTCTTCTGAGGAGGTGAGAACATAACAGGATCTAGTCGGTGTATAGAGTGATGGTTCTAGAAAGATGATTTAGCAGTCCTCACTATTTTTGTAAAATAGTATTTGAATAATTGTAATAAGGATTTATTTGAGTGCGGATATTGTCTAGAAGACAATATTTGTATTTAAACTCACAGTATGTGTTGTCGTATTTTGCACGACTATTGTATTATTGAAGTTGTAGTTTTCTTTCTGTACCATGTATTTGGCGACTCAGAATGGGTGTTGTATACCTATTTTGGGGGCGTCACACATGACCTTACTATACAATGTTTATTCATTTATGACTTATTCCATAGCATATTGATATTACATTTTATTCAACTAATCAGTAGTTGATGTTTGTTAAACTCTAAATCACCTTAAAACTAATCAAACCAAACTTACTTTGGTGCGGACTTGTATTCTAAATGCTGGGATGAACAACCCTATTACAGGGGATAATTTACGCGTAAGCGTTTAGATGTTTGTGCACAATACATTATACGAAGGGCTGATCCCCCTAAGTACGAGAAGTCCCTATAGTCTTATGACTTTTTAGGTTTAAGTTTAAAGAATACTTATAACTTTGGACATAGTTCGTGGTCTTGTGACCCTCAAATATATATTTTAGATTCTGATTATCATTAATAGAGCATATTATTCCGTACTATTGAGCCTATTCATTTGGCAGTTGTTATGATGTTTTATTCATTGTTATTTCAAGCGATCATTGTTTGCTCACTCTTGCTTATATAAATATTACAACTAAAGTTGAGAAGGTCGATGAACCTACCACCAGTAAAGGGAAAGGAAAGATGAACAAGTATTGAAGAATTTTAAACATGTTGACTTTTATATTGTCAGACTTTATTTTAAATATTGTGATGTAGTTATTTAATTTTCCGCAATTGATATTTGTATTTAAAAGTTAGATGACCTGGGAGATTTTTATTAAACTTATTGATGTAATCCTTTAATGGGAATGTTTATTGTTAAATTTTATTATATTTGGGTAGTTAGAAATGAATGTTTTTATCAAGTGAACACCAAATCTTGTGGGAATAAAGTACCCGGATTTGGGGGAGTCACAAGTTGGTATCAAAGCTTTAGGTTATGAACCTTAGGTAGGGAAAAGCCTTAGGAAGTAACCTTTTGAAACGATAGTGGTGATAAACTTTTTATCGAGGTTTAAGGAAGAAGTAATAAAACACTTATGTGCTTGTGTGATTGCAACATATGTCCTCGTGAGTGTCGAGTAGTAATGATTAGTAATTAAAACTTAAAAATTTTGTTGTCAGGATGGCTAATGTAGGAGAATCCAGACAGGCTAGGGAGGAAGGACCCCAAATGCCTAGAGAGATGGAGCCTCGTGACATTCAGGTTGTTTGGGAACAACTACTGCCACGGGAGTCATCTTCGTTGGTTACAGTGGTTGAGTAGGAGGGCTTACCTAATGAGAATGATGAGGTAGAGACGGATGAGGAGGACCCCGTTTAGCTACCACAGTCAGATGGGGATGAGGATGATGAGGAAGAAAAGTTTCCACCGAACTCGATTTCAGCCCGTATGTATGACGAAGTATACGATCGCAATGTGGAATTTCAGGATAGAGTCAAGGAGTTGGAGGAGATAATAGTTAAACAACAATCCTTGATGGCACAAAAGGACGACGAGATCCGAGACCTTGATGGGCGCTTGATTAATGTCGAATGGAAGATGACACGCACTGAAGGAGAGAATGAGCAAATGACAGAGGAGATCGCAGAGCTGAAGAACAAATTAAAAGAAGAATCTGGTAAGAGAGCAAGAGCTGAAGAAGCGTATGAGAAAGCTTTTCAGCGTGCAGGAGTAGCAGAGGGGGAAGCACAAGCAAAGAAGATCAAGATGTAGGAGATGAATAACGTATTCCACACCATGATTAATCAAGCTCAAGATCGAGTTATGTATTATTCGATTCAGTTTTAGATGTTTCCACCGTACATGTTAGATCGCCGAACAATGTTCCGTATTATAGAAGAAGAGCATCGTAAGGCTACACAACATCTTAGTAGGACATCGTAGGGAATGTACCTGATATGCGATTAATAATATGATAAATAATATGTAAATCCCTAGTGATATGTAATCAATGGGATATGATGTTGATGTTATCCTAAAACTTTAGTAGTTCAAGAAAGTAATGTAAATAGCAGTAATGTTATTGTTCTTATGTTTTCTAAAATATTATGAATGAATAAAATTTATTATTTTATTCAAAGTGTTATGTGTTATGTGATGATCTTTTATGGTGTGCAAGTTAATTAGAAAATACTTAAAGGAATTGAGTAATAATCTAATGAGTATATTTTAACATAAACGCCTCGAAGCGTCAACCACGACAAAAGAACTCTTGAGGATCTACCAATAACAAAAATCTTTGAGGCTAACCACGTTCGTGATTAGTGACGCGTTCTTGACATATGCATTATAGAATCAGCACTTGCAGAATCAGTTGTGACATTTAAGGACTTCAAGCGGTTGGACCACGAATTATTTGGTATTTCGCACAAATTTTCCTTGCAACTACCAATCTTCTATTAATCCAAATTTTATTAAACTAATCAATTTCCAGTTTATATCGAAAATATCAAAAATTATCAAAAATCAACTCAACACAAACAAACCTTAAGTCTAGATTTTCAAACAAATATTAGAGAATTAGGCTCGTAACTTCACTCTAAGCATCCCTCTGATTATTATCACCTTATTCCAGTTTAACTCACTATCCCAGTTTATTAATCAAGAACACAAAAATAGTATTAATCACCTCTCGATATATTAACACCGTATTAACCCAAATCCACAATGAAGATAGAATTAAGTCAAGCACCTCAATTAATCAACTCACTATATTTCTACGTGAATTCTAATTAAGGTCTAAGTTCAAGTTCTCTTCACGATTACATGTGATGTCAAGCATATCTCTACCTCAACAATAATCAAGAATCTGCTATTCACAAAATTCATGACACATGCTATATTAACTAAGTCTAGATTTATATTTCATCTCTCGAATTCATACAAATCCACATAAAATTGTTGATCAACTAATTCATAAATTCAAGCCCCAATTAATATAGATAAACTGCATAATAGCTTAATTAAACTAAAAACCAAGGTTACACAATCATCGTTCCACTTAGAGATCCATTATAAGCCTAACAAGTAATTTAGCCCATAATAAATGAATTAAATACTGAATAAATAAAAGGAAACATCATCCCAATTACAGAAGATAGAAATTAGAGAAGAATAATAATACACCACCCTTCTCGATCTTCGATTCTGAAATCTTCGTGAAATTATTTCTGTTCTTCGTTCCTCAAAGCCCTTGCTCTTCACAATCCTTCTCCAAGTAAGTCTCTCAATTGATTGAATGATTGATCCGTTCTAAGTATGCCTAGATCATCAGATATCTCCTCTCACCTCATACCATGACTCTAATCCACCTCTAATTTACGCCCAAAAGACTCCCCAATTGCAACGACTTCCCCAGTCGAGTTCACTTTTGGTAGCGATTCGCGTGGCTGCCTAACATCTCTCGCGGTAGCTTCAGCGCTAGCCCATTAACAACTTGCCACGCCCCAGCGCGCTCCGCTCTCGTCTGCCTCTTGAAAGAGCGCGCTCTGCGCTCGGCCACCAGAAATTTGCAAAGTTGCTCAAAACATCTTCTAATGCTCCCATTCGCTAGACAAGTCTGAATTACCTACAACAAACGTAAACCACATCAAAAGTAACTTAAAAATACCCAGAAACTAACAATATAACAAGCCAAATGAACATAATTCATAGGTTAAAACCTACTCATCAAATTTCCCCAAACTTGAACATTGCTTGTCCTCAAGCAAAAATGCAATTCAATGCAATGCATCTACCAACTAAATTACGAATCCAGAATTAAGACAATAAAGATGATTTGCTTATACATCCTCAAAAAAATTAGTAAACAAACACATTTCATATCAAAATCAATCAGCAATCACTATCAATCCGTACATCTTACCCTGTTATAACTAATACAGTGTGTGTGCGCAACATCCACGCTAACTAATAATAAATCAACTCAGTTACATAACCAGTTTCTTATCAGGAATCATACAGTATAAACTAAAAAATTCAAAGACAAACAAGTTCTAGCATTAGCTCAATACCTAGATTCAGGTTCCGAGAAGGGTGTTCAAGCTCACTTTTTTTTTTATTTTTTATTTATAGATATAGATGGTTGGTGAGTGAGTTTTACGCTCCATCTCACGCTTGCGTTTATGGGGAGTATTTCTTCTCAGCCCACCACAAGACTCAACTAACTTCCAATATTTCTTTTTTTTAATAGAGCTTATATACCCCAATCTTCCCCCAAGCTTAGGTTCATACCTATCTTTTTCACTTTCTCATTTATACTAGCACTATCCTTTAGAAAATCTTTATGTAACAATTTGAACTAATCCATTAACACAGATGTTATTAAGTGCTATCCGTATTATACTAGTTTCAATCAGAACAAGATCCACATCATAATAGAAATTGCATAAAGATTCGTATACTTAGTGAATTACTTATCTACATCATTTCAATTTCATCATTGGACAATAATCACATATACGATCTAAAACTGGATTCATGCAACTATATGCAAATTTTTTTATTTTTTATTTATTTTTAGATAATACCTAAGTACTAACATGCGACATATATAATAAAACCTAATCCCCCAAACTTATATCAATGAATGCCCTCATTATGTGAAATATTCTCAATAAAAAAATGAGGACTTCCCTGAAAACGCGTTAATGCTCATCCTCCGAAGGAGGGTATGCTGGCAGGATAGGAGGAATAGGCATAACCACCGGTTGAGCATTAGGATTGCAACGAGAAAATGCCTCAGCAAGCGTATTGAATATAGTTGCATTATACTGATGCATTAAATCTTGACGTTCAGCCAACCACATAAATTGATTCCTTGGAACCCGCGTTTGTTCCGCACTAACTGGGGGTGATGGTTGGCGGATAATGATGTAACCTTCACCACGCGGGTGCGATTGCGGCCCATCCCATGCTTTCTACCTCTCAATAGTGGCATGGTCAATTATTGTTGTTAGTTGTTGTATTGGGTCAGTAGGTTGCCACTGCACTCCATCTTTTCGGCATATGTCTGTAATTAGGAACCCATGAAGTAAACCACCCGTAGTACTCCCACGTAATGCCAGGTCAATTGATTCTTGAATACACTCCCCCACATCAACATCGTAAAATGCAATTGAATTGTCCATATGATAGGTGGTGAACAATCCCATACAAAAGCTTAGCCCATGACTTTGTAACATTAGTTTGATGGCGCGTGGGCATTAGACAAGCACATATAAATGCATGCCATGCTTTACCATATCGACTAAGTGCTGCTTGAGGAAAACTTATCTTTTCATTTGTTATGGCTTGATTTACCCATTGCGTCCCTAGTTTGCATAATTTGGCAATCAACTCATCCAGCTACGGCAACCCATCTTCATATCGATCATCTTGTGGTGTATCCAACCCGAAATAAGCATTGATCGCATCGGCGTGAAACGCCACCGGTTTTCCCCGAACCACGGCGACATGATTGACATGTTCCATTGCATTAGCATAAAACTCCTTCACTATGTTGATTGCCGCTAGGAGTGGTTGTTCTACTAGATGAAACAAGTTACGTTCTACAATTTGTAGAGCCATGTCACCATCCAAATTCGCATTTGACTTCAATCCTCATTCTAGCACCAAATTTTTTTGGTCGATGGAGGTCTTGAATCTTTCCGCGGCCCTTTCACTAACAAATTTTATATGGTCATATGCAGGGCGAGTCGTGGAGGAGGATGCCCATTGACGTTTGTGGGAAGACATGTTTTTTCTGGTATGATTGGACACAAGAAGGTGGTTCTGGACTTTTATCAAACAGGTGGTGGGCGGACTGATTGTTTCCCCCAAACTTGGATGATTGATGTTGTTTGCTAGCCAAATTGTTAAAAACACAGCACCCACTCCTTTGGTATTCAATTCCCCGAATTTACCACTCAATTTGATGTCAAAATAGAAAATTTCGTGAGGGATGAAGAGAATTGTCGTACCTTTAAGAAGTTGAAGAGGAATCCCAAATTGTATGAAATTGTGCAATGGGTGGATTAGATTTAGGATTTGAATGTTGTGTTTGAGCTTTATAGTACCATAACTTCTAGGATGGTGGGACTTCATATAGATAGTAGGAAACCAACGTGGGTTGGAGTTGGGAATTTCAAAGGGTAGTGGGATTGGAAATTGAAAAGGAAAAGAAGAGTAAAGATGGTGTAAATGGGAGTTATAGGGAATAGGAAGTGCAATAGAATTGGGAGATGTGGAGAGTTTGCATGTAATGAGGAGAGGTGTCTTGATTCAGTTTATAACACGTTGCTCCAACTTTTCAGAATCTGCCCGATCCGAGTAAGCGTGATCGGTATTTGGTTATGAATAACGATAGCATAGCGCGCTCGCGCTTGGTATCCATGAGTTCTTTGGAATGGTAGCGCGGTCCGCGTCATGTACGTGAAGCTTGATGTAGTATTTGTCCGCCTTTGTGTATCCATACGGTGAGGGTTGGTGCAGCGCTTTCCACGCTAGGGGATCGGCATGTGTCTCATTTGGCGAGATGATCTTTGGAGTCTAAGGCTTGAGACGCGCTTAGTCTATTCTTTGTTTAAGCCTTGTCGACCTTTGAAATTTTGGCGATGGGTTATTTGTTCTTGACTTCTTGCAAAACATGTAATTCTCTAATTAAAATGTGTACTTGACTCGATTAGAAACCAAAATATACTACTAAGTAAGATGAATAGTTTTAGCGTCGCTAGCCCGACAGTGCCTCTTACATCATTGCGTGTCAGTGAGAGTAATGTTGACAACATCCCAGTTTGCATCTCCGCCCCAGTAATGCTTTATCCGTTGTCCATTGACCTTGAATGTCTCTAGTGGATTTCGGCTGTAGAGTTCGATTGCTCCATGCAGGAACACTGTTTTGATGGTGAATGGTCCCGACCACCTTGAATTAAGCTTTTCGGGGAACAATCGCAATCGTGAGTTAAACAACAGTACCGATTTCCCCGGCTCGAAAGTTCGGTGCATGATTTTCTTATTGTGCCATTTCTTGACATTCTCCTTGTATAGTTTAGCTTTTTTATATGCCTGAAGTCGAAATTCATAGAGCTCATTTAGTTATAACAGCCATTTTTCCCCCACAGGTGCTTGATCGAAGTTTAGTTTCTGAATGGCCCAGTAGTCCTTGTACTGTAGCTTAACTGGTAAGTGACACGACTTTTCGTACAACAATTGATATGGTGACATCCCTATTGGCGTCTTATAAGCAGTCCGGTATGCCCATAGCGCATCATCTAACCGGAGTGACCAATCCTTTCGATTCGGGTTCACCACTTTTTTCGGAATTTTCTTTACCTCTCTGTTCGAGACTACAGCTTGCCCACTGGTTTGGGGATGATAGGTTGTCACCACCTTGTGGTTGACCCCGTACTTTTCCAAGACGGATGTAAATGAATTGTTGCAGAAGTGATTACCTTCGTCACTTATGATAGCTCTTGGCGTGCTAAACCTCGTAAAAATATTTTTCTGTAAGAATTTTACCACCACCTTGGCATCGTTAGTTGGTAATGCTACTGCTTCAACCCATTTTGACACGTAATCTACTGCCAACAAAATATACTGATTTGACAATTAGGAAGGAAATGGCCCCATGAAATCGATGCCCCATAAATCGAAAATCTTAACTTCTAAGATAGTTTGGAGTGGCATCTCATTCCTTATCGATATGTTTCCCACTCTTTGACATCTATCACAAGTTTTAACAAATTGATGGGCGTCTTTAAATAGCGTGGGCCAGTAAAACCCTGCTTGGAGGACTTTTGCTGTTGTTCTCTCACTACCATAGTGTCCCTCGTATGCCGACGAATGGCACTCATGCAGTATACTATGTACCTCGCTATAGGGCACACACCTTCTGATCATCTTGTCGACGCATTGTTTGAATAGGAAAGGCTTATCCCACATATACCACTTGACGTCATGAATAAACTTCTTCTTTTGTTGTCTTGTAAGATCAGGGGGGAACATGTTGCTCACTAAATAGTTCGCGTAGTCCGCCTACCATGGAAATTCTGCATTTACCATGAATAATTTCTTATCCGGGAATGACTCGTTTATGACGCCCTTGTCCTCTTCTTGTGTAAATGGATTGTCCAGCATAGACAAATGATTAGTGACTTGATTCTCCATCCCCTTCCTATCCTTTATTTCTAGATCAAACTCTTGAAGAAGGAGAATTCATCGAATAAGGCGTGGTTTAGCATCTTTCTTCGCAATTAGATACCGAATAGCCGAATGGTCTGTGTAAACTATCACTTTAGTGCCGACCAATTATGCCCTGAATTTGTCAAACGCATATACCACTACAAGCAGTTCCTTTTCCATAGTTGTATAATTCATTTGAGTCTCCGTGAGTGTCTTGCTTGCATAATAAATGGTGTGAAATACCTTATCTCGACCTTGTCCCAAAATAGCCCCGACTACATAGTCGCTTGCATCACACATCAGCTCGAAAGGTATATTCAATGCAGTGCGGCGATAACTCTGGGTTGTAGTTAACTTCTTTTCAACATTTCGAAAAGCTTGACTTACATTCTTCATCAAAACTAAACACGAGTCCTTCTCTAAAAAGGCGCACTGATGGTTTTGCAATTTTAGAGAAGTCCTTTATGAATCTTCTGTAGAACCCCGCATGTCCCAGAAAACTTCTGATTCCTTTTACGGAGCTCGGAGGAGGCAGTTTCTCGATCGTCTCCAACTTATCTTTGTCCACTTCCAGTCCTTAAGCCGAAACCTTGTGGCCCAAAATTATGCCCTTCTCAACCATGAAGTGGCATTTTTCCCAGTTAAGTACAAGGTTTGTCTCCTCGCATCCTTGTAACACCATTACCAAATTCCCAAGACATGTATCGAAATTGTCTCCATGGATGGAGAAGTCGTCCATGAAGACTTCCACATTTTTCTCTACCATATCGGAGAAAATGGCCATCATACACCGTTGGAAGGTAGCCGGTGCATTACATAACCCAAATGACATTCTCCTAAACGTGAATGTGCCATAGGGACACGTAAATGTGGTCTTCTCTTGATCCTCAGGAGCGATGGCAATCTGGTTATAGCCCAAGTACCCATCCAATAGATAGTAAAAATTGTGACCCACCAATCTATCAAACATTTGGTCGATAAAAGGTAGCGAAAAATGATCTTTTCAGGTTGCCTTGTTCAACTTCCTATAATCAATGCACACCCTCCAACCTGTTACTGTTCTTGTCGGTATTAACTCGTTATCTTCATTTTGTACCACAGTCATTCCCCCCTTTTTCGGCACACAATGAATCAGACTAACCCACTTACTGTCGGATATCGAGTTAATGATTCCAGCATCCAATAATTTCAGAATTTCCTTCTTTACTACTTCCTTCATAATTGGGTTAAGTCGTCATTGTTGCTCCACCGTTGGTTTTGCGTCATCTTCCATCAGAATCTTATGCATGTAAAATGAAAAGTTGATTCCCTTGATATCCGATATCGTCCACCCTATCGCTGCCTTATGTTCTCTTAGCACCCTTAGCAACTTCTCTTCCTGCAAAACGTTAAGTGCAGCAGAAATAATTACAGGTAATGAATTTGAATTGCCTAAATATGCATACCTGAGATGTTTTGGGAGTGGCTTAAGTTTAAGAGTTGGTGGCTCCTCCAATGATGGTCTCAATTTTTCGTAGCTATCTCCTCCGTGTGTAGTAATTCACAAGGTGTTTTGAATCAACTTACTCGTGGCAATGAGTCTAACATCTGTAAGTAGTCCATAAATTCAGGGTCATCAAGCTCCTCATCCCCCACTAATGTTGTCTCTAGAAGATTGTTGCTCAGGCTCTTTCCCATGTCTTCGTTGACTATTTGATCAATGATTTCCATCAGAAAGCACTCTTCTTCATCCGCAGGAAATTTCATGGCTTTGAATACGTTAAACTTGACTTCTTGATCTTGGACCCTCATCGTTAATTCACCTTTTTGTACGTCGATGAGTGTCCTACCCATCACCAAGAAAGGTCTCCCTAGGATAATCGGGATGTTCTTGTCCTCCTCAAAATCTAGAATAACGAAATCAGCGGGGAATATAAACTTATCAACTTTGACCAATATGTCTTCCACAATGCCTCTCGGATATTTGGTGACCTATCGCCTTATTGTAATGAGATGTTCGTGTAGGCTTTGGGTAAGTGATCCCAATTCTGTGTAAACTGATAACGACATAAGGTTCACACTTGCTCCTAGATCACATAAGCATTTATTGAAAGTCGTATTCCTAATCGTGCATGGAATTGTGAAACTCCCTGGATCTTTTAACTTGGGTGGCAACTTTCGCTGTAGAACCGCGCTACACTCCTCTGTTAGTGCCACTGTCTCGAAATCTTCTAACTTCTACTTTCTAAACAGAATCCCCTTCATGAATTTTGCATAACTCAGCATTTTCTCTAGGGCTTCCGCAAACGGGATGTGAATCTGCAATTTCTTAAATACTTCCAAGAACTTTGCAAATTTCTTGTCTAATTTCTGTTTTTGAACTCTTTGCTGAAATGGCGGTGGCGGATACACAACTGGTGTGTCATCTAACTTTGTATTCTCAATTCGCGTATTTGCACCCTGTTTTTCTGCATCCACTATGTTATCATTACTCTTATCATCAGAGACAACTGAATTTTCTGCATCTTTTCCAACCATTTGTTTTCCATTCCTCAAGGTAACTACCTGACACTGTTCATGATTTCCCTTTGGATTTCTTTCGGTGTCACTCGGTAGGGCCCCTTGTGGTCTGTTGTTCAATGCTAAAGCATTTTATCCCATCTGGTTTTCTAAATTCTTGATGGCCATTTCTTGTGATTTCATTGCCATTGCTTGGTTCTTCATAGCTACCTCGTTACTTATTATATACTTTGATAACAATTCCTCTAAATCCGATTTCATCTCTTGACGTTGAACTGGTTGTTGTTGATTATTAAACCCTGGGGGATACGATGGTCGTGGAGCTTTCTGATTCTGATTATTATTCCACGACTGATTCAGATTATTCCTATTCCCCTGATTATATGCATTCTAATATGTATTCTGAGGAATTTTGTTGTAGATACTCATGAATTGTACCGACTCTGGATTAATTACGCATTAATCCGTCGAATGTTCCCATGCGCACAACTCACAAATAATTGCTATGCGTCTGTCCCCTGGACCACACATCGAACTTCTTAGCGAGTGCTGAAATCTATGCCGTTATTGCCGTCACTCCATCTACTTCTAACACTCCAGCGACCGTAGGTTGTGTCATTCTTGCCATGGGCCACTGATAATTGTCAGCCGCCATAGTCTCTATCAACTGGTATGCCTCTTCATATGTCTTAGCCATAAATGCTCCTCCCGATGCCGCATCAATACTCGTCCTGAGATTCCCGTGTAGTCCGTTGTAAAATGTATTCAATTGCAACCATTTGGGCAGTCCGTGATATGGACATTTTCTAAGTAATTCTTTATATCTCTCCCACGCCTCGTACAGTGATTCCCCATGTTGTTGATCAAACATGGTAATCTCATTCCTCATCTTTGCAGTTATTGCAGGGGGAAAGAATTTTGCTAAGAATTTCTGAGCCAGGTCCTCCCATGTCATTATCGAACCCGCTGGTAGAGAGTGTAACCAACTTTTTGCCTTGTCCCGTAGAGTGAATGGGAACAAGCGAAGTCTAACTGCCTCGTTCGACACCCCATTATACTTGAAAGTGTCGCATATTTCCAGAAAACTGATCAAATGCTCGTTTGGATCGTCACTAGACATTCCCCCAAACTGAACTGAATTCTGCATCATATGAATTGTCCCAGGCTTGATTTCGAACGTGTTTGCAACTATTGCAGGCCTGGTGATACTCGACTACAGCTCAGTCACCTTGGGTGTTGCAAAATCTATCAACGCTTTCTGATCTTCGGCAGCCATTTCGTCTTCCTTATCAGAGTTTTCGAATTCGTTCCTTGTTTCCTTTATCCACTTACTTAACCTCTGAAACTTTCTATCGATGTCGTCCTCAAAAGGAAGCAAGTCTGGATTTTTTGATCGAGTTTGCATAAACCAATATCAAAAACCTGAAATTCGAAGAACAAAACAAAACAAAAAGTGTTTAAGTAAAACTGGACTAATTAAACTGATATTGCAAAAAAATAATAAAATCTGTATTGAAATCCCCGGCAACGACGCTAAAAACTTGTTAGGTAAAATCTATATACGCTCAACACGCAAGTATACATGGTCAACAAGTAATATATTAGTAAGTAAAGTATCGTTCCCTCAGAGATTTCGCACAAATTTTCCTTGCAACTACCAATCTTCTATTAATCCAAATTTTATTAAACTAATCAATTTCCAGTTTATATCGAAAATATCAAAAATTATCAAAAATCAACTCAACACAAACAAACCCTAAGTCTGGATTTTCAAACAAATATTAGAGAATTAGGCTCATAACTTCACTCTAAGCATCCCTCTGATTATTATCACCTTATTCCAGTTTAACTCACTATCCCAATTTATTAGTCAAGAACACATAAATAGTATTAATCACCTCTCGATATATTAACACCGTATTAACCCAAATCAACAATTAAGATAAAATTAAGTCAAACACCTCAATTAATCAACTCACTATATCTCTACGTGAATTCTAATTAAGTAAGGTCTAAGTTCAATTTCTCTTCACGATTACATGTGATGTCAAGCATATCTCTACCTCAACAATAATCAAGAATCTGCCATTCACAAAATTCATGACACATGCTATATTAACTAAGTCTAGATTTATATTTCATCTCTCAAATTCATACAAATCCACATAAAATTGTCGATCAAGCAATTCATAAATTCAAGCTCCAATTAATATAGATAAACTGCATAATAGCTTAATTAAACTGAAAACCAATGTTAAACAATCATCGTTCCACTTAGAGATCCATTATAAGCCTAACAAGTAATTTAGCCCATAATAAATGAATTAAATACTGAATAAATAAAAGGAAATATCATCCCAATTACAGAAGATAGAAATTAGAGAAGAATAATAATACACGACCCTTCTCGACCTTCGATTCTGAAATCTTCACAATCCTTCTCCAAGTAAGTCTCTCAATTGATTGAATGAATGATCCGCTCTAAGTATGCCTAGATCAGCATATATCTCCTCTCACCTCATACCATGACTCCTAATCCACCTCTAATATCTGCCCAAAAAAGACTCCCCCAATTCGTAACGACTTCCCCCAGTCAAGTTCCCGCACCAGCGTGGTCCGCACTGGCCTTAACATCTCTGCAGTGCGCTCCGCGCTAGCCCATCAGCAACATGCCACGCCCCAGCATGCTCCGCGCTCGTCTGCCTCTTGACACAGCGCGCTCCGCGCTCGGCCACCAGAAATTTGCAATGTTGCTCAAAACGTCATCTAATGCTCCCATTCGCTGGACGAGTCTGAATTACCTACAACAAACATAAACCTCATCAAAAGTTACATAAAAACATCCAGAAACTAACAATATAACAAGCCAAATGAACATAATTCATAGGTTGAAAACCTACTCATCAAGGACACGGGGTGATGACTTGGGATAGTGTAAGCAGATATATTTTGAGACTTATTTCCCAGAGAGTTTGAAGATTCAGCTGGAGGTGCAGTTTCTATAACTGAAGCATGGATCAATGACGGTATCGGAGTATGCCGCAAAATTTAACGAATTGGTGAGGTTTGCACTATATCAAGTCAACACAGATGAGCGTAAGGCTAGGAGGTTTGAACAGGGACTGAAACCCTGGTTGTACAATAGGGTCTCCATATTTCAACTGAAGACATTTACAGCAGTACTGGAGAAGGCAATTCTCGCTGAAGGTGGAGGCGAGGCTGTAACGAAGTTTAATCAAGAATAAAGAAAGAAGAAGAATGAAGGCGAGGTTAAGAATGGTCGTGGTAGTGGTGGAAATGGTAACAATAACTTGAATAGAAAATGGAATGGAAATGTGGGAGTGGGAAACCAGCAGAAGAGGAAGTTTGAAGCATGTGCTACATGCGGGAAGTTTCACACGGGTATGTGCTTAAGGGGGAAGCGTGCATGCTTTAATTATGGTCAGGAGAGTCACATTGCCCCAAATTGCAATCAACCCAAGAAGAATGTTTGCTACACGTGTGGGTCAAAGGATCATTTTGCTCGTGAGTGCCCTAAAAAGAAAGTTGGAGAGACAACATGAAGCAAGGGAGGTAGTAGTGGAGGTACATTGACCATTGTTGGACCGTCATGAAATAGACCCACAGCCAAAACCTTCAACATGATTGTGCAGGATGCTGTACAATCAAAAGATGTTGTGTCAGGTATTATCATAATCAATGATATAGATGCTTATGTATTATTTGATTCGGGTGCTACATGCTCATTTATATCTGATGAATTTGCTAAAAGGTTAGGATTGCCTAGCGACGAATTGAATTTTCCTTTAAACATAGAAATTGCGAACAAGGAGGTTATTCATGTTAGGTTTGTATATAAGAATTATAGGGTGAATATTAAGGGGAATGTCGTGATGGTAGATTTAATCCTAATTAAACTTGGAGAGTTTGATGTTATATTGGGAATGGATTGGCTATGCAATTATGGAGCGATAATTGATTGCCAAAAGAAATGTGTAAACTTTATGACTCCGTCAAATGTAGTTTTCTATGGTAGCAGATCGCCTAGATATACGAGATGTCTGACGATTATGCATGCCAAGAAGTTACGGAGTTAAGGCTGTATGAGTTATTTAGCTTACATAGTCGATACTTAGAGGAAGGGGGTGAAACTGGAAGAGATACCAGTGGTTAAGGAATTTGTAGATGTGTTTCCGGAGGATTTTCCAGGATTTCCGCCAGATCGAGAGATTGAGTTCGTGATCGATTTAGCGCCAGGAACCACTCTGATATCAAAGGCCCCGTACAGAATATCTCCAGTAGAGATGAATGAACTGATGGTACAATTGCAAGAGCTATTAGATAAAAAATACATTCAGCCAAGTGTGTCACCGTGGAAAGCACTGATGTTATTCGTGAAGAAGAAGGATGGGTCAATGAGTCTTTGAATTGATTATAGGGAATTAAGCAAAGTCACTATTAAGAATAAATATTCGTTGCCAAGAATAGATGACATGTTTGATCAATTGAAGGGTGCTAGATAATTCTCGAAAATAGATTTGAGAAGTGGGTATCATCAATTAAAGGTAAGGAAGGAGGATGTACCTAAAACGACATTCAAAACTCGGTATGGACATTACGAGTTTCTGGTGATGTCTTTTGGTTTGACCAATGCCACTGCTGCATTCACGAATTTGATGAACAGGGTGTTTAAACCATTCTTAGATAAGTTTGTGGTGGTATTTATCGATGATATTTTGGTGTACTCCAAATCTCAAGAAGAACACGTGGAACATTTACGTTTGACGTTGGAGACACTACGAAAGGAAAAGTTGTACGCGATATTCTCTAAATGTGAATTCTGGCTAGATCGTGTACAATTTCTGGGACATGTGATTGAAAAAGACGGGATTTCAGTGGATCCATCAAAAGTTGAAGCCGTAATCAATTGGGAACAACCAAGGACACCATCGGAGGTGAGGAGTTTCTTGGGACTAGACGGTTATTATAGATGGTTTATTCAAGATTTTTCCAAGATAGCCACCCCATTAACAATTTTGACAAGGAAAGCTGTAAAATTTGTTTGGACGGAGAAGTGTGAAGAAAGTTTTCAAGACTTGAAGAAGAAGTTAAGTGTGGCACCTGTGTTGTCATTACCAGATAATATAGGGAACTTTGTGGTGTATAGTGATGCATCACATAAAGGGTTAGGTTGTGACCTTATGCAGTACGGTAAAGTTATTGCATTTGCATCAAGGCAACTGAAGGACTATGAGAAAGGATACCCGACTCATGATTTAGAGTTAGCTGCAATGGTATTTGCTCTGACGATATGGAGACACTATCTCTATGGAGAGAAATGTGAGATATATACAGACCATAAAAGTCTGAGTATATTTTCACTCAGAAGGACCTGAACATGCGTCAAAGGAGATGGATGGAATTAATAAAAAATTATGATTGTCAGATCTTTTATCATCCGGGCAAGGAAAATGTGGTTGCAGATGCTTTGAGCAGGAAAGGTCGGGAAAAATTGATGATGATAACCACTCAGGAGGAGCTTATTTCAGCAATGACAAAGCTAGAGTTAGAAATAAAATTTCCAAAAGAATCTGATGAACGACTATTCCAGATAGAAGTTAGTCTAACTTTAGTGGACAAGATAAAAAATGCTCAACTACAAGATGAAGAATGTAGGAAAATAAAAGAAAGAGTGGTTGAGGTTAGTGAAGGGAAATACAAGATCGATACCGAAGGACTACTAAGATTGGAGGGAAGAATTTAGGTTCCAGCAGTACCAGATATTAAAGAAGAAAACTTAACAGAAGCTCATAACTCAAGATACTCGATTCATCCGCGAAGTACGGAGATGTATCAAGATTTATGACAACATTTTTTGTGGCCAAGCATGAAAAGAGATGTCGTAGAATGTGTTGTGAAATGTTTGACATGTCAAAGAGTAAAGGTAGAACACCAAAGGACAAGTGGATTACCTCAACCGTTGGAAATACCAGAATGGAAGTGGGAACACATCATAATGGATTTTGTTAGTTAGCAGAGGGCACAATAGATCTAGAAGGGGGGGTTGAATAGATCCTTTTTATTTCAAATACTTTTTTGGTTTATATTATATTGTTCATAATCAACATATGACAAACATGAGAATCTTTTCAAGCATAGCGGAATAAGTAAAAGATCCCCTTCTTTGATATATTCATAATCATACATACATTGTTCGTAGAGTAAGTTTAGTTGAAAGCAGTTAAAACATACATAGCAGTTATAGCAGTTATAGTACATAATGTAAATGACATAATGTAAAAGACACAAGGGATTTTAAGTGGTTCAAAGACTCAAGCTCCTAATCCACTCTTCTGCTTTTAACTAGCAGGATTTCCACTAAGGAAGGGCAGCACCCTGAATCACTAAGATTCCTTCAAGGCCAGCAGCCTTGGAACTCCTCTAGTTCCCTAGGAACTCTTCAAGCCCAGCAGGCTTGGAACTTTGTTTAGTCCCTCAAGACAAGGACCCTTCTGGCCCTGCTTCATTTAGTCCCTCTAGACAAGGACCCCTCAGGCCCTGGCTTTGTTGAGTTGTTTGTTTGTTGTTGTTGGAGTCGGTGTTGAGCTGTTAAGATGTCTTCATGCTCTGAACATCTTCTATACTTAGCAGCTTAGCTTGATCATCCTTGAAGTGCAGCTTAGTGTTGCAGGATGCTCAGCATCTTTGGTTACTCAACCACTTCGGATGACCCCTTGTTAAACTGCCTTGAAGATCATTCTCCTTGGTACTTGATGACTGCACATGAGAGGCTTCCAAGCTGACTGTAGGCTCTTCTATTAGGTACTTAGAAGCTTTCTCATGCTTGACACCAAGATGGCTTTTGTGATCTCCCTTTTACTACTTGATGCCTTCTCATAATGGACTTGCTAAGATGACTGTAGGCTCTTCTCTATTGTACTTAGAGTCTTCCCATGATGGACATCAAGATGTCACGATGCTCTTCTTTCTCTCGGCAGTTCTAAACACTCTTCATGTAGTAGAACTCTCACTTCTACATAGTAGAACTCACACTTCTACTTATTTATTTATCTGACTTCTGAGTGTTCTTGGTGGATCGTAGAGTGAGCCTTCAGACTTACTGTTTCACATGGTTTAGATCAGTCCACCTTCTCTCCAAACTTGGCAACTCTAGCAACCTTTGATCTTTGAAGCTCTTCCTTATTTATACTCCTTCCCAATCCTTCCGTTGGAAAGTAGCCGTTGAAGGCTATTCAAATCTCTTCACAGATCTCGAGTTGCTTGAGGTTGACTACTTAATGTGACTAGTCATACTTTTTCTGACGCTGCAGTCTACTGTTTCACCTACCCTGTCAGATGTATCACTTCAATATCTTGGGCAGGTCGAAGACTTTACTACCTCTTTCTAATTTCTCGATCAGAGGTTGTCCTATTGCATCGATGCTCTCAATAAGCACTTGTCCAAATATTACACTTTAGATTGAACCTTTGCCAATGCTTCAGTCTTCAGTTATTCGGACTCTACGATTCTGATACACATCTTCAAGGACTTGATCATAGTGTCATGTTGAGTGTTGCTCATTGACTGGTAGGGTTAACACTACGATCTTGAAGAGTGTTGATTGGATCTTCAATGTAGAACACCTCTTCCTTGTATTGTGCAGTGCTTTAATACTTTACATTTTGCTTTTATTTGTTCTCGAGATCGATGGCCTAATTCCTTCGCTTTCTGGTCCCCTTCGAATATCAAGACACTTGATTTGTGGCGCGTCCGACTTGCTTTTCTCCTTGTGATCTTACGCTCACTTATCATCAATGAATCTGTCCTCGCACTTAATAACTTTAGCCTTGCTCTTCAGAAGCTGACCAGTATCTCAGTTCACCTTCCATCAGTTCCTTCTCTGTTTGGCAAACACTACGATCTTGGTTGCTTCTAAGATCGCTGTCTTCTGTTCACTTGATAGCTCTTTGCATAAGTCGACTTTCCTTAGTCGACTTACAAGTCTTCTTTGGATCTCTTTGTGGAAGAATTCATCACGAATGGCCTTACACCTCAATCTTAATGCTGATTGGGTTGGTGTTCATATCTTTTGTTAGCCTGCATGCCATTCGTTGAGTGCTCTCTGGTTTCTTGGGATGTAGCTTGCAACTTGAACCAGAGGCTTCGTTCCTTTGGATATTCTGGGAGTGCTCATATGTTGAGAACTGTATATGCTCTACGATTCTTCCTTGGCACTGTGAGCACTTCTTTTGAGGTCGTAGTTCTGCACTCTACAATTCGGCTTGGTGAGTGCGAGACACTCACGATCCCGAGATCAGATCTTGACACTCTACGATTTCTGCCTTGTGCTTGTTGTCTTCATCTGATCTTGCTTGACTACGATCTCTGCATGTAATCAATAGACTCTACGAACTCAGAGTGTGATCTACGATCCTTGACTTGGCTTTGGCATCAGTAGACTCTACGAATCTGAGTGTAGTCTACGTTTCTTTCTTGGCTTTGGTAGATAACCGGTCGGCTCATACGCAGGCTGTCTCTACTATTCTGAACATGACTTCCTCAGTACACTACGATCCCAAGGAAGCTCTACTCGATACACTACGATCCTTCTTCGTTTACCCTGGCAGTCTACGAACTCCGAGATCTACTATCTTGAATACTTCTATTCTGCCTCGATAGCTCTCGAGTTAAGCTTGGCTCACCTGGCAGACTACGACTTCTGGTGCAGTGCTCGACGATCAGACTAGCCTATCTATTACATCATAAGATCAACCTAACAAGCTTGATCCTTCTATATTTATAGTCCTTGTACATCATTTCTTTTTAAGGACTTTACAAAGCTGTTTTGATTATGTAGGATCAACCTAACATATTAGATCAATTCATTCTAAGTCCTTGTACATATACTTCTATTATCTATCAAAGGACTTTACAGCTTTTCTTAATGCAAGCATACTTGCATATTCATTCATATATATATCATAATCAAATCATATATTAAATTGGAATATCATTCACATGTTTATTCCTGATAGATTTTGTGGTGGGTCTTCCAACTACTCAAAAAGGATACGATGCAATTTGGGTGATTGTGGACAGACTGAAAAAATTAGCACACTTTTTGCCAATAAAGATTAGATTCAATCTTGATCAGTTGGAAAAGTTGTACATTAAAGAGATCATTTCGAGACATGGAGTGCCAGTATCAATTGTGTCAGATAGAGATTCGTGATTCACGTCAAACTTCTGGAAGAGACTACAAGAATGCATGGTAACAAAATTGAAAATGAGTACGACATAACATCCGCTAACAGACGGCCAAAGCGAACGAACAATCCAGACGTTGGAAGATATGCTTAGAGCGTGCATCATGGATTTCAAATGGAGCTGGGATGAACATTTACCATTGGCAGAATTCGCCTACAACAACAGTTACCACGCAACCATCGACATGCCGCCTTACAAAGCATTGTACGGTAGAAAGTGCAGAACTCCACTCTGCTGGGATGAAGTCGGTGAACGTCAACTATTAGGACTAGAACTGGTACAACAAACTGCTGAGGTTGTCAAACTCATCAGGACAATATTGGTAGGTGCTCAAGACAGATAGGAGAAATATGATGATCAACACAGATAAGATCGTGAATTCGATGTAGAAAATTATGTGTTCTTAAAAGTTTCTCCTAGAAAGGGGAAAATTCATTTTGGTAAAAAGCGAAAGCTAAGCCCGAGGTTTATTGGACCCTTCGAAGTGCTGCGAAGAGTAGGAGAAGTGGCTTACGAGGTAGCTCTACCTCCAGAGTTGGAAAATGTTTGAAAGCTATCCAAGCCAATTAACTTGGTGAGGACCCTTATAAATCTACTAAGATGAACAACCCTCATTGAAGTGGAAATTATATAACTATCGAGAAACCAATGTGCGCACATACTAGCATGTTTAAATGTTATACATAACGTATGGTACTTTAGGCTGATCACCTGTTGTACTTGTTTATATTGGATTTCAGTATAATACTGTTAATTTTAGCAAGAGTTCTTAGTCCTTAGTGACTGCTTAGTGTTCATTCATATTAAACCTTGAAATGATTAAACCTTTGAATCTTGTTGATATCCTTCAGTCAATAGCGTCACTTATTGAGAACTATTGATACTTCTTGTTATTCTTGAACTATAATGCACTGTTATTCAAACTTTATAACTGTTTATTTTTATTGCTATATTACTTGTTGGGAAAATTTTTTGCTCATTCTTGTTTCCCTAAAAACATTACAGTTAAGGCAGAGCAAGGCGGTACTTCAGGAAAAGACAAAGGAAAGGGGAATGTTACAGAATAGTTTAGTCATTTATGCGTAGGAGATCTATTATTATTATTAAGAATATAATAATGTATTAAGGGATGATTAAATTATGTTTAAGACATGTTCAATTAATATTACTAGAATGTTGTAGCAATGGTCACAAGACCTTGGGACGCGACTATTTATATTATATCAATGTAAATTATTCTATTATTCCGTTGTGATAATTTTAGTATGATTTTGGAATTATTATGTTATGCACCAGATTTGAGATATTAGTGTCTGAATTTGGGGGCGTCGCAGAGTTCACCCCTTTGGATCAACTAATGAAAGAAATCTTGCAGATGTTGAGCAATGAAGGGAAGATCATATCACTGCTACCCCCAATCAATCCACGTTCAAAGAGATTTGATTATACTGGGGTCTGTCAATACTACTCCAATACTCGTGGTCATAGCACTGAAAGCTGCTGGGCACTTCGTCATCTCATCCAAAATATGATTGATAGCGGTGACCTACAAATGGCAGACAATGACATCATATTACCTGAGGAAGGAAATATATTTCCTCTAGGAACACAGAGATGGAGGGAAGTTATAACAGTCATATCCTCTGAAGGAGATTTGTCTGCAACACCTCTTACAATTCAAGGAATGAAACTCAAAGGAGTGAAAAACCCTTTGAAGGTGGTTGCACCAGAATCATTGGTATTTCCATTCAGGCCGCAATATCCTATCATCAGCCTTAAAAAAGTCCCATGGAACTATAGGGATGTTGAGGGATAACCTTTAAATCAAATTATCGCGGTATTAAAAGAAAACCTGTTGTATTTACCTCAGCGAGTGATGACACCTGTCATCAAATCTAAGGGGAAAGTGCCCGACGAGAAAATTGAAGAATTTCTCCGCAACATAGGGCATAATGAAGCTAAGGTGGTACATATCTTGAAAGAAGCACCTCAACATATATCTATTCTAGACTTGGTATTCTCTTCTAAAGATCATCGCAAGATCTTAATGAAGGTACTTGAAGAAGCTCACCTGCCAAAAATAATGGACACTAAAAAGTTTCATCATTTGGTAGATCACATTTTCAACAGCAATGTGATATCTTTCACTGATGATGACATACCTCCCAAAGGGAAATGACAGCACAAGCCACTGCACATAGCAGTGATGTCTTAGGATATGTGGTCAAATGTGTGTGAATAGATGGAGGATCTTCCTTGAATATCTACCACTATGCCACGTTGGAGAGAATGAAGATCAATCCCAACAGGATCCAAAGCAGCCACATCGTCATAAGAGCCATCGATAGGTCTCGACGGAATGTTGTAGGAGAAATTGAATTACTAGTGGAGATCGGTCCACATACCTTTTACATATCCTTTCAAGTACTCAACATCACCACATGATATAATTTTATTTTGGGAAGGCATTAGATCCATATGGCAGGAGTTGTTCCATCTACTCTTCATCAACAGGTCAAATACATCATTAACGGTAATCTAGTCATTATCAATGTTGAACCAGAATATCTTGTCCATGTCCAATGTGATATGCCTTTAATCAGTCTCAATAAAGGAGTTGAGCCTGTTAATTTTTAAGACCTCGAGGTGAAAAACACTCATTATCAACCTATCGAATCCCCAGCTCTGAAACCCAGAATTTCCACCAAAGTAATATCGGCTAGTAAAGAAATGATGTCCTTGGGTTTCCAGCCTGGACAAGGGTTAGGAAAAAACCAGCAAGGAATCAGAAGTCCAATTCAAAATCCCAGCCAGACAAGGAAAGTTGGATTAGGCCATTCCTCTTGATAAAATCATCGGAACCCGCACAAGCATCCATTGGTTCCTTCCTCTTCAATGTTTCTGCCTAATCTTACAGATGTAAGATCTGTAAATCCTTTGAGGAAAATTCCTATTTTCGTGGCGGGTATGCTAATTCATAGGCCCGAACCGGCTAGTCAGAAAAAAGTCCAAATTCAAGACCCATACATCAAGGAAAAGAATCAGAAACTCAAACAAGAAGTGAAGAGTCGGTTATCAAAAGATGTACTTTCTGGTGCATATTGAGGGTATGAACGATGATATCCCAGATGATGACTGATCAAAAGATCAGATCCTGATCGGTCGCATTAATAGGGCTAAGGAGAACCGGTCAAAAGAAAAAAAATTACTATGATATGAACTCATTCATGGTCATCATCAAAGAAAATGAGAATGACAACCACCCCTTCATCATAGTTGTCCACCAGGACTTGACCCTAGGCAATTGGAGCAACATTTCTTTAATTTGTCGAAAAGGATAAAAATGGCAGAAAATCCCTCTTCCCTGCTATGTAGATATCATTAATTGCTTACTTTTGTTGCACAGTACTAGCAATTACTTTTATCATGCTTTTGCTAACACTTTGTATGATCAAACAGTCTCATATATTGAATGAAAACATTTTGTTTTTAGGACTCCGGAGGTGGGTTTGTCTAGCCTTTCTGATGGAAGACAAATCTCCACAATGACTACAACTTTGATGTAAAGTTGGACTTCGACTTGATGGGGATTGAACAAGAGGACTATGAGGTAATTAAGGAGATCAAAGAATGGGTCGAAGATAAACCCAAACCAAATCTTAATCAAACCACCTTTGTCAATATCAGAACCTCAAAAAACCCTATACAAATCCAGATTGGCATGGACCTTACCCCAAGCGAAAGGAAAGACCTGGTTGCTATACTAACCCATTTCCAGGATATGTTTGCATGGTCACATGAGGACATGATCGATTTGTCTACTGATATTGTCATTCATTGCCTGACCATTAAAAAATGATTCAAACCAGTCAAACAGAAGCTCAGGCGATTGAAACCTGAGTGGAGTTTGAGAGTCAAGGAAGAAATTATTAAATAATTCAAAGCTGGCATCATCATGGTATCAACTTACCCTGAGTGGTTATCCAACATAGTTCCCGTACCTAAGCCCGGAGGGAAAGTACGAGTGTGCGTGGATTACCGAGATTTAAACAACGCTTGTCTCAAAGACAATTACTCAGTACCTTTTATCAACATACTATTAAACAACACATCTTAGTATTATAAGACCCGAACTTTTTATGAATAAAGATTTAATTTTCTCTAAATATTATTTTGAATAATAAGGCATGATTTGATATAATGGTATAATTATGGGTGATATTGCAAATTTTGCAAAGTAATCATGTTGTTATAAAATATTCGTTTGGTCGGGGAATATTCTTTTTTTTAGGGAATATTCGTACGACGACACAATCATTGGTGGACCCCACATAACAAAATAACTGTCAGATATAGAAAGTGACAGAAATAACTTTTTTATAAAAATAAAGGGAAGACTTTTACCATTAAAATGTTGAAATACCGGTAATAAAAGTACAATAATACATGTGGTTGCACAGTAGCACATGGTATTGTACAGTATCTATGACTATTGATGCTTATTTAAGAAGTCACTCAGTTTTATTCAATTTTTGCCACAGTAGTTGCTGCATAGTATCTCATATTATTGATTCAATTATTGTCACAGTATCATTTGCACAATATTTTATATTATTAAATCAATAATTGAGACGATACAATTATTCATATTATTATTTGTATTATTGATAATGTCTAGAAAGTTCTATCAAGGAAAGGGGTTAGGTTATTTAATTGTGCGCCAAAAAGGAGATGTCCTTATCGAAAAGCCCCCACTTTCCTGGGAACGATATGGTTGTCAATATTATGAGTTATAATATTAATAATGAATAATTGTTGAAAGATTATAATAATTGATAAGTGGAAGATGTTTGTTTAATTATCTTGTCAAATTGGTATTTGTTCTACTTGATTTTGAGGTATGCGAATTGATTTATATGGGGTGGCCCTCAATTACCTTCAAATGAGGTAATCTATTTTGATTTGGCAGATTATGATATTATTTGCAAATAATGGATCTTATTGATAAAATGTTTTCCAATAATGCAATCCATGTTCACTAACTTATGAATGAGCTAGGGTGTTCCCTTATTGGTCAATTTCTCAAAATTGACATGTGTTAGTCTTTCCTCATTGGCCAACACCTTCAAAAGAGAATATTGATAAGTTGGAACCCGTGAACTTCATCAATTTTTTTTTACTGTCCATCCGTGATTATTCTTAAATAGTGCCATGTCATTCTCCTATAAATAGGATGTTTAGTTAAGAAATGAAAATCACACCAGAATCAGAGAATTCTTATTCTATAATATTGTGTGTATTTCTTTTGAGTATAAGGATACTTTGAGCGTAGCAAATAATGCAAGTTTTCTTCAAGAATATCTCTGTTATACAAGTTGGAATTACTCTCCTATTAAGGTAAGGGGTATTATTTATTTCATATTCATTAGAGATATTATTTTTCGTATTCGTAACGAATATTATTTTTTTGTTCAATATTAAGTAAGGAATATTATTTTCGATTCAATATTAAGTAAGGGATATTATTTTAGATTCAATATTAGTAAGAAATATTATTTTCTTCCATACTCTATAGTATGTAAGTAATATTTTTTGTTTCATATTCCTAAATATACACTTATTTTGATAAGTATTGCTTCTATCTTTGTGACAACTTAGAAAATTTATAAAATCTTGAATGATTAGAATAAAGGTTAAAGAATAAAACCTAGAAGAGAATTTGAGGATATATTTAAATTTTTTAAGAATAACCTATATGGTTTGCTATTCGAATGAGAATAAATAAATATGGGTTACAAAATTCCAAAACCCTTGAAATGAATTGATATGTATTTGAAAGAATGTCAAGAATAAGGTATTATGATACCTGTAAAATTTGATGTGAATTGAACAAGTATAAAGTCATTAGTTAATACGATTAGCAATATGAAGGGAGTAATTTAAAACACAAAATTTGAGTAAGAGATAGAATTTTGAAGCACGGACTGCTCGGTTGCATCCAGAACGTCAAGTTTAGTCAGAATGGACAGTAAGCACAAAATGTGTAAAGGTTGATTTTTGGTCAAGTCAACAGTTGAATTTTTATGGAGAAAAGTCAAAATAAGTGTGAGAAGTGAAATATGTTATGATTATGTTAATTATGTATATGATTAAATAAATATACATTATATAATGTGAATACATTTATTTTGAATATAAAAGTTAATTAATTAAGAATTAGGTTATATAACCTAATATATATTAGAGTGTGATAATTAAATAACCTAAGAGGTTATAATATGGGAGAATATTAGTTATATATATATATATATATATATATATATATATATATATATATACACACACACACACTAATATTAAGAGATTTATTTTATATCTCTCAAATAATTAATTTTATAACCAAGTCTAATTGGGTTATGAAATTAAAAGGCATAAGTAAGGAATTTAATTTCTAGTGTGAGAAATAAAAATCCTAATTAAATGATTAAGGTAAAATAGAATTAAAATTATTGGACTATAATGATGGCATAGCCCAATAATTTAAATAGAGTCCAAGAGAATTAAATTTAATGGACTAAAGAAAGTTATATTATTTAAACTAGCACAATTAATTAATTAATCATTTGACTTGTGGATAAAGTGACTAAGGGCGATTAAATTATTTAATCTAGCCCAATATATTATGTATGTGACAAGTATTATATGGACCCAATTTAATTAGGGTTGAAAGCCCAAGTTAGTTTTTGTTAGTAAGTAAAATAAGAAATTGCTAGCTCAATGGAATTAAATAAGGGTTCAAACTAAGCCCACTTGTGGAAGAATAATAATATTAAAAATTATATTAAGTTAAGAGATATATTTTTATTATCTCAAGTTATTAATATTATAACTTAATTAAAACAAGTTTAATTGGGTTATAGAATTTAATGTACAAGTGTGATGATTTAAATTCTAAATATTTGGAATGAATACCCTAATTAAATATTTAGGGTGGGATAAGATGGAAATGATTGGACTATGCAAATATTACATGGCCAACGGATTAATTTAAAACCCAAAAGATTAAATAAGTGGCCCAAATTTTAAAACCAATTGAAGAGGGGCATTTTGGACTTTGGATATGTTAACTAAAGCATTAAAAAAAAGAAGATATTTTGGCATGATAAGGCCACATGTCCGGTCAAATAGAGAAGGAAAAATATAATGATAAGAAAAGAGAGATAAGAAGTAAGAGATAAGGGAAAGAAGAGAGAGAAAGAGAAAAGAAAAAGAAGAAAAACGTGAAAAAGACAGAGAAAGCCGTGAGGAAGAAAGAGAGAACGGGAGAAAGAGGAAGAGATGGGGAAGGGGCGACATCCCTAGGGAAGGAAAGAAGAAGGAGAAATTCTCCATGAAGAGAAGAAGAAGAAGAAAAACAAAGGTATAATCCCACTAATTTCTTTTTATAATTTGATTAAGGGGGTTTTTGATTTGAAAGTTCAAACCCCTATAATCTATATGTTTTTCATGGATTCAAGTATGGATCTACCCATATTGGGTATTGATTTGGTTGGAATCAAAAGAAAAGAAAATTTAATTTTTCTAGTTTTGAAAACCCTAACTTTTATGTGCTTTAAAAATCCACTGTTTTTTATCTATGCATTCTTTTCTCGATCCGTCAAAGAGAGGTGCTAGATATATGTGTTGACTAGTAAACCCAAGTGGTAGAACTCAAAAATCACATTTCTAAAAGTCGTGGGGTAATTTTTGGTGAAAACAGTCCCGTTTTCTAGGTACTGTTTTGGACCAGTCAGTAGCGGGGGCATTTTCGTTCACTAGTTTTGCTTTAAAAATTCTGGAAACACTTGTAGTGTTAATATCGGAAGTTATGCAAGTTGTGTAAAAATTTAAGAATTTTTGGCCATACGGTTTGAGAGTTATGGATTTTACGGTGAAGTGTTATTTTTATGAAGCCACCCGAATAACTCTTTGTGTATAAGTCCAAAAATTATAAAATATTTACTGGAAGTACATGTGTATAACAGGAACATGATGTATATATTTCAGAATATTTGGAATTAATATCGATTTATGAAAAATCGGAGAATATTTGGCTATTATGGACTATTTAAATATGTTAAATCTATTTTAAAAATTCCGTGAAAAATATATGTTCAATATAGAACTATATTCTATCAAATCCCAGAAAAGAAATATTTTTGGAACTGATTTGGTATTTTTCATCTAAATGATGATAAATTGATAAATGAATTTAATTAAATATATGATGTCCAAAAATATAAAAAATACGATTTATGACTTGAGACCCTTGAGCATGGCTTATGCAGATTTTTGATGAAGTTTTGGGTCGGGTGTGTAGTGTTGTGATGTTTATGGCATTTTAGAATGTTTAATGAGTTAATTAAGGAAATGAAAATAATTGAACTAAATTGTTTATTAATGTGATTAATGACTTAAATTATTGTTATATGGCTAATAATATTGGATTTAGATATTATTAGTAGTATTTGACTGGAAGGTTATTAAAAGTTTAATAACCTTAGCGTAAAATATTATTACATAATTAATAATATTCGACGGGGGATTAAAATAAGATATTTATGTTATTTTTCTATATAATTGTTGAATTTGGTATTTAATGACCTATATTATGTTTGTAATAGACTAAAATGAGAATTCACGGTGCTGGATTGGATTTTGGATTGCTGAAATGGTTTCAGTCTAATGAAATATTTTGTGGTTTGCTGAAATAATAATTTTCGGATGCTGAAATGTAATCCGGTTTACTGAAATGATATTTCAGTTTACTGAAAGGTTATCTAGCTTACTAAGATAACGTATAAAGGAAAAACTTATAAGCATAAGTTATAAGTGATGAAAAGATTATCAAAGTATAATGATAATATTAAGACTAAGGTGTAATGTCTAATACTTAACTTTGTGAGTGAAGGTTAGACAAGTTAATATAAGATGATGAGATTATAAGTAAGTAAATGAATATGGTGTTAAGATTATCTAATATTTGACTATGTGATTAAGTGATAGATAGTATTATTGAATAAGGTATGATATGCTAATTGAAAGATCGATCTTATACCTGATAGGTCCTTTCAATAAAGAGAATAGATTAAATTGCGTAGCGGTAATCGACTATCCAGGCAAGTTTTCTTAACTCAAACTCGGGTTATATTTCAAAGTATGTTAGTGAATGATTATTGATGATTATTCATGTCTAAATAGATTATTAATTCGTACTTAGTGCATATTACATATGTTCATCAAGTATGAAAGGTTGATCACCTTCATTACCATAAGGTTCAGTTAAATTATCCATGGTCATTGTTGACTTTCAAACATTATTGATTCAGTCATTCAATTATTGACATCTTGATTCATGTTCCTTCACAATTATTAAATTGTTGAAAACTTGAAAACTTATTATTCTTTCAATCATGATATATCTTAATTGAATTTAAACTTGCTGGGCAAAGTAGTTGCTCACCCTTGCTATATCATGATAATAAATTTTAGATAAAGGCGAAGGCTTGAAGAAGGACAAAGACAAAAGCAAAATACAGTAATAGATTGTTATAAGGATAACTATTTAGTAATCTTATTGTAAACCTTTGTAATTTTGAAGGTATGTATTCAGTTAAGGTTAATAAACCTAGGAAAATGTTATAGAATTAGGTAAAATAAACAATATATGTTTATTTGTTCCGCATTAGATGATAGAATATGTATGATGATGAAGTATCGTAACGTACCAAGTCTGAGGTTCTTGGGACCCAGATTTGGGGATGCTACAGTTGGTATCAAAGTCGTAGGTTATAAACCTTAGGTAGGAGTACCTTAGGCTATAATCGCGGAGATGATGATAGGGAATAAACTCAGATCGAGTTTAAGTGATAAGAGATGAATTTGGGAAATTTGTCAATAAAGTAAAGAAAAAGATAAAGAAGATTCAAAGAAGAATCTTGAAGGGACATAAGGATAAGAATCCGGAGTTACCTGACTCCAGGAATAAAAATGAAGAGTGATAATAAATAGACTATGTCTATAAGATGAAAAGTGTAAAATCATAATATTATATGATTAAAGGAAAAGAAGATCGTAAAATAAAAAGATAGCAAGTATAAGGAGAAATGATTTCAAAATAAGATCACGACGTGATCAGACTAAATTGTTGAATAACATATGATATGTTAAGTGATTGGAATGATATAGCTTGATGCTATAAAGAGGAGGTACTATGAAATGATACGATGTAAACTCAGAAAAGAGTGGTAAATGTTAAGATACGGATTAAAGAAAATTCGTACTAAGAAAATAGAAAGTAAGAATGATGAGGGATTTCAATTGAGGACTCATGTCAGCAGCTGAGTTGCGTGATTCCTTGTATGGGCGGGGAATTTGTATTTGGTTTTAGAATCACTTAGCTTCCTGGTCGATATAGTGGTTAGGTTGAACAATTCTTTGTATGGGCGGGGAATTGTTCGCTTAGCTTCCTATATTGATTAGTGGCTGAGTTTTGTTTGACGACCACTTAGTTTTTGATACTGATAATCATTGAAATGTCTGTGTCGCGCTATTTGCTTTATGCATGTTGAGAGGGTGATTCCTTTCTCATGTGTATAACAGATAGATATGTTATAAGTAGAGAATATCAGGTTAAGTACGAGTTCTTAAAACTCATACTTATGGTACATTTATGACTCATAATTATATGAAATGTTTATGAACCCCTCAACGAATGGATGCTAAAGGTCTGACTAGGACAAGTTCTTAAACTCATATGATTGTGGAAAGTTCCTGAACTCATAATGTGTGGTAAGTTTGATGAACTGGGTATGGGAAAGTTGTGAATAGAGAATTGAGGATGATAGAAATAAATAGAATGATTAAGCAAATGATCAGTAGAGAAATTAAAGTTGATGATGGAAGCATAGGTATTCCAAATCTTTTAGCTGTGCTAGATATCAAATTATTGACATCGAGCTAAATACGCACAGATGTGTCTTTCGAAATAAAATGAATTTTTGTTATCAGCAACACATCGTTATAACTGTGTAGAACTGGGATTCGTACTACTAACACATCGTTACTTATTGTGGCATGATAGCATCAAAGATGATTTTCAAAGGTTTTTGAACGGTTTAAAGAATAGTCTATGCTAATTGATTTGGCTAGACAAAAATGATTTGAGATGTCAAAATGTATTTTATATATCATCAATGTATCATGGAACCTGATGCAGAATGATAAAAATGATGGAGTTATCATTGCAGAATTACCTAGTGTTGGATGTGATCTAAAGAGCATCAGCCCACTATGGAATGATGTAGCATGACAAAGTCACACAATGACGAAATCCTCAAACGGACTGTAAATACAGTACGATATCATGACGTCATAAAATGATTTTTAGAATTTAAAGAAAAGTTAAGTGCCAATTAAATTTGGACAACCACATGCTTCAATTGAAATTCGAATTATTGATATACGTCTAAAGCTATTTGATTCTGCTAGACAAATGTTTATGAAATTCAATGTATTCTTTGAAAGCTTATGCCGAACCAAATTATTTTGGTGCGGAATCTTATGATAAGTCTGAGGTGAACAACCTTGAAAATTGAGATATACTAATTAGATAAAATATTCCAATCTAAGAACGCATATAGTCATTCCGATTACTAAGGTACAATAGACTGATCATCTAAAGTACCCGCATCGGTAGTTTACCTTCTTTGTGATTGTAAACATGCCTATTAAAGAAATGTTTCAGAGGTAGAGTGTCTTTCTTTCGTAATTGAAGGAGGTAGCAGGTAGAAATACCCCTAAACCTCAAAGTTCATAGTTTTTATGATCCCTCAGATAGATATAAAAAGTTTTTAAACTCTTCAGAGTAATGTTGTGGTAGTATGTGATTATGGATATAAAATAGTGTGAACTCATTTTGTACGAGTAGAATATGAGAAGATTGAATAAGGGTTATTATGACAACCTAGTTTTGATGAATGTTTAGAAGATGTAAACTCTTAGTGAGTAGTTATTGTAAAATGTGAAGATTGAAGAGAAATCCTCAAATGAGAAAATTGTAAAGGTTAAGTTGAAAACCTAGTTTTGATCAATCGAATAAGCAGAGATTAGTATGCTTTAATTTGGGGAAGAAATTCTTAGAAGAAGGGGTGAATGTGACAACCCAAAAATTTATAAAATCTTGAATGATTAGAATAAAGGTTAAAGAATAAAACCTAGAAGAGAATTTGAGGATTTATTTAATTTTTTTAAGAATAACCTATATGGTTTGCTATTCGAATGAGAATAAATAAATATGGGTTACAAAATTCCAAAACCCTTGAAATGAATTGATATGTATTTGAAAGAATATCAAGAATAAGGTATTATGATACCTGTAAAATTTGATTTGAATTGAACAATTATAAAGTCATTAGTTAATATGATTAGCAATATGAAAGGAGTAATTTAAAACTCAAAATTTGAGTTAGAGATAGAATTTTGAAGCACGGACTGCCCGATTGCATCTGGAACGTCAAGTTTAGTCAAAAAGGACAGTAAGCACAAAATGTGTAAAGGTTGACTTTTGGTCAAGTCAATAGTTGACTTTTTATGGAGAAAAGTCAAAATAAATGTGAGAAGTAAAATATGTTATGTTTATGTGAATTATGTATATGATTAAATAAATATACATTATATAATGTGAATACATTTATTTTGTATATAAAAGTGAATTAAGAATTAAGTTATATAACCTAATATATATATTAGGTGTGATAATTAAATAACCTAAAGAGGTTATATGGGAGAATATTAGTATATATATATACTAACATTAAGAGATTTATTTTATATATCTCAAATAATTAATTTTATAACCAAGTCTAATTGGGTTATGAAATTAAAAGGCATAAGTAAGGAATTTAATTTCTAGTGTGAGAAATAAAAATCCTAATTAAATGATTAGGGTAGAATAGAATTAAAAGTATTGGACTATAATGATAGTATATCCCAATAATTTAAATAGAGTCCAAGAGAATTAAATTTAATGGACTAAAAAAAGTTATATTATTTAAACTAGCTCAATTAATTAATTAAGCATGTGACTTGTGGATAAAGTGACTAAGGGCGATTAAATTATTTAATATAGCCCAATATATTATGTATGTGACAAGTATTATATGGACCCAATTTAATTATGGTTGAAAGCCCAAGTTAGTTTTTGTTAATAAGTTAAACAAGTAAATTGCTAGCTCAATGGAATTAAATAAGAGTTCAAACTAAGCTACTTGTGGGAGAATAATAATATTTAAAATTATATTAAGTTAAGAGATATATTTTTATTATCTCAAGTTATTAATTTTATAACTTAATTAAAACAAGTTTAATTGGGTTATAGAATTTAATGTACAAGAGTGATGATTTAAATTCTAAATATTTGGAATGAATACCCTAATTAAATATTTAGGGTGGGATAAGATGGAAATGATTGGACTATGCAAATATTACATGGCCAACGGATTAATTGAAAGCCCAAAAGATTAAATAATTGGCCCAAAATTTAAAACCAATTGAAGAGGGGCATTTTGGACTTTGGATATGTTAACTAAAGCATTAAAAAAACAAGAAGATATTTTGGCATGATAAGGACACATGTCCGGTCAAATAGAGAAGGAAAAAGATAATGAGAAGAAAAGAGAGATAAGAAGTAAGAGATAAGGGAAAGAAGAGAGAGAAAGAGAAAAAAAATGAAGAAAAATGTGAAAAAAGAGAGAGAAAGCTGTGAGGAAGAAGAGAGAACGTGAGAAAGAGGGAGAGAAGGGGAAGGGGCGACAGCCCTAGGGAAAGAAAGAAGGAGGAGAAATTCTCCATGAAGAGAAGAAGAAGAAGAAAACCAAAGGTATAATCCCACTAATTTCTTTTTATAATTTGATTAAGAGGGTTTTTGATTTGGAAGTTCAAACCCCTATAATCTATATGTTTTTCATGGATTAAAGTATGGATCTACCCATATTGGGTATTTATTTGGTTGGAATCAAAAGAAAAGAAATATTAATTTTTCTAGTTTTGAAAACCCTAACTTTTATGTGCTTTAAAAATCCACTATTTTTGATCTATGAATTCTTTTCTCGATCCGTCGAAGAGAGGGTCTAGATATATGTGTTGACTAGTGGTAGAACTCAAAAATCATGTTTCTAAAAGTCCTGGGGTAATTTTTGGTGAAAATAGTCCCGTTTTCTAGGTACTATTTTGGACCAACCAGTAGCGGTGGCATTTTCGTCCACTTTTTGTGCTTTAAAAATATTGGAAATATTTATAGTGTTAATATCAGTAATAGATTGTTATAAGGATAACTATTTAGTTATCTTATTGTAAACCTTTATAATTTTGAAGGTATGTATTCAGTTAAGGTTAATAAACCTGGGAAAATATTATAGACTTATGTAAAAAAAACAATATATGTTTATTTGTTCTATATTAGATGATAGAATATGTATGATGATGAAGTATCGTAACGTACCAAGTCCGAGGTTCTTTGGACCCGGATTTGGGGATGCTACATATACTCCCTGAAATTAGTAGAATATCCTTGAATTTTGCGCTTCATCTAGTATCGTTTCACGGAAATATTTTTCTGAACTTTCTTATTAAGTTTCAATATTTTCATCCGGGGTACTATTTACGGGGTACTATTCATGGATACGGTATTATTCATACGCACGGTACTATTCACAATAGAATTTAATTTTTTTTCTGTCCAAATTATTTTTGATACATGAATATCATTCTTGATTTTTACTCCACAATTAATTATCATGTTGACAATTTGGACATTCTTAAACTCTGGATAAATTGAATTATAAATCTTTAATATTGATCCTTGATCTCACTTGATTGATTTCTTTTATCATTGTCATTATCCTCATGTTTATATTGTGGTGAAAGTCATCTTTGGCCCGTAGTGCATAGATGGACTGTTGATTGGTATGATTATGACTAGGAATCGTGTATTGGTATAATCATGACCTGTAATGTTACACACAAATAATGTGGTGAAAGTGTAACGCCCTAAAATCCGGTCTATCTTTGCACCTGGATTCCGTACGTCACGAGTATATCATTCATCCAACATACATCATTATATACTGTAATATAACAACATACACTCTCAAATCCCACATTCTGGAAACCTTATAATCTCTTTCATTACAAATAATGGTAATTACATTATTCATTTCATCTTACAAGAGTGACTTTTATCCGCCACCAAGGATATATAACAGTTCATTAAACTAGAGTTTAATTCAATTTCATCTTTTTATATTATAAGTCTTCACTTGATCTTCTCGCTCATTAACCTTCTGAATGGTACTTCATCTGGATACCGTCAGCTTGATCTTTACGGAATCCTTAAGTTCTTCTAACATCATTCGCTGAAAATGTTTTTCATTTAAAGCAAGTGTGAGCATTCAATTGCCCAGCAAGTCATAACAGTTGAACACATAACTTCATGAGTTTAAATATTACTTTAGAACTCTGATAACCGAACAAAGGTTATGAAGCAGCTTGAATAATAGGATTAGTCTTGATTCCTATCATCTTAAAACATCAGTCAATTTCATTTTGAAATACTTTCATTCCTCTACCTTTTTCATAAACATCTTGTCTGGCTAGAATCATTAACACAGACCTAACAATAATGATTCATGTATAAACAGAACATACTTGTATTAAACAGCTCAATCATAGAACAGTGCATATAATAGAAACACCGAAGTGTTCAAATTATGGCTCAAGGCCACATACATTCTACCACCTTGTACAAATATCACACGTTCGCTCATAGACAGAACTTCTAAAGTTCATCATCTGAGAAGTTTAAGAAACTAACATTCATGTAATATGAATGAAGTTAGGAAACTTGCCTTACGCACAGCTACAGCTTACGCTGAACTGCTAAATCACAATTCCTATATAACACATATGGAGAAAACATAAACACCAATTAGTCATATATTGAACTTACGCATTGGTTTACTCAACTTTACTTCTTAGGGTTCGCGTTCTTGCAATATAAGTTCACGCGACTAACTTCCTTTGCCAGTTTACGGCTTTATAACATACGGAGATGTCTTACTCATACGTTCATCATCTTGGATGATTTATATTCTTATCTTCTTCTTATTATTTCTCTAAGACTCAGCACACATCGCTTCTCTGCTAGTAGTCCATATGGTACTCTGAGTGGTTTCCCACAAACAACCAACGAACAAGTTCCCATCTCATCTACATTGCCATCACAATGAGTTAAATCGGTTGCCAGTTTCGTATATAACTTCACTTTCTGAAGGAATTTTTTAGCCCAGCTCCCTTATGTCAACCATCAAAGGTTAGGATTGTACCACAACCTATACTTATCTTAACTTATCCGAACCATTAAACTTAATGTTCGTTAAATCAATTTCTTATTCTTTACGGCTTCCTGACAACTAAATGCCATACCTCTGGATTCATTCCTTATCAAATCACATTCGACTTTTATTAATCTTATTACCGTTAACTCATTACGGCTTTGTAACACCCCCAAATCTGGGTACTTCGTTTCCACGGGATTTTGTGTTCACTGTACAAATATCATCTATCTATCTATCTATAATAAATGTAAACCATGCAATAGATAGAAATAAAATCTTCCCTTTACGATTGTACCACAACCTAAACTGATCATAACTTATCTGAACCATTAAACTTAATGTTCGGTAAATCAATTTCTTATTCTTTACGGCTTCCTGGCAACTAAATGCCATACCTCTAGTCTCTAGATTCATTCCTTATCGACTCACATTCTACTTTCATTAATCTTATTACCGATAATTTCTTACGGCTTTCTAGATAATTCATATCTTATTAATACTTTCGTTATCCATAACATGAACCCCGTGTTCATTACCCTCGTCGCTCAACCTCTAAGGAATCACAACCATAACAATCCCTCACGTTTGTTCATTGCGACTACGGTCCCCGGATATCGATTACGTAACCAGCGTTTATATTCTTTGTCATTTAATCTTGTTTAATCTATACGTTCATCCTTTAATAAAGGTTTACATCACTTGATTAAGTGTTACATTAGTTGAACATTATATTATTTATCTTCCCTTACATTTTCCCCAAGAGCTGAGCAGTTACAAGCTCATCTCTGGCTTTTTCCCAACACTGCCGCTGCAGCGCCACTCCCTTCTCTAACTCTCGCGCTGTGGCGCCACTCTCCAGAAATTTATGGCCAAGCTCGCGTTGCGGCGCCGCCTCCCAAGGCTCCGCTGGGGCTGTAACGCCGAGCCTAAACCCTTGAAAATTTCTCTAAGTCTTGAATCAAGTTTGAGACGCGTATTTTACGATCTCATAACTCCTTCGTAATAACTCAAAACGAGGTCGTTCCAAAGAAATTCTCTTCCTTATCTTACCTACTTCAATACCCCTCGGACAGAACTTTATTTTGAATCCGTTAACGTGTCATTAGATTGGCTTAATCTTCACCCTTTATTCATTTTATGTTTTTAACGCTCTTCGTTTGTTCGTCCGTAATTCGGTCATCCGAACTCAGAACTCGTTCGTTCTTGAGTCCATGACTCATGTTTTCTATGTTCTCTTATTTTCTTATGAAACTCTACCCACTCAGGTTTATTTACTAACTTTCTAATTCTCGTTTGTCTTTTATGAAATTTTGCCATAACTTCGTTATAGTTAAGTTTTAATCCGTTCTTCATGAACATTTTTACCGTTCCTAATCAAGCAATACACATCTATCTTATATGTGATGGTTTTAAACTTGTCCATCAACAACAATTATCCTACGATGGTTTTAAATTTGTCCATCAGCAACGTTCTTCGTGTTCAACGCGTGTTCTTCGTGTTCTTCGGTCGTTCTTCATTTTAATCGATATTTTAGATTACGATTTCACTTTTTATTGGAATTTGATGTTATAGAACATCATTCCTTACTTGTTTCACCTACTTATTCATATAATCCACTCGGAATGTTCTAATTCATTACGAATCTTATACTTCCTTAAGAAATTTATTTATTAAACTTCTAATTCTTTTTTCTTCAGTTTCTTATGATTTCAAAAATATGAAATCATTCCTAACTTCTTTTACTTCTAATTCTAATTAAGCTAGGTTTTTTGAACATAAAAACTTAAGAAAATTTATACGAGATATGGTTTCGGATTACCTTTCTCTTTTAATCTTCTCCCGTCGGACAAAGTTTGTACACGGCCTAGCTTTTCCTCCTCCTTCTTCTTCTCATTCGACCTCTCTCTCTCTCTCTCTCAAGTGTTGGATTTTCAAAAGCCCAAATAAATGATTTAAGCTTACTATTTATAGAAAACCAAGGCTAGGGGTATATTAGTCATTTTTCCCCCCTTAACCTCCTTACTATTCACACCTCCATACTATTCACACCTCTTCAATAGACCTTCTTACTATTCACGAAAATTCCCTTTGAAGTTTCGTGGTTCTGACTTTCGGGTTTCGTCCGACAATTTTAAAAACTGCGATTCTCGGTATCCAAATATTTTTGGATATTTTGTCTTTCCTCTATCGATTAACCTTTACGTATTCTTTGAATTTCCAAAAAATTGAAAAACACTTTTTGGCGTTAAGTATTTTCCTTCACGTTTTACCCTAGCGTAGTTAAACGAGTGAAAAGTACATAGTAGTACTTTTCGTCATTTTTTATTTCGTCTGATTTTTGCACGTTTTTCGAGAAAAACTTTTATCGGCTTACTTAACTTTTCACTACATATTATCGCCAAATCTTTCGATGGAATGTCATTTCGACATACCGAACTCTCGGAACGGCCTTGGTTATTCAATCCCTAACCCTTAGGATTTCGTTAGGTGAATAGTGTCTATTTCGTCTTTTTCCCCGAAAATATTTTGTTCTTGGAAAAATTTTATTTTCGTCTTGAAAATTCTTATTCGTTCAATCTAGCTCGTAGCCCGAATCCTCCCGACTTATAATCATCCTAGTTATAGAACAATTAATAAACACATAGCATAGAATAGTTAACTCAATTGACATTGACTACTTCTGAAAAATCTTTTCGCAATACATCAAAATGTTTTATGACGTCATGATACCGTACTTTTTATAGTACGTTGAGGACTTCGTCCATTTGTGACTTCGTCATTATACATCATACCATAGCGGGTTATTGATCCTAAGATCACATCCAACACCAGGTTCAATTACATTAATAACTCCATCCTTTTACCATCATTGCATCAAATGCACGGATGATATAAAATTCATTTCTATAATTTTAAATCAATTTTTGTCTAGCCGAAGCAATTAGCATAGACATATCAAGAATAGCTCTTTTAAAATCTGTTGGTTCCAAAAGTTGAACCAATTATTTCCTTTTAAAAATGTACATATCCGCACGATTTCAATAAAGTTCAAAATCTAACATAGCTAGATGACTTGGAATATCCTATTCTCCATCTTCCTTAATTATCTTACTGCGACAATACTTAATCTTCTCTAGCACCTTCAATACTGAAAACAACTCATTTTTAGTTTAAACATTCCTATATCTTAGTACAGTCCATCAACTTACCACACATTATGAGTTCAGGAACTTTCCACAATAATATGAGTTTGAGAACTATCCAGACAGACCATAGGCGTCCATTCATTGAGACGTTTGAAAACATACCATATTATTATGAGTCAAGAACTTACCATAAGTATGAGTTTCAAGAACTTGCACCTACCTTATCGTTCTCTACCTATCAAGCATATAAATGAGAAAAGATTCACCTTCTCGTCATATACATCTTAATAGCACGACCACTCCCAATGATTATCACTGTAATAAGCTAAGCAGTTGTTACACCAAGCACAAACCTCTGCCCATAAAAAAGGTTCATACAACTCAGCTATCACATGAGTCCTCAATTGAAAATTTACAACTTCTAAATCTCTCTCTACTTAATACGAATTTTCTTTAATTCATATACTATCCTTCACAACTTAATCTAAGTTCTTCTTCCCGCACTACTTCATAGTACCCTTCATTAATAGCATTAGCTATAAATCATTCATCGTTTAACAACTCATCTGTTACTACGACTCACTATGATCACGTGGTGATCTTCTTATCCTTCTTTCTACGATTATAGTCTTAGGTACTCCTACCTAAGGTTTATAACCTATCAGCTTTGATACCAACTTATAATGCCCTAAAATCCGGTCTATCTTTGCACCTGGATTCCGTACGTCACGAGTATATCATTCATCCAACATACATCATTATATACTATAATATAACAACATACACTCTCAAATCCCAGGTTCTGGAAACCTTATAATCTCTTTCATTACAAATAATGGTAATTACATTATTCATTTCATCTTACAAGAGTGACTTTTATCCGCCACCAAGGATATATAACAGTTCATTAAACTAGAGTTTAATTCAATTTCATCTTTTTATATTACAAGTCTTCACTTGATCTTCTCGCTCATTAACCTTCTGAATGGTACTTCATCTGGATACCGTCAGCTTGATCTTTACGGAATCCTTAAGTTCTTCTAACATCGTTCGCTGAATTTTTTTTTCATTTAAAGCAAGTGTGGGCATTCAATTGCACAGGAAGTCATAATAATTGAACACATAACTTCAAGAGTTTAAATATTCCTTTAGAACTTCGATTACCGAACAAAGGTTATGAAGCAGCATGAATAATAGGATTAGTCTTGATTCCTATCATCTTAAAACATCAGTCACTTTCACTTTGAAATACTTTCATTCCTCTACATTTTTCATAAACATCATGTCTGGCTAGAATCATTAGCACAGACCTAACAATAATAGTTCATGTATAAACAAAACATACTTGTATTGAATAGCTCAATCACAGAACAGTGCTTATCATTGAAACACCGAAGTGTTCAAATTGTGGCTCAATGCCTCATACATTCTACCACCTTGTACAAATATCACACGTTCGCACATAGACAGAACTTCTCAAGTTTAACATCTGAGAAGTTTAAGAAATAAGCATTCATGTAATATGAATGAAGTTAGGAAACTTGCCTTACGCACAGCTACAGCTTACGCTGAACTGCTAAATCACAATTCCTATATAACACATATGGAGAAAACATAAACACAAATTAGTCATATATTGAACTTACGCATTGGTTTACTCAACTTACTTCTTAGGTTTCGCGTTCTTGCAATATAAGTTCACGCGACTAACTTCCTTTGCCAGTTTACGACTTTATAACATACGGAGATGTCTTACTCATACGTTCATCATCTTGGATGATTTATATTCTTATCTTCTTCTTATTATTTCTCTAAGACTCAGCACACATCGCTTCTCTGCTAGTAGTCCATATGGTACTCTGAGTGGTTTCCCACAAACAACCAACGAACAAGTTCCCATCTCATCTACATTGCCATCACAGTGAGTTAGATCGGTTGCCAGTTTCGTATATAACTTCGCTTTCTGAAGGAATTTTTTAGCCCAGCTCCCTTATGTCAACCATCAAAGGTTACGATTGTACCACAACCTAAACGTATCTTAACTTATCCGAACCATTAAACTTAATGTTCGTTAAATCAATTTCTTATTCTTTACGGCTTCCTGACAACTAAATGCCATACCTCTGGATTCATTCCTTATCAAATCATATTCGACTTTCATTAATCTTATTACCGTTAACTCATTACGGCTTTGTGACACCCCCAAATCTGGGTACTTCATTTCCACGGGATTTGGTGTTCACTGTACAAATATCATATATCTATCTACCTATAATAAATGTAAACCATGCAATAGATAGAAATAAAATCTTCCCTTTATAGGGTTACAACATCTAAATCATAAACATAATCCCAGGTTAAACTAACCTTAAACACCTGTGCGGAAATATAAATAATAAGTCTTAAACAACATCATTAACTCAAGTCTAACATAAATACATCATCAAATAAAATAACAAGTCTTCATCATTTGCTAACTTTGCCCTTTCCTTTACTAGTGGAAGGTCTATTGGTTCTTTCCTCCTTAACTGTAATGTTATTATTAAGAAAGAGTGAACACTATTTCCCATAAGTATAACAATGAAATAACAGTATAATAACATGCGAGTAAATCAAAGACATCTAAATAAAAGCTCAACTTTTGAATCAAGAATGAATAACAAGAATCAAAAGAATTTTGAGGGTCATAAGACCTCGAACTATGTCCTAGGTTTTCAAGGGTTATACTTGAAACCTTTAACAGTCATAAGACTATGGACCTTTCTACTCGTACTTAGGGGGATCAACCCTTAGTACCATATCGTGCACAATATCTTAACGCTAACGCATAAGTAAATCCCTTTGCAGGGTTGTTCATCTCATTTTGACATTCGAGTCCGCACCAAAGGAAGTTTGGTTTGGATAATTCAATAAGGGTTCTGAAATTTAGAACGTTAATCAAATAAGGACTAGTTGAATCAATAAAGTTCACTAGTCTAATAAGGTTCAACAATAATGATATTCGATTTGAATAATAATCTCAAGACGTATACAATAGGATAATTATTGTATAACTGAATCATGCTTTGAAAAGATAATCAATCTTTAATATAACATTTGAACTTGAATAATTATAATCATAATTTACTCGAGGTAACTAATAAACTTGAACAATAATGACAAGTAGGGTTAGGAAACTTGCCTCGTGCGTAGATTACACTTTAACTAAGCACGTTCTTTGAATTTAATCCTACATACCATTCACATTCACCATACCAATTAATTATAACTTAATTAATCATCAAAACTCATTCTCTTTGTCTTCTTTGATTATTAACTATACATAGTTAATTTACCACTTTGTCACATAATTTATACTTCATAAATAACAAGCTAATTATGTATTCAATAATTTGATCCACATACAATTATGTTATTTACATGTTAAACATCTATTTTACATCTCATTATACTTCTAACATGTTTACATGTTCATTACATTAAGTTAACAATACATTGCTAGAATTAACACTTTAAAAATTACATTTTGAGAATTCTGAGCAGTGGTACTGCTATTTAGACCACATTTATACTAGGTCTTGGTACTGCAATTATTGTGCCAAGCTATGACAGGACATCATAGCGTTCTTGGTCTTGGGACTTAAAAGTATTTGGATGTTGGCGCCATGGCGTAAGAAACCGAAAATGTTCTATAATTCACGAAAATTGTAGAACACAGCCAAAAATTCCAATTAAATTATCACTACACGAATTTACCCATACCCACATGTTAGAATTCGTATATAATCATTACCCAATATTTATAAAGTGATTTTAACCCATTAAATCACATAATCACGGAGTTTAAGCATGCAATTTCACTGACTTTGATGTTCTTGAAGGTTTTGAAAATAAAACATGAAAATTGTCACTACGGATTCGTTATAATACCGAATCCGTTTATTTAAACTTTGGTCTCTTCGTATCAACATGCATAATAATATAAGGGTGTAAAATTTAGGGATAATATACGATCAACACATGAAATATCACGCATAAGTCCATATGGCCAAAACCCAAACTCTGTAATTTTGAAAAACATATACGACATGTATTTTAATGAAACAGATGATATGGTTTGCAAAATATATATATATATATAATTAAATACATTTTGATAACATCTTAGCCTATATATGCACATAAGCCTTACAATTTCCCATCATAGAGACTTTACAGAAAACTGTGAAAGCCATTTTTATCAAAACTTGAATACGTGAAATATAGAATTCGGGAGGGAGAGATTACCATGAGGATAAAGTATATATGTGTAGGCTTAGATTCTTTCTTCAATCACTGAGTTCTCAAAAAATCCTCTGAACTCTCTCTTGAATTTCTCAAATACTCTCTGACTATATTTTAGACTTAGAAAAATGCAATAAAGAAGACGTATGATTTAATAAGAGAACTGACGCACTGAGTGGTCAGTTAACCCAATAATGGGTAACTGCTCCAACTCCCCATAGGGCCTTGTTTGGCTAGCAAAATAGATTTAACAACCATTTAATTTAATAAAGCTTTATCATATAGTTTAATTAATGTCACACTCCTTCATAAAATAAATCAATATCTTATTTAATTTATTTTAAATAAAATATAATAATTTCTCATAATTTCATATAGTCACATTATTAATTTTCTCATTAATAGATAATGTCAAATTATTAACTCTCTAATTAATAATTAAATTAATTAAATAACCTCATGCTTAATTAAATATTTCATTTAATTTGATAAGCTCACATAATTACATATTTGAATAATAATTATTCTCTACATTAATTTAATAAATGTAACATATATAATTAAATTAATCTACCACAATTGCATCAATTAATTATTAAATCTAATAATTAAATCATCGAAAAATATTTATTTAATTCAATAAATATTAGAATAAATTTACACAATCTCGTTTGTCACATATTTCCCCCCTTAAAAGGATTCTGTCACCAGAATCACGACTCAATAATTTCGACCCGTTACATTCTCCCCCCTTTACAAAGATTCTATCCCCAGAATCGCTTACACATAATTAAGTAAATAAATGAGGGTAATTCTTCAACATATTCTCTTCGAGCTCCCACGTAGCTTCTTCACCATTGTGGTTCCTCCAAATTACCTTAACAGAAGGTATAACTTTATGTCTGAGAACATGTTCTTTTCGGTCAACAATTTGGACAGGAATTTCTTCCTAAGATAAGTCTTTTTCAAAAATGTAGGGGTTCATATTCAATTACATGCTTGTAATCGGCCTTGTAGGGTCGTAACACAGAAACATGGAAGACGTTGTGGACATTATCGAGTGTTGGAGGCAAGGCTACCTCGTACGCAACTTCTCCGATTCTTCTCAGTACTTCAAAGGGTCCAATGAATCTTGGGCTCAATTTCCCTTTCTTTCCGAACCTGATCTTCCCCTTCCAGGGAGAGACCTTCAAGAAAACATAACTACCTGATTCAAACTCAATATTTTTACGATGTGGATCGGCGTATTTCTTCTGTCGATCTTGAGTCGCTACCAGTCGTGCTTGGATCACTTTGACTATTTTTCCCGTCTGCTGTACCAATTATGGCCCTAAAAATTGTCTTTCACCAACTTCATCCCAATAAAGTGGAGTTCTGCACTTTCTGCCGTATAACGCTTCGTAAGGCGGCATGCCTATACTAGCGTGGTAACTGTTGTTGTAGCCGAACTCTACTAATGGTAGGTGATCATCCCAATTTCCTTTAAAGTCCATCACACAGGCTCTTAGCATATCTTTTAATGTCTGAATCGTTCTCTCACTCTGTCCGTCTGTTTGAGGGTGGTATGTTGTACTCATTCCCAATTCTGTTCCCATACATTCCTGTAGACGTTTCCAGAAATTCAATGTAAAGCGCAGATCTCTATCAAAAACAATAGATACCGAAACTCCGTGCCTCGAAACAATATCTTTTACATATAACCTCACCAACTGATCTAAGTTGAATCTGATTTTGATCGGAATGAAGTGTACAGATTTCTTCAGTCGGTCAACGATAACCCATACTGCGTCATAGCCTTTCTGAGTTGTTGGTAGGCCAACCACGAAGTCCATTGTAATATGTTCTCATTTCCATTCTGGGATCTCTAATGGTTGAAGCAATCCACTCGGTCTCTGATGTTCTACTTTCACTTTCTGACAGGTAAGACACTTGGCAACACATTCTGCAACATCTCATTTTAAATTTGGCCACCAGAAATGTTGTCGAAGATCTTGGTACATTTTGGTACTACCAGGGTGAATTGAATATCGTGAACAATGAGCCTCGCTCAAAATTTCTTCCTTAATCCCTTGTACTGGCGGTACCCAAATTCTACTCTCAAATCTCAGTATTCCTTCCTTATCCATCTTAAATCTTGGTTCGGTTCCTTCAGATATCTTCTTTGTCACCTTTTTACATTCTTTGTCCTGAAGCTGAGCCTCCTTTACTTTATCTAGTAGAGTTGTACCAGATTGAATCTGAAATAGCTTTTCATCGATCTCCATAGGATACTTCACTTCCAACTCCAGTTTCTCCATTTCTGTACTTAGCTCCTCCTGAGCAGTTAACAACATCAATTTCTCATGACCCTTTTTGCTTAAGGCGTCGGCAATCATATTTGCTTTACCCAGATGGTATAAAATCTCACAGTCGTAATCTTTGATTAATTCCAACCATCTTCTTTGACGCTTATTCAAATCCTTCTGCGTGAAAATATATTTCAGACTCTTGTGGTCTGTATATATTTCACACTTCTCCCCGTAGAGATAGTGCCTCCAAATTTTCAAAGCAAAAAAAACTGCAGCTAACTCCAAGTCGTGGGTCGGATATCCCTTCTCGTAATCTTTCAATTGTCATGATGCATACACAATGACTTTGCCGTTTTACATCAGCACACAGCCAAGTCCTCTATGCGACGCATCACTATAAACAAAAAAATTTCATGTATCATCCGGAAGAGATAACACAGGGGCCGTACTCAACCTCTTCTTCAATTCTTGAAAACTTTCCTCACACTTATCCATCCAAACAAATTTCACAGCTTTTCGAGTTAAATTCGTTAACGCAATTGCGATCTTGGAAAAGTCTTGTATGAATCTTCTATAATATCCTACTAATCCAAGAAAACTTCATACTTCTGATGGCGTTCTCGGTTGATCCCAGTTAATCACGGCTTCAACTTTTGATGGATCTACCGAAATTCCGTTTTTATCGATCACGTGACCAAGAAATTGTACTTGCTCGATCCAGAATTCGCATTTCAAAAATTTAGCGTACAACTTCTCCCTTCTCAATACTTCTAACGTTAACCTCAAATTTACTTCGTGTTCTTCTTTAGTTTTGGAATATACCAAAATGTCATCTATAAATACCATTACGAACTTGTCCAAAACGGCTTGAATACACCATTCATTAGTCCCATAAATGCTGCAGGAGCATTCGTAAGACCAAACGACATTACTAAAAATTCATAGTGACCATATCGCGTTCTGAACGCTGTCTTCGGTACATCCTCTAGTCTCACCTTCAATTGATGATAACCGCTTCTCAAGTCTATCTTGAAAAAGTATCTCGCTCCCTTCAATTGATCAAATAGGTCGTCGATCCTTGGTAATGGATATCTGTTGTTAATCGTGACCTTATTCAGTTCTCTATAGTCAATGCAGAGCCTCATCGATCCATCCTTCTTTTTCACAAACAACACCGGTGCTCCCCACGGCGATACGCTCGGTTGAATGTACTTCTTGTCCAACAATTCTTGTAGTTGTACCATTAATTATTTCTTCTCTACCGGTGCCATTCGGTATGGTTCCTTCGATATTGGAGCAGTTTCGGGTGCCAAATCGATCACGAAATCTACTTCTCTATCTGGTGGAAGTCCTGGCAAATCATCTGGAAATACGTCGACGAAATCCCTCACAATCAGTATCTCTTCTACCTTAGGATTCTCTTTTCGACTGTCCACTATGTAAGCTAAGTATCCTACACAACCTTATCTTAACAACTTCTTGGCCTGCATCATCGTCAGACAACTCGCTTGTCTAGGCAACTTGCTACCATAAAACACAACCTTTGGATTTGAGTCATAAGGTTATCGCTTCTTTTGGCAATCAATTACTGACCCCGTAATTGAATAACGATCCATTCCCAAAATAACGTCAAATTCCCCAAGTCGAATAGGGATAAGATCTACGTTCATGATATTACCCTTAATATCCACTCTACAGTTCTTATGTACATACTTAACAGGGATTATTTCTCGATTCGCAATTTCTATGCTCATAGGGTAATCCAATTCATCCTTAGGCGAATCTAAATTCTTGGCAAAATAATCAGATATAAGGAACAAGTAGCACCCGAATCGAATAAAATATAAGCATTAATTTTATTGATCGGAATGATACATGACACCACATCACGGGATTGAACTGCATCTTGCACCGTCATGTTGAAAGTCTGGGCAGTTGGTCAGTTTGTTGCGGTTGGTCCGGTGATGGTTAAGGCATTTCCACTGTTATTTCCCCGGTTTCCTCCTGATTCTGACCCTCCCGATCCCTTCTTTGGACAGTCTCTTGCCAGATGGTCCATCGAACCACAAGTAAAACAAGCACCCTTCTTTGGGTTTGGACAGTTTGGTGCTATGTGGCCTTCCTGACCACAATTATAGCACACTCTTTTTCATTTCATACAAACTCCTAGATGGGCTTTCCCGCAAGTCGGGTATGCTTTGATTCTTTTCTTCTGATTACCTTGCTGATTCCCCGATGATGAGTTGTCGTTCCACCTTTTCTTCTGATTGAAATTTCCACCTCATGTGCCACTTCCACTGCCCTTGTTATTAATTTCACCTTCACTCTTCTTCTTCTTCTGATCTTGATTGTACTTGGTCACCGCATCGCTTCCTCCTTCAGCGAGGATGGCCTTTTCGATACTTTCAAAAAAGTGTTTAATTTGAAACATTGATACCTTGTTGTACACCCAAGGCTTTAGTCCTTGTTCGAATCTTCTGGCTTTTCTTTCGTCCGTGTGTACTTGATACGGGGCGAACCTCGCTAACTCGTTGAATGTAGCCACGTAGTAAGGTATGCTCATGTTTCCCTGCTTCAGTTTCAGAAATTGAACTTCCATCTGATTCTGTGAACTAGTTGGGAAATACATTTCGAAAAATATCTCTTTAAATTTCTCCCACGTAATTACACCTTCACCTCCTCGCACTTTGTTTGCTTGCCACCAGTAGCTAGCCTCAGACTTTAGCATAAACGTTGCAAAAGCGGTCTTCTGGTCTTCTCTAACCCTAGCAACGCCGAAAACCTTCTCAATTTCCATAAACCATGTTTGAGCCTCGATTGGGTTCATGGAACCTTTAAACTCTGGCGGTCCCACCGCCTTGAAGTCTTTAAACGTTGGGTTTGGTGGAGCTTGCGGTTGATTATTCATGGCTCCAGTCAGTAAGTTAACCAACTGCTGCACGGGATTAGCGTTGGCATTATTTTTATTATTGGTTGACTCTTCTTCCAGTAGGTTGGACGTTGTTGTCTTCTCCTTGGCGAATTTTTACATTAAATAAGCGCTTATTAGAACTTTATTTATTTCTCTAAATAGTTAAGGCATTACTCAACAATTTAACATATCACTTAACACATTATTGAAAGTAGTATGTATACAAGCCAATCATGTTTGATGATAAAGCATATACTTTGTAACAATCTTATTCATTTATTAATAAAAAGTATTAATTTATTAAGGCTTTTAATTATCTACATGATGTTGTTTTATAATATATGATAAACCCATAATTTTAAGCAATGCTTTTAGAATAATGATGATGATCATTCTAATGAGATCTAAATTCTTAGAAAGCTTAAAACTAAAATAGTTCCCAATCGTTGGATTACTAAATTGGGGATTAGTGAATCCGGATAGATTGGTACATACGTTGCTTGCTCATTAGATGAGGAAGATTGATCTCATAATTATTTGTGTGGAGACACTAAAGCAAGTATGTAGGTGCTTATTAGAGAATAAGTTCACTGAACGTGGCTCGCTAAGGTATACCTAATGGAGTTTTACTTGCCTATCAATAGGAATTCCTGTAGTGATAGTAGTACAAGTGATCCTTGGACTTGAGATCATCATAGTATCTTGTGTATGATGAGTTATACTTTAACTTATTCCTGAAGACCCTTAGGGTATATCAAAGGGTATGCTTGGGTATAATAAATTGTACATGGAGATAATGTATGATCAATAAAGAATATACCACTTCTAGTAAAAGAAGAAAAATGTCCTATGTGATTCGATAAATGACAACCCAGTAGTCCTTGGCCAAGGCAGAATGATATTAGAAAGGAGTTTCTAATTTGCATTATTTGGAGTTGTGGATTTAAGAGTCGAAATACATATAATTAAATAAAATAAGACTTGACAGTAAATCCATGTCTTATATTTAATTGGGACATTGTATGGTGGAAGGATTGAATTGTACGGTAACTATTTACTCAAAGGTTATTTTATGATTAATGTTGAAATCTATATTATCTGGAAAGTCGTTGATCGCTAGGGAGACTTATCCCAATTGTAGAATAAATATTATTTATTTAAATAAATTATTAGTTTAATTTATTTATTTAAATAAGATTAGAATTGTTCTAATTAATTTATTCACAACCGGTTTCATATGGAGAACCTAAAGGGTCACACCATAAAAGGAAGAATAATTATTTAAGAAGTTAATGGCATAATCGTATTAATAAGTTAAGTATATTTAATTTAATCTATGGTGATAGAATAAATTAAATAGCTTAATATTTATTATTTAATATTTTGGAAATATTAAATATAAATTAATAAGAGGAGTCTTATTATTATTATTACTATTATTATTATTTAATTCCTAAAGGAGTTTGGGAATTAATTAATAAAAGTACTCTCAAATATCCTAATAGGATTAAGAGACAAATTAATTAAAAGAGTTTAATTATTTATCCCTAATAAGATTAGGGAGCTTAATTAATTAAAAGAATTTAATTAATTAAATAAAACCCAATTCCTTAATTGTTAAGGAGGGTTGCCTACATCTATAAATAAGAGGATTCTTATTATGGGTGAGAGGGTTGTTGACTTTTACAACACACGTAATTTCAATTTTTTGGAGAGTACGCCTTTTTCTATAGAGATAGAAAACTAGGGTTTTTCCAAATACCCATCTTCTTGAATTCTTCTTCTTCCTTGGTGGATCACCTCTAGAGGCCAAACACTAGGGTGACTAACATTGATCAAAGGAAGGAACCAAACCCGGTGGATTCAAGTTGAACGCGAAAAGGATTGGAGGTGAACTTGTACCTGAGGAAGCTCGGATCTTCAAGGGTATGATTCTTGTTCTTTCTTTTTCGTTTAATTAATAATTGTGCATAAAGGGTGATCCGGGTTTATGGTTTGTAAAATTTTAAACTCTGATTTTTACACGTTTCCACTTATTTATGCAATTTGATTGTGTTCTTGAATGTTACAAACCTAACAATTATCTCAAACAACTCGATATATATTCATTCAAATCAAAGTTTTAACATCAAACTATAGCATCACTGCTATTTACATCAACTATCCTAGAATAAAGAATCCACAGGATTTAAAACATTAAAATATTCCTTCGTTCATAAATATATCGGAATTTACATATAAAATTAACTAAATCTTTCACATAATTAAGCAAATTATATCACTGTCTGTCAAGGTACTAATTAGCCTTGCTACGCTCCTCTTCTAAGATGCGATACATCGTCCTGCGATCCATCATATACAATGGTAGTCCTTCAAACTGGATTAGGTACCTCAAAACTCGATCTTGGGTCTCATTCATTGCCTTGTTAAGTGTAGAATATGTCTCCCCAATCTTCGCCTTCTTTGCGACCATCATCTTACGCACGATCATTTCGGCGTGATTCTCTTACCCAGCCTTCCTCTGCTATTTTTAGTCTTTCGGAGGTTTCCTTCAGTTCCTTCTTCAGTTTATCTATCTCATCGGTCTTATCTTCGGTTTGACCCTTCTCATGGACCAAATCCCATTCTACATTTCCCAGTCGAGAGTGAAGAGTCGAAATCTCCCTCTCCTTCTGCTCTAGAGTAATATCTTTGAATAACCGCTTCGCTCGATCAAATCCACGGACCTCGTCTCGTAACTCCATGTTACGGTCGTATAACGTGTCATACATCTCAGCATCAATGGTGTACCGTGGTAACTCCTCTTCTTCCTCTTCCTCTTCCTCTTCCTCAACAAATTCCTCCTTAAGATCCTCCTCAGGATCAGTCTCAGGTTCATGCTCCTGACCAACAACAGTGATCAATGGAGATGATTCCCTCTGCACCAGCTGCTCCTTAACAACATGAATGTCTCGGGGCTCCTCCTCTGTCGGTACTATAGGTACACGGGGTTCCTCATCAGTAGGTACTATAGGTACCCGGGGTTCTTCCTCCCCAGCTTGACTAGCTTTACCAACATTCGACATCCTGACAACAAAATTTTAAGTTTTAGTTACTAAGTCGTATCATCTAACGCATACTTTAACACATAACACATAAGGTCTATTATTATCTTCAATGAATTGTAGAAATTCATTTCTTATAACTCGATAAGAGTTTTCCATCACTATCTTCTTTTTATAAGGCTACTACCTAAGGTTGTTCCCCCACCTAAGGTTCATAACCTACAGCTTTGATACCAACTTATGACACCCCCAAATTGGTACCGTTTCCCACGGATTTGGTGTTCCTTTATCTAAATATCATCTATCTATCTACTCATAATAAATGCAAACCATGCAATAGATAGAAATAAAATCTTCCCTTTATAGGGTTACAACATCTGAATCATAAACATAATCCCAAGTTAAACTAACCTTAAACATCTGTGCGGAAATATAAATAATAAGTCCTAAACAACATCATTAACTCAAGTCTAACATAAATACATCATCAAATAAAATAACAAGTCTTCATCATTTGCTAACTTTGCCCTTTCCTTTACTAGTGGAAGGTTCATTGGTTGTTTCGTTCTTAACTGCAATGTTATTATTAAGCAAGAGTGAGCACTATTGCCCACAAGTATAACAATGAAATAATAGTATAATAACATGCGAGTAAATCAAAGACATCTGAATAAAAGCTCAACTTTTGAATCAAGAATGAATAACAAGAATCAAAAGAATTCTATGGGTCATAAGACCTTGAACTATGTCCTAGGTTATCAAGGGTTATACTTGAAACCTTTTATGATCATATAAGACTATGGACCTTTCTACTCGTACTTAGGGGGATCAACCCTTAGTACCATACTGTGCACAATATCTTAACGCTAACGCATAAGTAAATCCCTTTGCAGGGTTGTTCATCTCATTTTGACATTCGAGTCCGCACCAAAGGAAGTTTGGTTTGGATAATTCAATAAGGGTTCTGAAATTTAGAACGTTAATCAAATAAGGACTAGTTGAATCAATAAAGTTCACTAGTCTAATAAGGTTCAGCAATAATGATATTCGATTTGAATAATAATCTCAAGACATATACAATAGGATAATTATTGTATAACTGAATCAAGCTTTGAAAAGATAATCAATCTTTAATATAACATTTGAACTTGAATAATAATAATGATAATTTACTCGAGGAAACTAATAAACTTGAACAATAATGACAAGTAGGGTTAGGAAACTTGTCTCGTGCGTAGATTACACTTTAACTAAGCACGTTCTTTGAATTTAATCCTACATAACATTCACATTCACCATACGAGTTAATTATAACTTAATTAATCATCAAAACTCATTCTCTTTGTCTTCTTTGATTATTAACTATACATAGTTAATTTACCACTTTGTCACATAATTTATACTTCATGAATAACAAGCTAATTATGTATTCAATAATTCGATCCACATGCAATTATGTTATTTACATGTTAAACATCTATTTTACATCTCATTATACTTCTAACATGTTTACATATTCATTACATTAAGTTAACAATGCATTCTTTAGACTTAACACTTTAAAAATTACATTTACGGACCATTCTGCGAGTGGTCTTTGTGGCATGCCACGCGTTTATACTAGAGTCTTGGTATTTGCTTATTACAGTGGTATGCTTCTATATTGGGACACTTAGTGCATGCAGTACACGGGACTTAAATATTTGGTGGCCTTGCACCGGCGAGGCGAACAAAAACTATTCTGTAATTCACGAAAATTGGAGAACACATCCAAAAATTCCAATTAAATTATCACTACACGAATTTAACCATACCCACATGTTAGAATTCGTATATAATCATTACCCAACATTTATAAAGTGATTTTAACCCATTAAAACACATAATCACAGAGTTAAAGCATGCAATTTCACTGACTTTGATGTTCTTGAAGGTTTTGAAAATAAAACATGAAAATTGTCACTACGGATTCGTTATAACAAGAATCAGTTTTATTTAAACTTTGGTCTCTTCGTATCAACATGCATAATAATATAAGGGTGTAAAATTTAGGGATAATATACGATCAACACATGAAATATCACGTATAAGGCCATCTGGCCAAAACCCAAACTCTATAATTTTGAAAAACATATACGACATGTATTTTAATGAAACAGATGATATGGTTTGCAAAATATATATATATATATAAAAAATTAAATACGATTTGATAACATCTTAACCTATATATGCACATAAGCCTTACAATTTCCCAACATAGAGACTTTACAGAAAACTGTGAAAGCCATTTTTATCAAAACTTGAATACATGAAATATAGAATTTGGGAGGGAGAGATTACCCTGAGAATAAAGTATATATATGTAGGCTTAGATTCTTTCTTCAATCACTGATTTCTCACAAAATCCTCTGAACTCTCTCTTGAATTTCTTAAATACTCTCTGACTATATTTTAGACTTAGAAAAATGAAATAAAAAGACGTATGATATAATAAGAGAACTGACGCACTGAGTGGTCAGTTAACCCAATAATGGGTAACTGGCCCAACTCCCCATAGGGCCTTGTTTGGCTAGCAAAATAGATTTAACAACCATTTAATTTAATAAAGCTTTATCATATATTTTAATTAATGTCACACTCCTTCATAAAATAAATCAATATCTTATTTAATTTATTTTAAATAAAATATAATAATTTCTCATAAGTTCACATAGTCACATTATTAATTTTCTCGTTAATAAATAATGTCAAATTATTAACTCTCTAATTAATAATTAAATTAATTAAATAACATCATGCTTAATTAAATATTTCATTTAATTCGATAAGCTCACATAATTACATATTGGAATAATAATTATTCTCAACATTAATTTAATAAATGTAACACATATAATTAAATTAATCTACCACATTTGCATCAATTAATTATTAAATCTAATAATTAAATCATCAAAAAATATTTATTTAATTCAATAAATATTAGAATAAATTTACACAATCTCGTTCGTCACAGGCTTTCTAGATAATTCATATCTTATTAATACTTTCGTTATCCATTACATGAACCCCATGTTCATTACCCTCGTCGCTCAACCTCTAAGGAATCACAACCATAGCAATCCCTCACGTTCGTTCATCGCGACTACGGTCCCCGGATATCAGTTACGTAACCCGCGTTTATATTGTTTGTCATTTAATCTTGTTTAATCTATATGTTCAACCTTTAATAAAGGTTTACATCACTTGATTAACTGTTACATTAGTTGAACATTATATTCTTTATATTCCCTTACATTTCCCCAATTTGGCGAAAGCAAGCTCAAGCTCATCTCGGCTTTTTCCCAACACTTCTTACTGCAACGCCACTCCCTTCTCTAACTCTCTCGTATGTTGTGCCACTCACTCTTGAAGTTTGTGGTCGAGCTTATTTGTGGTACCGCGCCTCCCAAGGCTCATTGGTCTTTGCCGCAGGCCGAGCCTAAACCCTTGAAAATTTCTCTAAGTCTTCAATCAAGTTTGAGACGCGTACTTTACGATCTCATAACTCCTTCGTTATAACTCAAAACGAGGTCGTTCCAAAGTCATTCTCTTCCTTATCTTACTTACTTCAATACCCCTCAGATAGAACTTTGTTCTGAATCCGTTAACGTTCCATTACATTGGCTTAATCTTCACCCTTTATTCATTTTATATTTTTAACGCTCTTCGTTTGTTCGTCCGTAATTCGGTCATCCGAACTCGGAACTCGTTCATTCTTGAGTCCATGACTCATGTTTTCTATGTTCTCTAACTTTCTTATGAAACTCTACCCACTCGGGTTCATTTACTAACTTTCTAATTCTCGTTTGTCTTTTATGAAATATTCGTCATAACTTCGTTATAGCTAAGTTTTAATCCGTTCTTCATGAACGTTTCTACCGTTTCTAACCAAGCATTACACATATAACTTATATGCGATGCTTTTAAACTTGTCCATCAACAATAATTATCCTACGATGGTTTCAAATTTGTCCATCAACAACGTTCTTCGTGTTCTTCGCGTGTTCTTCGGTCGTTCTTCATTTTAATCGATATTTTAGATTACGGTTTCATTTTTTATTGGAATTTGATGTTATAGAACATCATTCCTTATTTATTTCACCTACTTATTCATATAATCCACTCGGATTGTTCTAATTCATTACGAATCTTATACTTCCTTAAGAAATTTATTTATTAAACTTCTAATTCTTATTTCTTCATTTTCTTATGATTTCAACCATATGAAATCATTCCTAACTTCTTTTACTCCTTATTCTCATATAGCTAGGTTTTTTGAACATAAAAACTTAAGAAAATTTATTCAAGATAAGGTTTTGGATTACCTTTCTCTTTTAATCTTCTCCCGTCGGATAAAGTTTGTACACAGCCTAGCTTTTCCTCCTCCTTCTTCTTCTCATCCGACCTCTCTCTCTCTCTCTCAAGTGTTGGATTTTCAAAAGCCCAAATAAATGATTTAAGCTTACTATTTATATAAAACCAAGGCTACGGGTATTTTAGTCATTTCGCCCCCCTTAACCTCCTTACTATTCACACCTCCATACTATTCCCACCTCCTCAATAGACCTTCTTACTATTCACAAAACTTCCCCTGGAAGTTTCGTGGTTCCGACTCTCGGGTTTTGTCCGACAGTTTTAAAAACTGCGATTCTCGAAATCCAAATATTTTTGGATATTTCGTCTTTCCTCTATGGATTAACTTTTACGTATTCTTCGGATTTCTGAAAAACTGAAAAACACTTTTTAGCGTTAAGCGTTATTCTTCACGTTTTACCCTAGCGTAGTTAAACGAGTGAAAAGTACATAGCAGTACTTTTTGTCATTTTTTATTTCGTTTAATTTCTGTACGTTTTTCGAGAAAAGCCTTTATTGGCTTACTTAACTTTTCACTACATATTATCGCCAAATCTTTCGACGGAATGTCATTTCGACATACCGAACTCTCGGAATGACCTAGGTTATTCAATCCCTAACCATTAGGGTTTCGTCAAGTGGATAGTGTCTATTTCGTCTTTTTCCCCAAAAATATTTTGTTATTGGAAATATTTTATTTTCATCTTGAAAATTCTTATTCGTTCAGTCTAGCTCGTAGCCAGAATCCTCCCGACTTATAATCACCCTAGTTATAGAACAATTAATAAACACATAGCACAGAATAATATAAATAAATTCATTTTAATAACTAATTCTTTAAACATAAATTCTGAACAATCCGGATTCTCCGGGTTGTTACACTTCCCCCCTTATAAAAATTCCGTCCTCAAAATTTCCTAAAACCACACCCTTACTCGGGTCATCACATTTAGCCCTTCTTCACAGAATCTTATTCTCAATTTTTTTTTACCTTACCCTTCTTCTTTACTTCCCTTCAACGGAGTTCTTATCTTTCCCTCATTCCTAACCCCCATAACCTATCAAGAATCATGAAGTAGAAGGAATAACGAGGAATATAAAATTTCCTTTTTAAAACGTTTCATACTTTTGCTGAGGGGTCAAATCGACCACGACCATGAACTCTTACTAGGTTAAACAACATTTCACCATAAGCCCTTCTTTAACGGGCAGTTTACAATCACAAAGAAAGTAAACTACCTCTTCCATGTTCTCCTCAGACTTAATCAAAACAATTTCCTTTGGCACCACTTTTTCAAAGAAAGCTCTATTTTCTTTTAAGCATGACATACCATTTGTCTAGCCGGATCAAGTAACTGAGACCATACCAATAAATTGGATATCAACGTGAAACATTCATCTAGTCAACTTAATTGACATTGACTACTTCTGTAAATTCTTTTCGCAATACATCAAAACGTTTTATGACGTCATGATACCATACTTTTTACAGTACGTTGAGGACTTCGTCATTATACATCATACCATAGCGGGTTGTTGATCCTAAGATCATATCCAACACCAGGTTCAATTGCATTAATAACTCCATCCTTTTACCATCCTTGCATCAAATGCACGGATGATATAAAATTCATTTCGATAATTTTAAATCAATTTCTGTCTAGCTGAAGCAATTAGCATAAACATATCAAGAATAGCTCTTTTAAAATTTGTTGGTTCCAAAAGTTGATCCAATTATTTCCTTTTAAAAATGTACATATCAGCACGATTTCAATAAAGTTCAAAATCTAGCATAGCTAGATGACTTGGAATATCCTATTCTCCATCTTCCTTCATTGTCGTATTGTGACAATACTTAATCTTCTCTAGCACCTTCAATACTAAGTCTACTCAAAACAACTCATTTTCAGTCTAAACATTCCTATATCTTAGTGTAGTCCATCAATTTACCACACATTATGAGTTCAGGAACTTTTCACAATAATATGAGTTTGAGAACTATCCAGACAAACCATAGGCGTCCATTCGCTGAGACGTTCGAAAATATACCATATTATTATGAGTCACGAACTTACCATAAGTATGAGTTTCAAGAACTTGCACCTACCTTATCGTTCTCTACCTATCAAGCATATAAATGAGAAAAGATTCACCTTCTCGTCATATACATCTTAATAGCGCAACCACTCCCAATGATTATCACTGTAATAAGCTAAGCAGTTGTTACACCAAGCACAAACCTCTGCCCATAACAAAGGTTCATACAACTCAGCTATCACATGAGTCCTCAATTGAAAATTTACAACTTCTAAATCTCTCTCTACTTAATACGAATTTTCTTTAATTCATATACTATCCTTCACAACTTAATCTAAGTTCTTCTTCCCGTACTACTTCATAGTACCCTTCATTCATAGCATTAGCTATAAATCATTCATCGTTTAACAACTCATCTGTTACTACGAATCACTATGATCACGTGGTGATCTTCTTATCCTTCTCTCTACGATTATAGTCTTAGGTACTCCTACCTAAGGTTTATAACCTATCAGCTTTGATACCAACTTGTAACGCCCCGAAATCCGGTCTATCTTCACACCCGGATTCTGTACATCACGCGTACATCATTCATCCAACATACATCATTATATACTGAAATATAACAACATACACTCTCAAATCCCAGGTTCTGGAAACCTTATAATCTCTTTGATTACAAATATTGGTAATTACATATTCATTTCATCTTACAAGAGTGACTTTTATCCACCACCAAGGATACATAACAGTTCATTAAACTAGAGTATAATTCAATTTCATCTTTTTATATTACAAGTCTTCACTTGATCTTCTCGCTCATTCACCTTCTGAATGGTACTTCATCTGGATACCGTCAGCTTGATCTTTACGGAATCCTTAAGTTCTTCTAACATCGTTCGCTGAAAATCTTTTTCATTTAAAGCAAGTGTGAGCATTCAATTTCACAGCAAGTCATAACAGTTGAACACATAACTTCAAGAGTTTAAATATTCCTTTAGAACTTTGATAACCGAACAAAGGTTATGAAGCAGCTTGAATAATAGGATTAGTCTTGATTCCTATCATCTTAAAACATCAGTCACTTTCATTTTGAAATACTTTCATTCCTCTACATTTTTCATAAACATCCTGTCTGGCTAGAATCATTAGCACAGACCTAACAATAACGATTCATGTATAAACAGAACATACTTGTATTGAACAACTCAATCACAGAACAATGCATATCATAGAAACACCGAAGTGTTCAAATTGTGGCTCAAGGCCACATACATTCTACCACCTTGTACAAATATCACACGTTCGCACATAGACAGAACTTCTCAAGTTCAACATCTGAGAAGTTTAAGAAACTAGCATTCATGTAATATGAATGAAGTTAGGAAACTTGCCTTATGCATAGCTACAGCTTACGTTGAACTACTCAATCACAATTCTTATATAACAAATAAGGAGAAAACATAAACACCAATTAGTCATATATTGAACTTATGCATTGGTTTACTCAACTTTACTTTTTAGGGTTCGCGTTCTTGCAATATAAGTTCACGCGACTAACTTCCTTTACCAGTTTACGGCTTTATGACATACGGAGATATCTTACTCATACGTTCATCATCTTGGATGATTTATATTCTTATCTTCTTCTTATAACTTCTCTAAGACTCAACACACATCGCTTCTCTGCTAGTAGTCCATATGGTACTCTGAGTGGTTTCACACAAATAACCAACAAACAAGTTCTCGTCTCATCTACACTACAATCACGGTGAGTTAGATCGGTTGCCAGTTTCGTATATACCTTCGCTCTCTAAAGGAATTGTTTAGCCCAACTCCCATATATCAACCATCAAAGGTTACGATTGTACCACAACTTAAACTTATCTTAACTTATCCGAACCATTAAACTTAATGTTCGTTAAATCAATTTCTTATTCTTTACGGCTTCCTGGCAACTAAATGCCATACCTCTGGATTCATTCCTTATCAAATCACATTCGACTTTCATTAATCTTATTACCGTTAATTCATTACGGATTTCTAGATAATTCATATCTTATTAATACTTTCGTTATCCATTACATGAACCCCATGTTCATTACCCTCATCGCTCAACCTCTAAGGAATCACAACCATAGCAATCCCTCACGTTCGTTCATCGCGACTACGGTCCCCGGATATCGGTTATGTAACCCACGTTTATATTCTTTATCATTTAATCTTGTTTAATCTATACGTTCAACCTTTAATAAAGGTTTACATCACTAGATTAACTGTTACATTAGTTGAACATTATATTCTATATCTTCCCTTAAATTTCCCCCAAGAGCTGAGCAATTACAAGCTCATCTTTGGCTTTTTCCCAACACTGGCGCTGCGACGCCACTCCCTTCTCTAACTCTCGTGCTGTGGCGCCACTCGCCAAAATTTTATGGCCGAGCTCACGCTGCGGTGCCGCCTCCCAAGGCTCAGCTGGCGCAGCAGCGCCGAGCCTAAACCCTTGAAAATTTCTCTAAGTCTTGAATCAAGTTTGAGACGTGTACTTTATAATCTCATAACTCCTTCGTTATAACTCAAAACGAGGTCGTTCCAAAGCCATTCTCTTCCTTATCTTACATACTTCAATACCCCTTAGACAGAACTTTGTTCTGAATCCATTAACGTGCCATTATATTGGCTTGATCTTCGCCCTTTATTCGTTTTATATTTTTAACGCTCTTCATTTGTTAGTCCGTAATTCGATCATTCGAACTCAGAACTCGTTCGTTCTTGAGTCCATGACTCACATTTTCTATGTTCTCTTACTTTCTTATGAAACTCTACCCACTCAGGTTCATTTACTAACATTCTAATTCTCGTTTGTCTTTTATGAAATATTCGCCATAACTTCGTTATAGCTAAGTTTTAATATGTTCTTCATGAACGTTTCTACCATTCCTAACCAATCAATACACATCTAACTTATATGCGATGGTTTTAAACTTGTCCATCAACAACAATTATCGTACGATGGTTTTAAATTTTTCCATCAACAACATTCTTCATGTTCTTCGCGTGTGCTTCGGTCGTTCTTCATTTTAATCGATATTTTGGATTATGATTTCACTTTTTATTGGAATTTGATGTTATAGAACATCATTCCTTAATTATTTCACCTACTTATTCATATAATCCACTCGGATCGTTCTAATTCATTACGAATCTTATACATCCTTCAGAAATTTATTTACTACATTTCTAATTCTTATTTCTTCATTTTCTTATGATTTCAACCATATAAAATAATTCCTAACTTCTTTTACTCCTTATTCTCATAAAATTTATACGAGATAAGGTTTCAGATTACCTTTCTCTTTTAATCTTCTCCCGTCGGACAAAGTTTGTACACGGCCTAGCTTTTCCTCCTCCTTCTTCTTCTCATCCGACCTCTCTCTCCCAAGTGTTGGATTTTCAAAATCCCAAATAAATGATTTAAGCTTACTATTTATAGAAAACCAAGGCTAGGGGTATTTTAGTCATTTCGCCCCCTTAACCTCCTTACTATTCACACCTCCATACTATTACCACCTCCTCAATAGACCTTCTTTGGAAGTTTCGCGGTTCCGTCTTTCGGGTTTCGTCCGACGATTTTAAAAACTGTGATTCTCGGAATCCAAATATTTTTGGATATTTCATCTTTCCTCTATCTATTAACTTTTACGTACTCTTTGGATTTTCGAAAAACTAAAAAACACTTTTTGGCATTAAGAGTTTTCCTTCACATTTTACCCTAGCGTAGTTAAACGAGTGAAAAGTACATAGCAGTACTTTTCGTCATTTTTTATTTCTTCCGATTTTTGCACATTTTTTGAGAAAAACTTTTATCGTCTTACTTAACTTTTCACTACATATTATCGTCAAATCTTTCGATGGAATGTCATTTTGACATACAGAACTCTTAGGAAGGCCTAGGTTATTCAAACCCTAACCCTTAGGGTTTCGTCAGGTGAATAGTGTTTATTTCGTCTTTTTCCCCGAAAATATTTTGTTCCCGGATAAATTTTATTTTCGTCTTGAAAATTCTTATTCATTCAGTCTAGCTCGTAGCCAGAATCCTCCCGACTTATAATCATCCTAGTTATAGAACAATTAATAAACACATAGCATAGAATAGTATAAATAAATTCATTTTATTAATAACTATTTCTTTAAACTTAAATTCTGAACAATCCGGATTCTCCGGGTTGTTACAGAAAGTCCTCATTGGCCCGTAGTGCATTGATGGACAGTTGTTTGGCATGACCAGGACCATTGGTGATACTAACAATTATCATTGGCCCGTAATGCATGGATAATTCGATGATGTGGAATATTTATTGAGTTGTGTTACAGAGATAAAATATTGATGATGAACTTTTAAATCATAGAAGATAGTAGACATCATGCTCTACTTGACTCTTCTAATGGATTGCTTGTTCCGCTGCAGTTAAACTTGTTGTCTATTGTATTCTATTAGTTTTTACACTCTTGAGGAGTAAGGATAATTTATTCTGCATTATCTTAGTCACAATATTCTTTATTGGGCTAGTTAACATCACCCTTTTCTTTCATTGTTCTCTTCAGGAAATGAGAATATAGCTGGGACTAGTCACGGAATGGAGTGACGGTCCAAGATGGTGGCTATAGTAGTCCTCATTATTCTATATAATAGTGTGATAATAATTGTAATGAGGACTTCATTTGAGTTTGGATATTGTCTAAAACTCACAGCTTACGTGTTGTCATATTTTACACGACAGTTGATGATTGTATAAATTAAGTTTGTATTTGAATTCTGTATCATGTATTTAACGACTCAGAATGGATTGTATGGACCTAGTTTGGGGGCGCACAAGTTTGGCATGTACTCTTTTGTTGACTGCTTCCCTTGGTACCATCAGATCTTGGTTACTGAAGAGGACCGGGAGAAAATAGCCTTCATCACTCCCTGGAGAACCTTCTGTTACAAACGGTTGTCATTCGGCCTCATCAATACCGGTGCTACCTATCAGCGAGCCATGATGGCACTTTTCTATGATCTAATGCACAAAGAAATAGAGGTGTATATGGATGACATCATCATCAAATCTCGGAGGGAAGAGAAACACATAGACCATCTCAAAGAACTTTTCAACCGGTTGCACAAATATAACTTGAAGCTGAATCCGGGCAAGTGTGCCTTCGGTGTCAACTTAGGCAAGTTGATGGGTTTCTAATCAGTCACAAAGGCATTGAACTGGATCCTAACAAAATTAAAGCCATCACTGAGATGTCCGTGCCTCGGACAGAGAGGGAAATACAGGGATTTCTGGGAAGAATCAATTTCATAAGCAGATTAATTTCACAACTAACAGCAAAGTTTGAGCCCATCTTCAAGTTGTTAAGGAAAAATTCCTCCACGAAGTGGAATGAAGAGTGTTGTTGGGTAAAATCGATACGTACAAAACAGGGAAGTGTACGTGATCAATAAGTAATATAGTAGTGAATAAAGTATCGTTCCCACGAGGACACATTATCAAGAATTTTAACCCACGAGGACACATTATCAAGAATTTTAACTTCACAATTATCAATTTTCTATTAATCCTAATTCTATTAAACTATTCAAATTAATGTTTTAAAATTATAGAAACTAAATTAATAAATAAATAACCTATCACAAAACAATCACTAATATCAAAATCCGGAATTTCAAACAATTAATAGAAAATTAGACTTATGATTTCACCCTGAGTTTCACTCTGATTTTCAACCCTTTTATTCCAACTCAATTCAATATCCAAGTTTATTAATCAAGAACACGAATGTAATACTAGCCACCTCTCGATGCACTAATACCATATTAACTTAAATCCACAATTAAGATAGAAACAAGTTAAACACCTAAATCAACCAACTCACTATATCTCTATGTGAACTGCAATTAAAGAAGGTTAAAGCTTAAGTTCTCTATCCGATTACACGTGATGTCAAGCATATCTCTACCTTAACAATAATCAAAAATCTGCTATTGACAAAATTCATGACACATGCTATATTAACTAGGTTTAGATTTGAATTTCCTCTCTCGATTCCATTCAAATCCACGAGGAATTGTTGATCAAGTAATTCATAAGTTCTCGCTCGAATTAATATAGATAAACTAAAAATATCTTATTGAATTGGAAATCAAAGTTATAAAATCATCGTTTCACCCAAGGATCCATAACAAGTCTAATAAGCGAATTAGTTCATAACGAATGAATTAAAAACTGAATAATCTAACGAAACCATCCTTTCAATTATAAATAAAAGACTAAAGAGAAGAAGAATAATGAAAACCCCTTTCATGTAGCCTAGATTTGCAACCGTCATGATAATCTCTTCAAATTACTCCTCCAAAGCTCGCACTTGAATCCTGAAATTTATCTCTGAATTATGCTCCTTGTGTTGTGTGAATTCTTGTTTGCAATGTAATATTAAGCTCTCCTTATGTTCTGCTTGAAGTCCCCTATTATAGACTCAAGTCACCTAACAAATAGCACAAATCCATGTCGCAGCAGTCTTCAAAAGCTAGCAGGACACTTCAGGAATCGAGACCCCCGACCCGACGGGGGGTACAAGCTTAAAAAGGCCCGCCCCGACGGGCATGGCTACTGCTAAAGGAAAATTTCAACTTCATGCGGGTTTCCACTTTTGCTCCAAAACTCCGTATTTCTTCACCATTTGCATCCATAACCACCTTACACATAAAATGACATGAAACAAGTGAAAACGAACACAAAACAAGAAGATAACTACGAATTTAAACTTGAAATGAATATCGATTCGTGTATATTAAATCCACTTATCAAAATCCCCCTAACTTAAACCGTGCTAGTCCTCGAGCACAAAACAAACTACATGCTATGCAATGAAATGAGATGCAATAAATAAAATCTAAATGCCTAAGAATCCAACAATATCGCAGAAACTAACTTATCTCATCGGCCTCAGAGAAAACAAGCAACTTTACAATACGAATTACCAAAACCAATCCACACTTTCATATTAATTCTCAAATCTTGAACAATTATCACTGGTATAGCATGCGTGTGTGATCAACATCTATGATAACTGATTCGGACCCAAATTCAATACATAAGCAACTTCTTAGAAGGAATCATACAGTGCGATCTTAACACTTTCAAAGATAGGCACAACCCAACTAAAATTAAACAACACCAAATTCAAGGGTACATGCATGATACTTATACTTTCTTTTTTTTTCTTTTTTTTTTGCATGGGGGCTTTTTGCTCTTTTCCCGTCATTATTCCCCTTTTTTTTAGATAGATGGTTGGTGATTGCGTTTTACGCTCCATCTCATGCTTGTGTTTATGGGGAGTGTTTCTCCTCAACCCACCACAAGACTCAACATGTTTCATATACCCCACATATACTCCCCCAAACTTAGGTTCTTGCCTAATTTTAGCCTTTACTGCCTATCCTTATCATTTTCTCATTTACCCTTGCATTATCCTTTAGAAACTATTTATGTATCAATTTGAACTGACCGGTCAACCAAGATGTTATTAGTGCTAACCTTTTTATAACAGTTTCAAACAAGTCCATGAATCGATTCATAACAAAAATTGTCTCACAGTTCTAATAATCAATACTGTAGTGGTTAACTTGTTAACAATCTCATCATTGGCCCACAAATAACATGAACTGCAGCACCGTTGGCCATATGCAAACACAATATTTAACTAATTTTTTTTTTTAACATAGATAGTAACAGAAATGAAAATAATGCAACAAAACGACCTAAACTACTATTCAAACACCTAACCTACTATGCAAACTAGATTAACAAATGCATGCAAATAACCATTTAAATCCACCAAACTTAAGTAAAACAATGCCCTCATTGGATAAAAATAAATTAAGTTCATGAGGACTTCCCTGCAATCGCCTAAGTCTGGGGAGGTGGTTGGTGCTCTTCATCATCTGAATCACTAGGAGGAAATCGAGGCAGTGGTCCGAGTTATTGATATGGATAGTGAGCCGTCGGGTTAAAGCTTTGGAGTATTGTGTTGAGTGAGGCGAAAGATGCTTTCATAGCATCAAACATGTGATTTTGTCGCATCGCCAATCGCCCCATTTCCCGGCGTGCTTCCCTATTATGTGCATTCATCTGATTTTGGAACTCAAGGAACTAAGGACTGCTTATTCCCTCGGTCTGCGGTACCTGCTCGGTTCCTTGATCTCCCATAGATTCATCGTCATCCCCCGAGGTATCTTCTGCATCAACTTCTTCCGACGCCGATGGAAAAATAAAACCCAGACCTCGTGGATGTGACTCGCCTCCTGCCCATACAGAATACCGCGCTATCATTCTAGAATCAAGCAAAGCGAGCGGCATTTGAGTAGGCTCATCGTCGGACCATCTCACCCCTGCATTGCGACACAATGCACAGATGAGTGAGGGGTGTGGCAAGCCGCCCGAAAAATTTCCACGTAAACACCAATGGATGGAGAAACTGATAATTGCCCCGACGTCAATAATAAAATCTTGCACAATTGTGTACAATAGTAACGCCTTCTCTTTGTTGACGTCCAAAGTGTGTTGGGACGGAAGAAATTTAGCACATAAGAAGGCGTACCATATTTTTCCATACTGGCTAAGGTCCTTGCTATGGAACACTGTACCTCCCTTTCGACCTTTGATCCAAGATGTTCCCGGCTTTGTCATGTTCGTAATAACCTCCTCATAGTCAAGGTCAAAATCCCTCAATTGTGCATACTGACACTATCGTGGCACCCGCAACTGATAATAGGCATTGATGGCATCGTCACTGAACAGGACCATGCGACCCTGCACAAACGGATTGGATGGGGCTTTGTCTTCGGCGTTTACATAAATATCCTTAACAATGTTGACGATGACCGGGACCGGATGCTCGGTGAGTTTGAGCCACCCCTTTTGATAAATTTGAGACATCATCTCCCCATCATTTCCCTAGGGGCCAATCCCCGCTCCGGCATAAGGGCTTTGGTTATCATGTAATCATATCGGTCGGCGGCGGCGGCGGCGGCACTCACAAATTTTTGGCAATCATATGTTTTTGTCGGTTGAGCGGATCTTGAACTCTCTCCCCTTTGGCATTTGGATGTCGGTTGTGAAGCCATTGAATTCTTGATGTTAAAACTTGCAAGCATACACTACCTTCCCCTTACACTTGGTTCACTCAATTTATCAAACACTTGGTGTGCACAGTCCGTTCTTCCCCAAAGCTTTATTGTTTCTATGGTACTTCAGTGGAGAGAAGATGGAAACTCAATAAGAATGAAACTTATTCTCAAGTGTGCTCTGTGTTCCCCAATTTCTTGATGAATTCAAAATTTGTGGTGATGAATATGGGAGGTATGTGGTAGGGTTTATATAGAGGTGATAGGGGAGAGGAATTCGTGTGCTTGATGGTGTGGGGTAGTGGATGCAATTGATTTAGGTAATGGGTAGGAGTAGTTGGTAGGAGTTGTGTAGTTGCTAGGTGGTCTTTTAATGGGGGCTGGGTGGTTTGGGTGAGGGAGAATGAGAGAAACCAAAAAAAAATGTGTAGAGGAGAGTGAGGAGGCAGCGTGTCTAAATGCTGAGTGTGTCTGCCTAAGATCAAGGACCCCCACCCCGGCGGGGGTTGCAAGTTCATTTCAGCCCGCCCCGGCGGGCATGCCCACTGACTTGGGGTTTTTGGCTTCCAAAAGTGAAAAATAAAATTATTCGATTTTCCTTCTTTTCTTGCCCGTTGTTGCTCTTGCTCATTTTTAACCCCTCCTGCAACCAAAAGCATGCAAGATGTTAGATTATTGACGACTCAGAGAAGGATTGAGAGTTTAACAAAACTTTTACTTGAGAATACCTACCCAGTGCTTAATAAAAACTACATCCTAACAATTATAAATAAAACTACAAAAGAATAACGAAATATTGGGTTGCCTCCCAATTAGCGATTGATTTTAAGTCGTTTAGCCTGACTACTTCCTGTTTTACATTGTATCGGCGAGGGTAATGTTGACGACATCCCAGTTTGATTCGCCACCCCAGTAATGCTTAATTCGTTGACCATTAACCTTGAACGTCTCTAATAGATTATGACTGTAGAGTTCAACTGCACCATGAGGGAATACTCGCTTTATAGTGAATGGTCCTGACCATCTCGACTTAAGCTTTCCTGGGAACAATGGCAGCCGTGAGTTGAACAAGAGGACTGATTGTCCCGGCTCTAATTTTCGATGCATAATCTTCTGGTCGTGCCATCTTTTCACCTTTTCCTTGTAAAGCTTGGCGTTCTCGTATGCATGAAGTCGAAATTCATCGAGCTCATTTAGTTGGAGTAGCCTCTTTTCTCCTACGGCGGATTGATCAAAATTCAATTTCTGTATTGCCCAGTAGGCTTTGTGCTGTAGCTCCACCGTGTGACATGCTTTTTAAATACGAGGAGTTGATATGGTGACATCCCGATTGGTGTTTTGTATGCAGTCCGGTAAGCCCATAATGCGTCATCCAACCGAAGTGACCAATCTTTCTGACTCGGATTTATGACTTTTTCCAATATCTTCTTAACTTCTCTGTTTGATACCTCAGTTAGTCCATTTGTTTGAGGGTGATACGCTGTAGCCACCTTGTGGTTAACCCCATACTTAGCCAACAGGGCTGTAAAAGACTTGTTGCAGAAGTGACTACCTTCGTCACTGATTATTGTTCTTGGCGTGCCAAACCTCGTGAAAATGTTTTTCTGTAGGAATTTGAGGACCATCTTGGCATCGTTAGATGGTAGTGCTGCAGCTTCAACCCATTTCGAGACGTAGTCCACCGCTAGTAGAATATATTAATTGCTCAAAGACGAAGGGAATGGCCCCATAAAATCGATGCCCCATACATCAAAGATTTCCACTTCAAGAATTATTTATAGGGGCATCTCATTCCGTTTAGAGATGTTGCCCACCCTTTGGCATTTATCACATGTTTTCACAAATTGGTGGGCGTCTTTAAACAATGTCGGTCAATAAAACCCGGCTTGAAGCACTTTTTCAGTGGTGCGCTCACTCCCATAATGTCCCCCATATGCCGATGAGTGGCATTCCTACAGTATATTGTGAACTTCACTGTAGGGGATACACCTTCTAATCATCTTGTCGGCGTACTATTTGAATAGATAAGGCTCATCCCACATGTACCACTTAACGATGAAGAAACTTCTTTTTCTGTTGTCTTGTAAGATCAGGGGGAAGCATGTTGCTCACTAGATAATTCGCGAAGTCAGCATACCAAGGAAATTCTGCATTTAACCTGAATAGTTGCTCATCCGGGATTGACTCATCCGGGATTAACTTGATAAATGGTCGACAACTTGATTCTCCCTCCCCTTTCTATCTTTAATTTCTAAGTCAAACTCTTGAATTAGGAGAATCCATCGGATAAGGCGTGGCTTAGCATCTTTTTCACTATTAGGTACCGAATCGCCAAATTGTCCGTGTAGACTATCACCTTAGTCCTGATCAAGTATGCCCGAAATTTGTCAAACGCGTACACTACTACAAGCAATTCCTTTTTGGTGGTAGTGTAATTCATTTGGGTCTCTGTGAGTGTTTTACTTGCATAGTATATGGCGTGAAACACCTTGTCTCATCTTTGACCCAAAACAGCCCCAACCGCATAGTCACTCGCATCACACATAAGCTCGAATGGCATATTCCAATCCAGTGCGACTATCACGGGGGCTGTAGTTAACTTCTTCTTCAATAATTCAAACGCTGACTTGCATTCCGCAGGAAAACTAAAAGTGGCATCCTTCTCTAAAAGACTGCATAGAGGTTTTGCAATTTTAGAGAAGTCGTTTATGAACCTCCTGTAGAACCCAGCATGCCCCAGAAAACTTCTAATACCCTTAACGGAGCTCGATGGAGGCAGTTTCTCGATCGTATCCAGCTTTGCTTTGTCCACCTCCAATCCTTGAGCCGTCACCTTATGGCCCAAAATTATGCCTTCTTAAACCATGAAGTGGCATTTTTCCCAATTGAGTATGAGTTTTGTATCCTTACATCGCTGCAATACCATGATCAAATTCCCTAGGCAAGTATCGAAGTTGTCTCCATAGACCGAGAAATCATCCATGAAGACTTCAACATTTTTCTCCACCATATCTGAAAAAATGGGCATCATACACTGTTGGAAAGTTGCAGGTGCATTGCATAACCCGAATGACATCCTCTTGAATGCAAATGTGCCATAAGGGTGTGTAAATGTTATCTTCTCTTGATCCTCAAGAGTGATGGCGATCTCGTTATAGCCTGAGTATCCATCCAATAAATAGCAGTACTCATGTCCGGCTAATCTGTCTAACATTTGATCAATAAAGGGCAGTGGGAAATGATCTTTTTGGGTTACCTTATTCAATCTGTGAGGGCCCCAAATCTGAGGTCCCGAATCACCGCGGATCCGGTTTGATCATTCTAACACTATTACTATATTTGCGGAAGATATAAACCTAAATTGTTTATACAATATATTTACACACTATTCCCCAAGGTCGAGTAACCTTAACTTATACACAAATCATAACTTATTTAACACATAACATTATTATTATACTACACTATTACAAAACTAATCGCGCATATTAACTTTAAGCTGGAACTGTCATTATCATTTCCTTGTATCCAACGCATTCGCCTTAATCTGCAATGTTTTATCATGATATAGCAAGGGCGACCATAAGAATTGCCCAGCAAGTTTAAGTTCAATAATATAACGATATATGATGATTGAAAGAGTCAAAATAATAAGCTGGCTATAATTCAACAATATAATTGTGAACTAGCAGGAACAAATTTATGACTGAACAAGTATTATACATGAACAAATATATCTGAACCAACTAGTAATGAAGATGATCAGCCTTTTATACCTGACTTATACATGCAATATGTACATAGTACAATTCATGGCAACCAGCAATGATTAACCATAAGCTTATCCGAATGAAACACTCTTAGTAGAGTTAAGTAAAAACAAACTTGCATGAACCGTTGATTACCGCTATGCAATTTATATCGCTTTGTCTGAACCTAATATATAAATAATATAGATTGCTAAGTTAGAATAATATCATCACAATTTATAAAATAACCTAAACACATTACACATAACACATAACCCTATTAGTCTATTACACGCATAAGACTCGGTATCAAGTCAAACTATTGCAGTCTGAGTTGAACCCGACACAATTCTAACATCCCGACGGTCTAATCGGACTTTTATCGAGGTTAAATTCAATTAAACTTTGCCTAACACTTAGCAATTATCTCAGATAATTTTAATAACAGTCAAAATATTTTTCAAAGTCTCGTAATAATTTTTAAGTAATTATTACTATTTATCTTGATTTTTAAATCATTAATAACGCATTTAAATAAATCAAATACTACTTAATTCTTTTATCATTAATATTTATTTATTATCAAATATTAATGAAATACATGTCATAATATTATAATATATTTATAATATCACTAAGTATTTTTAATACCTTAAAATCACCTTTATATGATTTTTAAACAATTAAATTCATTATCCAGATAATCGCTTTTAATATTAAAATATTAATATTTTCATGGCAAAATATCAAAAGTTATAATTTATAACTTAAAATATTTTTATAACACTTAAATCCTTTTATATGATTTATAAAGCATTAATTCCATTTTCCTTAATTTATTTAATATAGTTATTAAATAAACTAATTATCATTAATATTAATTAATCAATAAAATTCTTCACAAAATATTAAAAGTCACTAAAAAAAACTTAAAATATTTTCTAACTTCATAATATAATTTTTCATGATTTTCATGTATTAAAATCATTTTTAAATAATTTATTTAATATTGTAATTAAATAAATTAAATACCATTTATATTCCAAAATATTAAATATTTATGAAAATATACGAGAATAATTAAAACTATTTTTCAGATTTAAAAATTATTTTTCAAATTTTATTTAGTATTTTTAATAATTAAAAACTATTTTTATATATTTTTAAATAATTTCTGGAAAATCAAAAATTAAATAAATTCAAAATCGTCGCTAAAGGCCTTTAGCGACACAAAGCGTCGCTGTTGGTGTTCTTGAGCCTCAAGAACACTAACAATAATTTCAGTATATTAAGCGAGTTTGACCACGATTAAGTTTTCGCTTATATTGTTTACATCAATCCAAGACTTCTGTAAGACCCCAACTTTTATAAATAAAGATGAATTTTCTATAAATATTATTTTTAATTATTATGGAATGAATTTGATATAATGTTATAGTTGTGGATAATATTTATAAATTTTGCAAAGTACGCAAGTTGTTTTATAATATTGGTCGGGGAATATTCGTACAACGGCACAATCATTGGTGGATCGCACAAATGAATTATTGTCGGATTAAGAAAACGACAAAAATACTTTATGAAAATAACGGTAGAAGTTTTACAGTTAACTGTTGAAACACTCGGTGTTAAAAGTACAGTAATACGCGTAGTTGCACAGTAGCACACGGTATTGATAATTGATGCTTACGTGGGGCATTCTTAAATTTTACTCTACAAAGCAGTATCATGTTGATAATTTGGACGTTATTGGTTCATGGATAAATTAATTCTTGAACTTGTTTTATTGAATTCTTATATCATTGTCATCATCCTCGTGTTTATATTTTTTGTTGAAAGTCATCATCGTGGCTTTGTGAAGTGCATAGATGGACTTGGTATGATTATGACCAGGGATTATTCGGTGTAATCATGACCGTAATGTTATAAATGATGTGGTAAAAGTCCTCATTGGCCCGTAGTGCATTGATGGACCGTTAATGGCATGATCATGACCATTGATGAATACACGAATGTCATCGGCCCGTAGTGCATGGATAATTTGTGGTCGTGATACTAAAGAATATCATTGGCCGTAGTGCATGGGTGATTCGATGATGTGGATTATTTATTAAGCTGAGTCTCAGCGATAAAAGTGATGAAAAACCTTTTAAATCATAAAAGATAGTAGATTTTATTCTCTACTTGACTCTTTTAATGGATTGCTTGTTCATTGCAGATTAAACTTGATGTTTGTTATATTGTATCGGTTTAACAACATTTAAGGCTAATGATAATTTATTACGCATTATCTTAGTCATAATATTTCATCTTTGGGCTAGTTGAGCTCACTCTTTCTTTTCTTTGTTCTCTTGAGAAATGAGAAGCGTGGTGGGACGAGTCGAGAGAGCGGAGTGATGGTGGGATGATAGTATTAGCTAGTAGTCCTCACTATTTTATTAAATTGTGTGATAATAAATGTAATGAGGACATATTCTAAGAGTGGATATTATCTAGAAGACAGTATTTATATTTAAACTCACAGCTCTCTTATTGTATAATTAAGATTGTATTTATATTCTGTACCATGTATTTGACGACTCAGAATAGGTGATGTATACCTATTTTGGGGCGTCTGATTAATATCGAGCTTAGGGATATGATCCACGCTAAGATGTGAGACTAGAACTAGGAGGGAGAGCGGGAATTCTTCGCTAGTATGACCTACCTAATTTTATTTGGTATTTAATTGGTTGGTCAGAGTATAGAGATAATATATTACATGTCAACTAACCCTTGTTTTGTGGCAGTAACTGAATATGACATCCGAGAATGTTGAGAATAGCAATGGAGAAAAAGAGACCGTTAAGTCTCCACATATCAATAATCAGGAAAATGTGCATCAGGAAGGCGAAAATCTTCATGCAAACAACAACACTGACCAAATGATGAATGCTGGATTGTTCATAGGCTTTATGTAATTCATGCAACATCAGGCGAGAGCGGCTCCTGTCCAAAATGTTGGTGGAAACACTGGAAACTCTCGGACGGTCACCGCTAAACAGTTCAAGGAGCTGGGGCCACCGGAGTTTATTGGAGAGCCAAAACAACTTAAGGCGGAAGCATGGATAAAGCAGATCACCAAGATATTTGATATCTTGGGATGCTCCGAGGAGCAAAAGTTTCCCTTCGCCACCTTCATGTTGCGTGAAGAGGCAGATTACTGGTGGGAATCTGTAAAATGTACCCAGCCTGACGCACTCAAGATGTCTTGGGAGAAGTTCTAAGAGCTATTCAACGACAAGTACTTTCCCGAGAGTATTCGTCACATGAAAGAGGTGGAGTTTATCAAGTTGGAACAAAACAATATGACCATATCGCAATACGAGGCTAAATTTGCGGAGTTATCCCGGTTTGCATCCCATTTGGTCGATAATGAGGAGCGAATGACGCGAATGTTTTTAAGAGGTTTGAAATCGGAGATACGTCAATATCTTATTTCTCATAAACTGTGTTTGTACTCTGATGTTGTAAATAGGGCTCAGTTATTGGAGCGCGGTAACAAGTCAACGCAACCAAGAGAAAGTAGCCGACAACATAAAAATACCAGTGGTATCAGTCATCAAAGTGGTGACAACAAACCTGGAGGGAATCAACATGCCAGAAATGGTAACCATTTCGGTGGTAATCATGGCCAAGACAGTAAAAATGTACATTTCAAGAAAAGGAGATTCAACAATGATGGAAAGCGTCGGCACCGACCAAAGAACCGTGGTTAAGGGAAGGAGAACGACCACCTATCATATGCTTCAAATGCGAGGGGAGGACATATCGGTCCAAAGCTGCGCGATGCCATCCAAAGCGTGTTATAATTCTGGAAGAGAAGGTCACCTAGCCCGATTTTGTCGTTCACCGAAGACAAGTTCAGCTAGGATGGAGGCACCAAAGGCCATCCCAGAAAAGTCAAAGCCGGTGGTGCAAGGGAGAACATTTGTTGTGACCTCCCAAAAAGCAAGGAACCCAAACGAGGTCATCACAGGTAAGCTTATCATAAACTCTAGCGAAGTCTATACCTTATTTGATACCGGTTCTACCCATTCTTTTATTTCTCCTACTTGCGCTCAACGATTAAACTTGACTAAGGAGAAATTAGACTTTGACTTATCTGTGGAAACTCCGTTGGGAGAAACCTTCATTACATCCACTGTTTATAAGTCTTGTTTGGTTCAAATTGGTACCCTCACATTACCTGTCGATCTTATTTCATTGAAAATACTTGCATTTGACGTGATTCTAGGGATTGATTGGTTAACTACTCATCATGCAAAAATTGATTATTTTCGTAAGGTTGTTAGCTTTCATATTCCTAACCAACCTATTATGCGAATTCAAACAACTAAACCATTAAAATCAATTAATGTCATTTCAAGCCATAAAGCTATTCGTTTATTGAAAAATGGATGTCAAGCTTTCTTAGCTCATGTCATGGATCTAAACAAAAATACATCAGTTTTGAATGATATTTCTATTGTTAATGAATTTCCTGACGTATTCCCTGAAGAACTTCCTGGCCTACCCCCAGAGCGTGAAATTGAATTTTGTATCGACCTTGAACCCGGTACAAAACCCATTTCCAAAGCCCCATATATTGAATTGCTCCTATTGAACTTCAGGAGTGAAAGACCCAACTACAAGAATTGTTAGACATTGGCTTTATTCGTCCTAGTACTTCTCCTTGGGGTGCTCCAGTTTTATTCGTGAAGAAGAAAGATGGGAGTATGCGACTTTGTATTGATTATCGGGAGTTGAATCACGTCACCATCAAAAATAGGTACCCATTGCCACTCATTGATGACCTGTTTGACCAGTTGCAAGGCGCCAAATTCTTTTCAAAGATTGATCTTCGTTCCGGATATCACCAATTGAAGATTAGAACCGATGATATTCCAAAGACGGCTTTCAGAACTCGGTACGGGCATTATGAATTCCTAGTTATGTCCTTTGGATTGACTAATGCTCTAACGCCTTTATGGATATGATGGTCGAGTATTCAAGAAATATTTGGATCACTTTGTGGTCGTCTTTATTGATGACATCCTTATTTATTCCAAAAGCCGTGAAGATCATGAGCAACACTTGAGGCTGATACTCCAAAAGCTTCGTGAATACAAGCTTTATGCCAAGGTGAAGAAATGCGAGTTCTGACTTGAGGAAGTACCATTCCTTGGGCACGTAGTATCAAGTCATGGAATATTTGTTGACCCGGCAAAGATTGAAGCTATTCAAAGCTGGGAGAAACCCAAATCAGTGACCGAAGTACGTAGCTTTCTCGGCTTAGCTGGTTATTATCGGAGATTCGTGGTAGGATTTTCTCGAATCGCTACTCCATTAACCGAGCTGACTCAGAAAGATAAAAAATTCGATTGGAGCGAGGAATGTGAGAAGAGTTTTCTAGAACTCAAGAGGAGACTCATCTCAGCACCTGTTCTGACAATACCATCTGGCTCGGAGGGATTTGTCATCTACAGTGATGCTTCGGGCAAAGGGTTAGGATGTGTTCTCATGCAATATGGGAAAGTCATAGCCTATGCCTCAAGACAACTTAAAGAATATGAGAGGAATTATCCTACTCACGATCTAGAGTTGGCAGCTGTTGTCTTCCCAGTTAAAATTTGGAGGCATTACTTGTATGGAGAGAAAGTGGAGATCTTTACGGATTATAAAAGCCTCAAATATTTCTTCACTCAAAAGGAACTCAATATACGGAAACAACGTTGGCTTGAACTATTGAAAGATTATGATCATACCATCCAATACCATCTTGGAAAAGTGAACGTGGTAGCGGACGCATTGAGTAGAAGATCATATGCAAGTACGAGTGCGATATTGTCAATGCAAAGGCCCATTTTGTGTGACTTGCAAAGGATGGAGATAGAGTTAAAGACTCCAGGGACCCACATGATAATGGAAAATATACGAGTAGAACCGACTTTAATTGATAAAGTTAAAGTTGCTCAAATTCTGAATCCGGAATGATGTCGTATGAGGAAGAAAGTGCAAGAAGGTGCTATGCCCGAAGCAAGAATCGATGAAGAAGGAATACTTTGAGTCAACTCCAGACTTTGTGTTCCTAACGACCCTGATTTAAAGTATAAAATCATGTTGGAGGCGCATAACACACCGTTTACAATCCATCCTGGGAGTACCAAAATGTATCGTGATCTTTGTCATACATTTTGGTGGAGCAAAATGAAGAGAGAGATAGAGCTGTTTATCTCAAGGTGTCTAATTTGTCAACGAGTCAAGGCGGAGTATCAATTACCAAAAGGTCTATTGCAACCACTTGAAATTCCAGAATGGAAGTGGGAGCACATTACCATGTATTTTGTTACTGGTCTTCCCAAGGTTTCTCAAGGCATTGATGCAATTTGGGTCATTGTTGATAGATTGACCAAGTCTGATCACTTCTTACCAATATGAGAAACTTATACCCTTGAATGCCTTGCTCGTATGTACATAAACAAGATTGTAAGACTGCATGGTATGCCAGTATCCATAGTTTCTGATCGAGACCCAACATTCACTTCAAGGTTTTGGGTTAGTTTGCAAAAAGCTATGGGCGCAGATTTACGATTTAGTTCGGCGTATCATCCTCGAGCAGATGAGGCGATCGGAGAGGACTATTCAAACTCGAAAGATTTATTAATACTCGTGTCCTTGACTTCAAGGGAAGTTGGGATAAGTTCCATTGTTAGTGGAGTTTTCCCACAACAACAGCGGTTATCAAGCAAGCATTAGCTTTGCTCCATTCGAGACATTGTATGGAAGAAAGTGTCATTCTCGATATCTTTGGGATGAGGTGGGTGAAGCAACATTGTTGGGACGAGTTGAATGCGTATGACTACGAAAAAGATTCAAACGATTCGAACGTATAAAAACCTCACAAGATCGACAAAAGAGTTATGCTAATCTTCATCGAAAGGATGTGGAATTCGATATTGGAGATCATGTGTTGTTACGTGTTGCTCCATAGAAAGGAGTTACAAGATTTGGAAAGAGAGGAAAGCTCAATCCTCGATTCATTGGCCCATTTTTAATCCTCGATCGAGTAGGAACTGTGGCCTATAGACTCGCTTTACCGCCAAGTATGTCTCGTGTTCATAACGTTTTTCACATATCTATGTTACGTAAATATGTGAAAGAACCGCACCACATTATTGAGTTAGAACTAGACGAAATAGCAGAAGATTTAACGTGTGAAGAGTTTCCTGTTCAAATCTTGGATAAGAAGGAACATATTCTACGCTCCAAGGTTATACCTCAAGTTAAAGTTTTGTGGAGAAACCACGATGTTGAGAAAATGACCTGGGAGTTAGAATCTGAAATGAAATCAAGGTATCCTTACCTCTTCAACATACCAGGTACGTACCCTAATTTCTAGGGCGAAATTTCATAAGAAGGGGAGGTTGTAAGACCCCAACTTTTATAAATAAAGATGAATTTTCTATAAATATCATTTTTAAATATTATGGAATAAATTTGATATAATGTTATAGTTGTGGGTAATATTTATAAATTTTGCAAAGTACGCAAGTTATTTTATAATATTCGATTGGTCGAGGAATATTCGTTTTAACAGGGAATATTCGTACAACAGCACAATCATTGGTGGACCCCACAACAGAATTATTGTCGGATTAAGAAAACGAAAAAAATACTTTATAAAAATAACGGCGGAAGTTTTACCGTTAACTGTTGAAGCACCCGGTGTTAAAAATGCGATGTCTGGCGTAGTTACGCGGTAGCTACGATATTGATTATTGATGCTTACGTGAGAAGTCATTCAGTTTTGTTCAATTATTGCTACAGTAATTGCTGCATAATATCTCACGTTATTTGATTAAATTATTGTCAATATTTTATATATTATTAAATCAATAATTGAGACGACAAAGCTATAAATATTATTATTTGCAATATTAACAATATCTATAAGTTCTGATAAGGAGAGGTTTGGTCACCTAATTACGCGCCAATAGGGAGAAATCCTTATTGAAAATCCCCCTCTTTCTTGGGAACGACCTGGTCGATTAATATTGTGAATTATAATAATGATGATATATGTTGTTAAAATTATTAAGGTGATTTTTATGAAGTTTTGCTTATTTTATGGATCCCATTTACCCATTTTTTTCAAAATAATCGGTAGAAAATTATTTAATATATCAAAGGTGGAGCCCACATGTGGGGGCCACATGTGGGGGCCACGTATGGAAGAAATGGTTGAAATGAAAATGGGGTGGGGTGGGGTGGGGTCGGAGGGAGGAAACGTAGTTGGGAGGGAATTGTTATTATATATATATATATATATATATGATTATAACATGTGGTTATATATAAATATATATATATATATATATATTATAATATATTTTTATATTTTAGTTTTTGTTTTTACTTAATTTGATTGAAATTTTAGTTGCCTGCATATTGGGTAAGCATCAATGTATGAATTAATGCATCAGTCAAGCATCCATGAATGAAAGAATTATTGCTTCTGTGATTTTTCTTACACAGTGCCCCTTCAATTCTCCTTTAAATAGAAGCTCATTCCTTCATTATTTCTTACGAATTCACTGAAACTCTAGAGAGAGAAATTTATATAGAGAAAGAAGAAAAGTATTTTGCTACTTCACTATTCTTATATCTAGTTTCTTTTACGGTAAGGGGTATTATTTATTTTGTATTCATGAAGACAACTTCTGTTATTCCATTATTTATTATTCGGTTGGAATAACTTTTGTATGCATTGAGCTACCTATATTTGGTGAAATTCTTACATTATTCCATTCGTTATTATTACATTTGGAATATCGTATACATGCGTTTTACGCCGGACACGATTCTATCTTTATTATTACATTTGGAATATCTTTGTTTGTGCGTTTTTTTCTGTGGGACTGAATCCGTCTTTATTATTACATTAGAATATCCTATCTGTGCTTTTTACGGCAGACCTGATTCCGTCTTTATTATTCTGTTGGAATATCATGTCTATGCGTTTTACGCCAGACCTGGTTCTGTTAATTATTATTTTATTGGAATAACCTGCATGTGCGGTCTATCGCATGCCTGGTGATTTCTTTTGTTATTCCATTCCTTATTAAACTCAATTGGTTAAATTTTTGACTTCTATACTCCATGAAATTAGTTGAATATTCTTGATATTTGCGCTTCATCCAGTATCTTTTCATGCAAATATTCTTCTGGGCATTCTTGAATTTTACTCTACAAAGCAGTATCATGTTGACAATTTGGACGTTCTTGGTTCCTGGATAAATTAATTCTTGAACTTGTTTTATTGAATTCTTATATCATTATCATCATCCTCATGTTTATATTTTGTTGAAAGTCATCTGTGGCCTGTAGTGCATAGATGGACTTGGTATGATTATGACCAGGGATTATTCGATGTAATCATGACCGTAATGTTATAAATGATGTGGTAAAAGTCCTCATTGGCCCGTAGTGCATTGATGGACCGTTGTTGGCATGATCATGACCATTAATGAATACACGAATGTCCTTGGCCCGTAGTGCATGGATAATTTGTGATCGTGATACTAAAGAATATCCTTGGCCTTAGTGCAGGGGTGATTCGATGATGTGGATTACTTATTAAGCTGAGTCTCAGCGATAAAAGTGATAAAAAACCTTTTAAATCATAAAAGATAATAGATTTTATTCTCTACTTGACTCTTTTAATGGATTGCTTGTTTATTTCTGATTAAACTTGATGTTTGTTATATTGTATCGGTTTAACACTATTTAAGGCTAATGATAATTTATTACGCATTATCTTAGTCATAATATTTCTTCTTGGGCTAGTTGAGCTCACCTTTCTTTCACTTTGTTCTCTTGAAATGAGAACGTAGCTAGGATTTAGTCTGGGAGCGGAATGATGGTCCGGATGATAGTATTAGCTAGTAGTCCTCATTATTCTGTTAAATAGTGTGACAATAAATGTAATGAGGACTTATTCTGAGAGTGGATATTATCTAGAAGACAGTATTTGTATTTAAACTCACAGCTCTCTTGTTGTATAATTAAGATTGTATTTATATTCTGTACCATGTATTTGGCGACTCAAAATAGGTGATGTATACCTATTTTGGGGGCGTCACAACTTCGATCGTGTAGGACGAATGTATTACTAAAATATCCATTCATCAAATGGGTCAAATAATATTACAGAATGAAGATCTGGACCCTCAAACCTCTTGTCAGAACAAGTCTGGGTTTTCTAGGTAACCCAGAAACCCAGACAGTGTCAACTGAACACTTTCAAGCTCGATTAATTCTAGGTTCCGATCTTTTTTCAAGTAGTCTCATGGTTCAAATAGGTAGTACTTATGTCAAGGACAAGTAATATAACAATATATCAGTCAACAAATAACACAATCACAATTTATAAACCGGCCAAAGTCTGTCAGAGAAATTGTCCAACCGTTTTCTGGGTTTTCTAGAAACGCTAAAACAGTGTTAGTCGCCTACTTTGACCACCTATTACTTATAATATGTTACTTGTTTACATTATCTTAAGCCACAAACTTAAAGTACAAATGACAGGCTAGAAACCTGTTACAAAAACAACATCAGAACACGTTACAACTGACAGATCTGGGCTTACCAATAACTTGTCAGACGCCGGTTTAGGATTTCTGGGTTACCAAGAAATCACCCGGTCAATCTCGGTCAACGGAGTTTGACCGTTAATAACTCGCGATCTAGACATCCAATGACTGTGATGTCTCTTGAAAATCAAAGACCACATGACAAGCTACATATTAAAACTTTAAAATAACAAAAATCAAAAACAGAAAAGAATATAAGGCCACTGACATTCGGTTGTCAGGCCACTTTTGTGTTCTTGGACATATTTTGAAAACATCAATTTTTCTCCACTTTGATGCTATGGATCTATGATAGATCATCATATATCATCATAAAACATCTTCTAACACTTAAATAAACACATAAACACAAACTTTGCCTTAGCATACCAGATCAAATGGTGAGTTAGGGTTTATACCTCTCTTGTAAAATCCTTAATCTTTGATCTCCTTTACTAATTTTGGTGTTCTAAAGGGTTATCTAGTGATTGAATCACTCAAGAAATTCAGAGGTTTTGGAGAGAGAAATGTAAGTTGAGAGCTTGAGTGCAAATGACCAAATTTTGTACACTTTCTCTTTCCTAATCTGTATATATTATGATATAAAGTCCTAGATCTGATTTTGCCAGCTGAGTTGCTGAGATTATGTGTCACAATGTCAATCTTAGTAGTTCACCAACCCCAAATATACAAAGATTTGCAAGTTATATAAAAAAAATCCAAAAAGGGCAAAATAGTCATTTGATTTCTATTTTTAATGGCAATATGGACATTGGCCAAACCCTTAGGGTTTAGGGTTTGGATTGGGGTTTAGGTTTTGAAACCATTAGGGTTTAGGGTTTGGAAAATAAAATCTAGAATTTCCAAATTAGGTTTTCAAAATAGAAAATTAATATTTCTAAATTATAATTAGAATTTTCTAATTATATTAAAATTTCTTAATCATAATTTAAATCTTGCTAATTAGGATTAATAATTTCTAATTAAAATTGCTAATTACGCAATTAAGGACAAAATCGGTCATTAGGATTTTTAACACAGAATTAGGGTTTTAATTAGAAAAATAATATTTCTAATTTATAAATTAGATTTCCTAATTAGATTAGGGTTTCCTAATTACTTAACTTGAAAATTAGGATTAGGGTTTCCTAATTATCATTACAAATATTAAATGAATACTTAGGTTTTCCCTAATTATAAAATTAGGGTTTCTTATCCCGAAGTTAGGGTTTTCTAAATAAATTAAGGTTTTCAATAAATCTTTACGATTTTCCCTAATTAGATTATAACGTTAATACTTATACATAACATTCATATTCCCAAACTAGGGTTTCATTCACCGAATTAGGGTTTCGAATTTCCTGAACTAAAATTAGGGTTTCAGAATTGGTTTTAGGGTTTCTTATTAATCGTTAGGGTTTTCTAACCGAACGTTGACGTTCTTAATATATAATTAGGGTTTGTTACAGATATCGTTTATCTGGTCAATCCTTGACCCTTAACAACATACTGTACACATATACGCAGAACATATTCACTTATTCCTTATCCTGAATAATTTACCTAAATCCTTCACAAAATTTTGAAATCCTCAAAATTCTATCTTAAAAATATCAAACGCATACCCTAATTTTCTATCTAGGTTCTAATTTTGAACCTTAAATCAATTAATTAAAATTTTAAAAATTTTCAAATTATCGGGTTGTCACACAATCTCCTATAATCGATGCACACCCTCCATCCTTTAACTGTTCTTGTTGGAATTAACTCGTTGTCCTCATTCTGTACCACAGTCATTACCCCCTTTTGCGGTACACAATGAACCGGACCAACCCATTTACTGTCGAAAATTGGATATATGATACCCGCATCCAATAGTTTCAGAACAAGCCCCATCATCATCATCTCCATCTCTCTCTTAAATTCATACTAATAAAGTTATAATCTAAATTCTTGTTTTAATTATATTTTTATGTTCTTCATAATGTAGATAAGGGTCTGACTTTAAGGCCTAGATGAGGTTGTAGTACACTGAGAAAGGGTTAATTCTATATAAGAAGGAACAAAAACGGACATGTAACGAACGCGTTACGTTAAAAACGAAAACAACGTTTTGTTAAAGAAATTGTGAAGATGAGTTTTATAATTCTCTTTGAATTAAGATTTTGGGTGATGATATACTTTGATGAATAGAAATATGTTTTGACCTATGTAATGAGTATAGATATGTGTTATCATATTCTATGCATAATTAACCATTTAAGATTAAGAGTTGAGATAAGTTAATGTGTGCATATAATGTGCTCGATAAAATGCCTAAGAGTAATAGTGTTTTCTAAACTTTGGTATACAAAGTGTCTAACTAATGGCTAATATTGGATATCTAAGTATGAAAAGATGATAATACAAGAATAATAATGGAAAGAAATCGAAAAGGGTAATTTTTTATTTATAAAGGAAAATTAAACATGTAAACAATGTGTTGAATATGCATTTTTGAAACCAAAGTGGTATAATATAATGGTGTGATATACGCACATTAAACTACAAGTGTGATAGTCTAGCATGTGTGTTGATGAAAATGAAAAATAAAACCGAGTTACATATAAAATAGTTAGATGTTTATAAAGACATTATAAAGGATAATAATATAAAGTAAGATCTTAGAAGAAATTTGACCTTGAGATTGAGTATTGATTTTATTTATTATCAATCTCGCATACAGTGTAGGTTGTGCAAGGACGCGAAGTATTAGCGTGTTGGTAAAACGCCGGTAACGGCAAGTCTTTCAGTTCCTTTTGCTATGTGAACTTGATGATGAAATGCTTTAAAATTTTTGTGTATGATGTATTGTATATATCAAAAGTATGAAATGTGAAAGTCAATCTATGACTATTATGATTGAGCTATGAATGATGATTGAGTAAGGAAATCAATCTTTATAGTTGTTATGTGAACTACAACATGTATGCTATGTTTGTTTTATGATTATTCTTATATGTTGAGCATGTTATTATGTGCTTTATGATGCATGAAAACTGTTAGATTTTGCTAGGCTGTCGAGCTCAACCATGCAAATAACCATTTTTGCAGGTCAAGGATTGAAGGTAACACTATGTGCTACTTGAATGACGTGGATCAGAAATAATACACGGAGATTAATATTTTAACAAAAGTTGTTATTTCTTTATACCATGATTAAGATTCATGAGATGTACTAAATGTTTTATGATGTATAATTTTATGTTGAGTTGTAAAGCTAAAGTTAGAGTTATCTGATATGTAAAGGTTATCGGATTGAAATGTAAAATTTTATATAATAACAGTGATAAAGTGAATCATAAAATAAGATTGATTCAAAGACATGTAGATGATAAAGGTTTGATTCAGGGAATTAAAGTAAGAAGACATAAAAGTTTAAATTATTCCGTATTTTATAATGTTTAGCATCGAATAATGATGTAAAATTAGAAGGTAGATGTGTTATTAACGACCGAAGTTAATAATTAAATTGTATGAATTTTTGGGTCGTTACAGTTGGTATCAAAGCTGATAGGTTAGAACCTTAGGTAAGAGTACGTTAGGCTATAACCTTAAAGAAGAGAGGTGAAAATAAGGAACGAATAAGGTCAAATAGAGTTTGAACAATAAGGGATTAAAACTTGCGTGAAAGGATTCAAAGAAGAATCTCGCAGAGTTATAAGGAATATTAATGTGGGGTTACCCAACTCCAATAATAAGGATGTAAGGTGATAATAAATAGACAATGTCTATAAAAAAGAGAATGATAAAGAAGTTAAGAATAGAGAGTTATATCTAAGTTGTGCAATTGTACTCTTTCGTAGTTGATGTATGGTATCTGAGCTAAACGATTCCTTCATAGAGCGGAGGTATATACGAAATAGCAGCTCGGAACCTAATTTATTAGTTGTTTATGGGAAACCACTCAGCGTACCATATTGAAACTGGTAGAGACTCGATGTGTACCAAGTATAGAAAGTGGATACGTGTGATGAAAGTGTAGAATTTGAATGAAATGTTGAGCAATGTAAATGAAGTTAGAAATTCTTAAAGGAAGAATTGTTATATAAATAAGAAGATTCAAAGAAGAATCTTGAAGAGATATAAAGATAAGAAATGGGAGTTTCCTAACTCCAAAAGTCAAGATAACGAATAATGTCGTAAATGATGAAAAAGAGAAAGAAAGAGGATCGAAAACAAAACGATCACGAGTTAAGAAAAGAATTTTAAGGTAGATGATTATATAATAAGATCACGACGTGGTCTGTTTAAGTTATAAAAGAAAGATGGTCTATAATGTTTGAATAATTATAGCTTAATGCTATGAAGATGGAGTACTATGAAATAGTACGAGATAACTCATGAGGTGTGACGCCCCCAAAATTAGGTATACGTCACCCATCTTGGGTCGCCACTTACATGGTACATAAATTCAAATACAAACTTAATTATACATCTTTCGTGTAACATACGACATAAACTGTGAGTTTGAATACAAATATTGTCTACTAGATATTATACAAACTCAAAAGGAGTCCTCATTACAACTATTATCACACTATTTCATAGAATAGTGAGGACTACTAATGCTATCCTCTGGACCATTACTCCGTTCCCCGACTCGTCCCAGCTATATTCTCATTTCCTGAAGAGAACGGTGAAAGAAAGGGTGAGCTCAACTAGCCCAATAAGAAATATTATGACTAAGATAATGAAGAATAAATTATCATTAGCCTTCAACAGTGTTAAACTGATAAAATACAATAGACAACCAGTTTAACTGCAGCGAAATGTGCAATCCATTAAAAGAGTCAAGTAGAAAATAAAGTCTACTATCTTTTAGGTTTTAAAAGGTTTTCATCAATTTTTATCACCGAGACTTAGCTTTAATGAATAAACCACAATATCTAATCATCCCTGTACCACGGTCAAAGATTTTCATCAAATTATCAATGGTCATGACTATACCGAATCACCCCTGGTCATAATAATACCAAAAACTATCCACCTTTGCATTGACATTGTGAATCGAGGACTTTTGTCACATTATTTATATCAAGCCATGATTATACCGAATGAACCCTGGTCATAATTATACTAAGTTCATCTATGCACGTAAGCCAAAGATAACATAATATAACATGAGGATGATGACAATGACATAATAATTCAATAAAACAAGTTCAAGAATTATTTTATCCAGGAATTAGTAACGTCAAATTGTCAACAAGATCTTTGTTTTGTAGAGTAAAATTCAAGAATGATCGGAAGAATATTTCCATGAAAAGATTTGGATGAAACGCAAATATCAAGGATATTCTACAAATTTCATGGAGTATAGAAGTCAAAATTTTAACCAACCTGGGTATAATAAAGAATGGTATAACAAAGGAAATCACCGTGCATGCGGTGCTCAGCATGATGTAAAAGTTATTCAAAGAATAATAATAACGGAACCATGTCGGGTGAAATTCACGCAAGCGGGATGTTCCAACAGAATAATAAAGATGGAACGGATCCGGTGTAAAACACACGAGATAGGATATTCCAGCGAGAATGATAAAGACAGAACCGGTCAGGTGTAAAACACACGATGCGAGGATGTTCCAACGAGAATAATAGAAGAATGTCACCAAGTATAGGGTAAACCACGATCTGAGATCACGTATAGGGTATGCACAGCGTATCTGAGTTATTCAACAGAATAATAAAGAATGGAATAATGAGAGGATTTCACCAAGTATAGGGGTATGCGTATACTGAGTTATTCCAATAGAATAATAAAGAATGGAATAAATGAAGTTCTCTTCATGAATAAGAAAGAATAACACCCTTACGGGTACAACAAATAATATCCCTTATCGTAAAAGACCTTTGGATATCAAAGTAGTGAAGTACCGAATACTCTTCTTCTTTCTCTCTATAGATTTTCTCTCTATAGCTTCTCACTATAATTTTCTCTCTACAGAGTTTCGGTGAATTAGTAAGAAAATAATGAAGGAATGAGCTTCATTTATAGGAAAATAGAATGCATAGTAATTAATCCATGAAGCGGTCAGATTGATTTACTTTAATCTGACGGTCCATATTTAAAGCAAAATCTTTTAAATAAAATATCATATATTCTATTTATATAAAAACATTTTACTATGCAAACACTATGCAACACTATGCAAAACACTATGCAACACTATGCATAATAAAATATAATATATTCTATTTATAGAATAACTTTAATAAAGTATTACATTTTTATAAAAAGATGTTTCGCTTTTATTACGTTAATAATACGAATAAAACAAAGCGTCATTATCGCTATAATAATTCATATTATTAATCGACAATAATGGAATCAAATGAGTGACTTCTCACATAAGCATCGATAATCAATCTGGTGTATTACTCTTATGCAACCACACGTATTCATCGTACTTTTACTAAGAAAGTAGTTCAACGAAGATTATCAGCGGTAAAACTTCCGCCGTTATTTCAATAAAAAATATTTTTGTCGTTTTCTCAATCCAAACAATAATTACATTGTGGGGTCCACCAATGATTGAGTAGTTATACGAATATTCCCTGCTAAACCGAATATTCCCCGACCAATCGAATATAATATAACCACTTGCATACTTTACAAAATTTATAAATACTACCCACAACTATAATATTTATCTCAAATTCACACCATAATATTAAAAAATTATTTTGACAAAATTTAAATCTTTATTGATAAAATCTGGGGTCTCACAATCTTCTCTCCTTATGGAATTTCGCCCTCGAAATTAGGGTACGTACCTGATATGATAAAGAGGTGAGGATATCTTGAATACCTTTATCGTTAAAAATATTAAATTCATCTTCGCAATCCGGCCAAAGATATTCATTAACAATTCATCTTTGCACTACAGGCCAAAGATATACAACTGTAAAACCAATAATGCTGAGACGCAGCTTAATAGTATCATGACCACGAATTATCTATGCACCATCGCCAAGGATATTCGTGTTTTCAAATCTGATCATGATTATACCGAATAATCCTCGGTCATAATCATACCAAGTCTATCAATGCACTACGACCAAAGATGACTTTTACCACATCCATGAATTAATATTTCATTGCTGAGACTCAGCTCAATAATTAATCCATATCATCGAATCATCCCCGCACTACGGGCCGAGGATATTCATTAGTATCACGACCACGAATTATCCATGCACTACTGACGACCAAAGATAATCGTGTATTCATTTAGTATCACGACCACAAATTATCCATGCACTACGGCCAAAGATAATCTTGTATTCATTAGTATCACGACCACAAATTATCCACGCACTATGGCCAAAGATAATCGTGTATTCATTAGTATCACGACCACAAATTATCCATGCACCACGTGCCAAAGATAATCGTGAATTCATTAGTATCATGACCACGAATTATCCATGCATTACGTGCCAAAGATAATCGTGTATTCATTAGTATCACGACCACGAATTATCCATGCACCACGTGCCAAAGATAATCGAGTATTCATTAGTATCACGACCACGAATTATCCATGCACACGTGCAAAGATAATCGTGTATTCATTAAATATCACGACCACGAATTATCCATGCACTACGTGCAAAGATAATCGTGTATTCATTAGTATCACGACCACGAATTATCAATGCACTACGTGCAAAGATAATTGTGTTTTCAATTACTGTTATGATTATAACTTAGAACAATCCTGGTCATAATCATACCAAGTCCATCTATGCACTACAGGCCACAGATGACTTTCAACATAATATAAGCATGAGGATCATGTCAATGATATAAAGAATCAATCAAATGAGATAAAGGATAAATATTAAATATTTATAATATAATTTATCCAGATTCAAGAATATCCCCATGTTATCAATCACTTAATAATCTTATAATCTAATATCATTAATATTATAACAATATTTTAATCACTTCTTAAATTTATAAACAATTTATTTCAATTGTTTACGCTTTACCATATAATGCATTTAATCATTCAAAATGCCATACTCATAAGATATCATCACCAATGATCAAATCCTCATCAAAAAATATGCATATACTACTATATAGGATTCTCTAGCCATAAAATCCTATTTTCCAATTTTGTTACTTCTCATAACATATTTAACTCATATGTTTCGTAATTAAACTATTTTTATGAAAAATACCAAATCAGTCCCAAAAATATTTCTTTTACGGGATTTAGCATAATATAGTCCCATGATGAAAATATATTTTTCTCGGAATTTTAAAATTCATTTACTATTTTCAAAAATCAATTTCTAATTAATTCCTTAAGAAATTAGCTACCTCAAGTTTAACTCCAAAATTCCCAAATCTTGACAGGACCTTACCCATGTTAACGTGAGCTTCGGTTTAAATTTCATGGTCATCATAGTTATAGAACTTTCGGTTATAGCGTTTTTTTCGGAAAAACCTAAATATTGAAATAGTCATAACTTGCTCATTTTAAGTCGAGAATGAGCTCATTTTTGGACAGGAGGTACTTTATACCATATACCTTCATTTTCCAAAAGGCCAGAATTTTTCTCATAATTTAAGTGGCCGAAACAGCCCCTCTAAAATCATGGCGTGACTTTTTGGTTTTTGCAGCTTTGCACTCCTTAGCCAAAATCAGTCCACAAAAATCTACAATACCTTTTCCAGTAATTCCACTTGGATTAGTTAGGTAACTCATAGATATAACTCTAGGACTTGACCACACTCAAAATTCAAAATATAATAGGAGATATGGTCAATTGAATTTCATATTACGTTTTTCACCAAAATCGATTTTCAACTCTTTGTGATTTCTAAGAAACTTTCATGTTTTCACATACTAACCAACATAACTCATCATAACACTTACTAATACCACGTATACCCATGATTTTCATTAGTCCAATGCTTTTATTATGACTTTCATCATAAACCACGTAAACTGTTCATTTTAGTTGAAGAAATATTTGAGGGTTTAAGAAATGGGTTTTATACTTTGGGGTCAATACAAAATTCGATTTCACGCTCTAAGTAGGCTAAGAAGTCTTCAAGAATACGCCAAGAAATTTATTAATAATAGAAATATCATTCAAAATTGCTACTCTTATCCAAGACTTGGATAGTACGTCACATTGATACCAACTGTGACTTCTATCCCTTAACCTAGATAGCACCTCACAATGATACCTATAAACTTGCCATCTTCATTCACGATGTCGCCTATAGAAAGTCCGGCCGATTGCATTCCACACAAGGAAGTCAACAACGAAAGGTTCGGGGCTCTTTACTTATGGCTTGATATGACAATAATTGACTTTAGTAGTTTGGTTACTTGAATTCGCACAATAAGTTGGTTATGAATATAAAAGCTAACAACCTTACGAAAAGCATGATGAGTAGTTAACCAATTGATTCTTAAAATCACATCAAAGGCAAGTATTTTCAAAAAGATAAGATCGACAGGTAACGTGAAAGTGTTTATTTGAATCAAACAAGATTTAAAAATAGTAAGCGATAACGAAGGCTCCTACTAACGAAGTTTCAACCAATAAGTCAAAGTCTAACTTCTATAGAGTCAAATTTAAGCGTTGAGCATAAGCAAGAGAGATAAAATAATGGGTAGAACCGGTATCTTATAAGGTATAAACTTACGCAATTTATAATTAACTAATCCGGTGCTAACCCGTTCGGTTTACTCGCTTTTGAGAAGTCATGAAAATGCACTTCCTAAAACCAACGACTTTGTTTTGTCCACATTCACCTTTGGTGCCACATAGTCCCAACTAGACTTGACTTTGGTGCACAACAAAATATGGCTAAATGACCTTCTCTTCTTGCAATTTCAACTTCTATTATCTTTGTCATGATTACCAAAGTGGTTACCATTCTTGGCATGATAATTTCCCCACGATGGTTATCATTATTACGATGGCGCGTTGCCAATGATATGATTATTATCGTGTTGTTGGTCGTTACCTTTTGTTTGGAATTTGAATCAACACTCTCATGTGTTTCATTGCTTATCTCGGCATTTTCGGATGCCATTCTCAAACTTGTCACAAAACAAGGGTTAATTAACATATCACATATTATCCCTATACTCGACGTCCACCAATTAAATACCAAATAAATTTAGGTAGGTCATACTAGCAAAGGAATTCCCCGTCTCTCCTCCTAGTTCTTATCTCACATCTCACCGGGGATCATATCCTAAGCTACGATACCAAGTTATGGCGCCCCCAAAATTAGGTATCGTCACCCATCTTGGGTCGCCACTTACATGGTACATAAATTCAAATACAAACTTAATTATACATACGTACGCCGTGTAACATACGACATAAAGCGTGAGTTTGAATACAAATATTGTCTCCTAGATATTATACAAACTCAAAAGGAGTCCTCATTACAACTATTATCACACTATTTCACAGAATAGTGAGGACTACTAATGCTATCCTACGGACCATTACTCCGTTCCTGACTCGTCCCAACTATATTCTCATTTTCAAGAGAACGGTGAAAGAAAGAAAGGGTGAGCTCAACTAGCCCGAGAAGAAATATTATGACTAAGATAATGCGAGAATAAATTATCATTAGCCTTCTTCAATGATGTTAAAGCGATAAAATACAATAGACAACCGGTTTAAGCTGCGTGGAATGTGCAATCCATTAAAAGAGTCAAGTAGAAAATAAAGTCTACTATCTTTTAGGTTTTAAAAGGTTTTCATCAATTTTTATCATTGAGACTTAGCTTTAATGAATAAACCACAATATCTAATCATCCATGTACCATGGTCAAGGATTTTCATCAAATTATCAATGGTCATGACTATCTTAGAATCACCACTGGTCATAATCATACCAAAAACTATCCACCACTGCATTACAGGCCACTGAGGACTTTTGTCACATCATTTATATCAAGCCATGATTATACCGAATGAACCCTGGTCATAATCATACTAAGTTCATCTATGCACGTAAGCGAAGATAACATAATATAACATGAGGATGATGACAATGACATAATAATTCAATAAAACAAGTTCAAGAATTATTTTATCCGAGGAATTAAGTAACGTCAAATTGTCAACAAGATCTTTGTTTTGTAGAGTAAAATTCAAGAATGATCGGAAGAATATTTCCATGAAAAGATACTGGATGAAACGCAAATATCAAGGATAATCTACTAATTTCATGGAGTATAGAAGTCAAAGTTTTAACCAATTGGGTATAATAAAGAATGGTATAACAAAGGAAATCACCATGCATGTTGTACTTCAGTATGAGCAGGTTATTCAGAATAATAATAACGGAACCATGTCGGGAGAAATTCACGCAAGCACAGGATGTTCCAACAGAATAATAAAGATGGATCCGGATCCGGGTAAAAAACATGAGATAGGATATTCCAATGAGAATGATAAAGAGCGAAACCGGTCGAGGTGTAAAACACGCAGACAAGATGTTCCAACAGAATAATAATAAAAGCCAGAACCCGATGTCGGTGTAAAAACACGATGAGGATGTTCCAACGAGAATAATAGAAGAATGTCACCAAGTATAGGGTAAACCACATATCTGAGATCATGTATAGGGTATGCACAGATATCTGAGTTATTCAATGAGAATAATAAAGAATGGAATAATGAGAGGATTTCACCAAGTATAGGGTATGCCGCGTATACAGGTTATTCCAACAGAATAATAAAGAATGGAATAATAGAAGTTCTCTTCATGAATAAGAAAGAATAACACCCCTTACGGGTACAACAAATAATATCCCTTACCGTAAAAGACACTGGATATCAAAGTAGTGAAGTGCCAGAATACTCTTCTTCTTTCTCTCTATAGATTTTCTCTCTATAGCTTCTCTCTATAATTTCTCTCTCTAGAGTTTCAGTGAATTCGTAAGAAAATAATGAAGGAATGAGCTTCTATTTATAGGAAAATAGAATGCATAGTAATTAATCCATGAACGGTCCAGATTGATTTACTTTAATCGACGGTCCATATTTAAAGAAAAATCTTTTAAATAAAATATCATATATTCTATTTATATAAAAATATTTTACTATGCAAAACACTATGCAACACTATGCAAAACACTATGCAACACTATGCATAATAAAATATAATATATTCTATTTATAGAATAACTTTAAAAAAGTATTATGTTTTATATAAAAAGATGTTTACTGTTTTATTACGTTAATAATACTGAATAAACTAAAAGCGTCATTATCGCTATAATAATTCATATTATTAATCGACAATAATGGAATCAAACCGAGTGACTTCTCACATAAACATCAATAATCAATACTGGTGTGCTACTATGCAACGACCACGACATATTCTTTTGTACTTTTACTACCGAAAGTAGTTCAACAGTATCAGCGGTAAAACTTCCGCCGTTATTTCAATAAAATATTTTTGTCGTTTTCTCGATCCTACAATAATTACATTGTGGGGTCCACCAATGATTGAGTAGTTATGCGAATATTCCTCGCTAAACCGAATATTTCCCAGACCAATCAAATATAATATAACCACTTGCATACTTTGCAAAATTTATAAATACTACCCACAACTATAATATTTATCTCAAATTCACACCATAATATTAAAAAATTATTTCGACAAAATTTAAATCTTTATTAATAAAATATGGGGTCTCACATGAGGAGTTATAGATGATGTGATACAAGGAATTCGTATCGAGCAAAGATCAAGTTATAAGCAAGATAGAGTTAGGTGGGATTTCAATTGAGGACTCATGTGATGGCTGAGTTGTACAAACCTTTGTATGGGCGATGGTTTTGTGCTTGCACTCAGTTTATCACATTGATAATCATTGGAATGTTTGTGTCGCGCTATTTTCTATATGCCTTGTTGAGAAGGTGATTCTTTTCTCATGTGTATAACAGATAGGTAGAGTATAGTTAGAGAATATTATAATGTTAAGTGCGAGTTCTTAAAACTCATACTTATGGTAGGTTCGTGACTCATAATTATATGGTATATTTTTGAACCCCTCAGCAAATGGGCGCCTATGGTTTGACTAGGATAAGTTCTTAAACTCATATTATTGTGGCAAGTTTCTGAACTCATAACGTGTGGTAAGTTTGACGAACTGGGTATAGATAAGTGTAAATGGAGTATTGAGGATGATAGGAATAGATAGACCTATTAAGCAATGGATCATTATAGAAAGTGGAGTTCATGGTGGAAGCATAGGTACTCTAAGACTTTCGAAATTTATTGACGTCGTGCTGATGTTTACACTTCTATTTTCTTGAAAAATATTGGATCAAATGATGGAATTAATGAGTTTTAACAACAATACTGTTATTCGTATGTCTATGCTAATTGCTTCGGCTAGACAAAAATGATTTGCAATATATCAAAATGTATTTTATATCATTAATGCATCATGTAACCTGGTGCAAAGATGATAAAAATGATGGAGTCATCAATGCAGTATTACCTAGTGTTGGATGTGATCTAAGGATCGTCAGCCCACTATGGTATGATGTAGTATGACAAAATCACCAAATGACGAAATCTTCAACGAACTGTAAATACAGTGCGGTATCATGACGTCATAAAAAGATTTTTGAGATTTCTTTGAGATATGAGAATACATATGTATGTATGTATATGTATATTTTGGTTGATGTCTGAATTGTTGTAAAGGTCTATGCTATTTGATTCAGCTAGACAAATATTGAAAGATGTTCATGAAATTCAAGAGTTTCTTGAGAAGTTATGCCAAACTAAATTGTTTTGGTGCGGATTCAGATGTTGAAAAGCTGAGATGAACAACCCTATTATTAGGGGTTGCGCTTAGTTTTATACTTTGTGCTGAAATGTTTGTATACAATACATGTACAATAGGTTGATCACCTAGAGTACTTGCGGAGGGTGTTTTCAGTCTTTGTGATTGATAACCATTCTGCCAAAAGAGGGTTTAAAGTGTGAAGAACCGGGGGTGAAGAACTATTAAACCTAGAGAATAGAGTTCATGGTCTTGTGACCCTCAGCATGATTTGGAATCTTTCAAATTCCTGAGTTATTCATACTACTTCCCAATTAATGAACAATTGTGGAGGATTCTTGTTATTCTGCAAGATTGAAGTGAAAAAGGAAAGTATTCCTTAAAAAGAAGTAAGTCGTAGAATACGACACTGAATGATGAATGTGTTGAATAAGTGAGAAAAGAAATTTTGAAGTGAGAAGGATGTGAGTTATCAAAGAATAATGTGAAACTTTTAATAGAAAAGTTTAATAATTGTAGAATGATGTTTGTGGAAAGAAAGTGGTTATAGAAACCAATGAATGAATGAAGTAGTGACGTAAAAATCTACTTTGATAGATTGAATGAATGAAGAGTAATAAATAAAAATTTTGAGGACGAAATTCTTAGAAGAAGGGGTGAATGTAATGTCCCGAGAGTTTGATCATATAATATATGATAATGATCCTTAGAGAAAGATAATGAACGGGACAAAGAATATGTAATACTCAAATATAATTGAGTCTAATGAAATATTATGAAATAAAACTTATTAGAATTTATTATCAAGAATGGTGAGAGTATAAAATATAAAACCTATATTAAGGTATTGTGTTGAAGTTATTCAATGAATAGATTTGAGGAAAACCTGAGTAAGGTAGGGTTTCAGTGATTCCGAGGACGGAATCCTTATAAGGAGGGAAGGATGTGACATCCCAGATTTTTAGAAATTATAAATGAGAATTTTATAAATAAAAGTATTATTTATGAGATATGTTGGGTGTGAGTATATGTATGTTATATATTGTAGAATATGTGAATTGATGTGAAGAGAATGTTATATATTAATTTTAATATATATAAATATTTAATTGAATTATTTATTGAGTTAAATAAATAAATAAAAATTTGATTATAAATCTTTCGTAATTAAGTGTAGTAGATTAATTAAATGAATATTTAGTATTTAATTTAATTAATATAATGATTTTATGTTATAGTTCTAATTTAATTGAGATAATTAAATTAGATGAGTTAATCATGATGATTGTTACACAAAATTATAATTAACAAGTAAATATAATTATGTGACAATTTGATGAGATTGATTGATGTTAAGCTATTGATTAATTAAAATAATGAGTATTTGCAAACATGGTCTTAGGCTTTTCAAGTTCAAATTGGTGTAACCTATGTATTAACTAGTAATTAGTATATCTAATAATTACTAGGAGTTACATATATTATATATTACTAGTATTGTATATTATATGTATATACTACAAGTTAGTATGTTAGCTTAGAAAACAAACCAAAGAAAGAAGAAGAGAGTTAGAGAGACTTGTAGGAGAAGAAGAAGAGGAAGAAAAAGAAGAATAATATTGGATATCTAAGTATGAAAAGATGATAATACAAGAATAATAATGGAAAGAAATCGAAAAGGGTAATTTTTGATTTATGAAGGAAAATTAAACATGTAAACAATGTGTTGAATATGCATTTTTGAAACCAAAGTGGTATAATAAAATGGTGTGATATACGCACATTAAACTACAAGTGTGATAGTCTAGCATGTGTGGTGATGAAAATGAAAAATAAAATCGAGTTGAATATAAAATAATTAGATGTCTATAAAGACATTATAAAGGATAATAAGATAAAGTAAGGTCATAGAATAAATTTGACCATGAGATTGAGTATTGATTTTATTTATTATCAATCTCGCATACAGTGTAGGTTGTTCAAGGACGCGAAGTATTAGTGTGTTGGTAAAACGCCGGTAAAGGCAAGTCTTTCAGTTCCTTTTTGCTATGTGAACTTGATGATGAACTGCTTTAAAATTTTAGTGTATGATGTATTGTATATATCAAAAGTATGAAATGTGAAAGTCAATCTATGACTATGATGATGGAGCTATGAATGATAATTGAGTAAGGAAATCAATTTTTATAGTTGTTATGTGAACTACAACATGTATGCTATGTTTGTTTTATGATTATTCTTATATGTTGAGCATGTTATTATGTGCTTTGTGATGCATAAAAACTGTTAGATTTTGCTGGGCTGTCGAGCTCAACCTTCCAAATAACCATTTTTGCAGGTCAAGGATTGAAGGTAACACTATGTGCTACTTGAATGACGTGGATCAGAAATAATACACGGAGATTAATATTTTAACAAAAGTTGTTATTTCTTTATACCATGATTAAGATTCATGAGATGTACTAAATGTTTTATGATGTATAATTTTATGTTGAGTTGTAAAGCTAAAGTTAGAGTTATCTGATATGTAAAGGTTATCAGATTGAAATGTAAAATTTTATATAATAACAGTGATAAAGTGAATCATAAAATAAGATTGATTCAAAGACATGTAGATGATAAAGGTTTTATTCAGGGAATTAAAGTAAGAAGACATAAAACTTTAAATTATTCCATATTTTATAATGTTTAGCATCGAATAATGATGTAAAATCAGAAGGTAGATGTGTTATTAATGACCGAAGTTAATAATTAAATTGTATGAATTTTTGGGTCGTTACACTTCTTCATATTATAACTTATCCGATCACGGGGAGATCTCATCGTATATGTTACGATTCATTTCTATATCTTGATCATTTTGTTTTACGATCTTCTATCACTACACTTTTAGTCTTTTAAACTCTATCTATTTCTCACTACTGTTCAACTTTATTATCAGAGTTAGGGAACTTTGTATCTTATAACTCGCTGAGATTCGTCTTTGAATCTTACCGACCAACTAACTCTATTTGAGTTAGTACTTGTCCTAATCACTGCGGTTATTAGTCTCAAGTATTCCTACCTAAGGTTCATAACCAACCACTTTGATACCAACTGTGAGGGCCCCGAATCCGAGGTCCCGAATCACCGCGAATCCGGTTTGATCATTCTAACACTAATACTATATTTGCGGAAGATATAAACATAAATTATTTATACAATACATTTACACACTATTCCCCAAGGTCGAGTAACCTTAACTTATACACAAATCATAACTTATTTAACACATAACATTATTATTATACTACATTATTATAAAACTAATCGCGCATATTAACTTTAAGCTGGAACTGTCTTTAACCTTTCCTTGTATCCGACGCATTCGCCTTAATCTGTAATGTTTTATCATGATATAGCAAGGGTGAGCATAAGGATTGCCCAAAAAGTTTAAGTTCAATAATATAACGATATATCATGATTGGAAGAGTCAGAATAATAAGCTGGCTATAATTCAACAATATAATTGTGAACTAGCAGGAACTAATTTTTGACTGAACAAGTATTATACATAAACAAATATATTTGAACCAACTGGTAATGAAGGTGATCAGCTTTTCATACCTGACTTATACATGCAATATGTACAGAGTACAATTCGTGGCAACCAGCAATGATTAACCATAAGCTTATCAGAATGAAACACTCTTAGTAGAGTTAAGTAAAAACAAACTTGCCTGAACCGTTGATTACCGCTACACAATTTATATCGCTTTGTCTGAACCTAATATATAAATTATATCGATTGCTATGTTAGAATAATATCATCACAATTTATAAAATAACCTAAACACATTACACATAACACATAACTCTATTAGTCTATTACACACATAAGACTCGGTATCAAGTCAAACTATTACAGTCTGAGTTGAACCAGACACAATTCTAACATCCCGACGGTCTAGTCGGACTTTTATCGAGTTTAAGTTCAATTAAACTCTGCCTAACACTTAACAATTATCTCAAATACTTTTAATAACAGCCGAAATATTTTTCAAAGTCTCGTAATAATTTTTAAGTAATTATTACTATTTATCTTGATTTTTAAATCATTAATAACACATTTAAATAAATTAAATACTACTTAATTCTTTTATCATTAATATTTATTTATTATCAAATATTAATGAAATAAATATCATAATATTATAATATATTTATAATATCACTAAGTATTTTAATACCTTAAAATCACCTTTATATGATTTTTAAACAATTAAATTCATTATCCGATAATCGCTTTTAATATTAAAATATTAATATTTTCATGGCAAAATATCAAAAGTTATATTTTATAACTTAAAATATTTTATAACACTTAAATAATTTTTATATGATTTATAAAGCATTAATTCCATTTTTCCTTAATTTATTTAATATAGTTATTAAATAAACTAATTATCATTAATATTAATTAATTAATAAAATTCATCACAAAATATCAAAAGTCACTAAAAATAACTTAAAATATTTTCTAACTTCATAGTATAATTTTTTTCATGATTTTCATGTATTAAAATCATTTTTAAATAATTTATTTAATATTGTAACTAAATAAATTAAATACCATTTATATTCTAAAAATATTAAATATTTATGAAATATACTCAGAATAATTAAAAACTATTTTTCAGATTTAAAAATAATTTTTCGGAATTTATTTAGTATTTTTAATAATTAAAAACTATTTTTATCTATTTTTAAATAATTTCTAGAAAATCAAAAATTAAATAAATTCAAAACCATCGCTAAAGGCCTTTAGCGACACAAAGCGTCGATGTTGGTGTTCTTGAGCCTCAAGAACACTGACAGCTCAGCTATTAAGGGGCAAGGTTTGACCACGATTAAGTTTCTACTTATATTGTTTCTGTCCAATCCAAGACTTCGATCGTGTAGGACGAATGTATTCCTACAATATCCAATCATCAAATGGGTCAAATAATATTACAGAACGAAGATCTGGACCCTCAAAGAACAAGTCTGGGTTTTCTGGGTAACCCAGAAACCCAGACAGTGTCGACTGAACACTTTCAAGCTCGATTAATTCTAGGTTCCGATCTTTTTCAAGTAGTCTCATGGTTCAAGTAGGTAGTACTTATGTCAAGGATAAGTAATATAACAATATATCAGTCAACAAATAACACAATCACAATTTATAAATCGGCCAAAGTCTGTTAGAGAAATTGTCCAACCGTTTTTTGGGTTTTCCAGAAACGCTAAAACAGTGCTAGTCGCCTACTTTGACCACATATTACTTATAATCTGTTGCTTGTTTACATTATCTTAAGCCACAAACTTAAAGTACTAATGACAGGCTAGAAACCTGTTACAAAAACAACATCTAAACACATTACAACTGACAGATCTGGGCTAACCAAAAACTTGTTAAACGCCGATTTAGGATTTCTGGGTTACCCAGAAATCACCCAGTCAATCTCTGTCAATGGAGTTTGACCGTTAATAACTCGCGATCTAGACATCCAATGACTGTGATGTCTCTTGAAAATCAAAGACCACATGACAAGCTACATATTAAAACTTCAAAACAACAAAAATCAAAAACAGAAAAGAATATAAAGCCACTTTTGTGTTCTTGGACAGATTTTGAAAACTTCAATTTTTCTCCACTTTGAGGCTATAGATCTATGATAGATCATCATATATAATCATAAAACATCTTCTAACACTTAAATAAACACATAAACACAAACTTTACCTTAGCATACTAGATCAAATTGTGAGTTAGGGTTTATACCTCTCTTGTCAAATCCTTGATCTTTGATCTCCTTTACTGATTTTGGTGTTCTAAAGGGTTATCTAGTGACTGAATCACTCATGACATTTGGAGGTTTTGGAGAGAGAAATGTAAGTTGAGAGCTTGAGTGCAAATGACCAAATTTTGTACACTTTCTCTTTCCTAATCTATATATATTATGATATAAAGTCCTAGAGCTGATGTTGACAGCTGAGTTGGTGAGATTATGTGTCACAATGTCAACCTTAGTAGTTCACCAACCCCAAATATACAAAGATTTGCAAGTTACATAAAAAAAATCCAAAAAGGGAAAAATAGTCATTTGATTTCTATTTTTAATGGCAATATGGACATTGGCCAAACCCTTAGGGTTTAGGGTTTAGATTGGAGTTTAGGTTTTGAAACCTTTAGGATTTAGGGTTTGGAAAAATAAAATCTAGAATTTCCAAATTAGATTTTCAAAATAGAAAATTAATATTTCTAAATTATAATTAGAATTTTCTAATTATATTAAAATTTCTTAATCATAATTTAAATCTTGCTAATTAGGATTAATAATTTCTAATTAAAATTGCTAATTACGCAATTAAAGACAAAATCGGTCATTAGGGTTTTTAACCCAGAATTAGGGTTTTAATTAGAAAAATAATATTTCTAATTTATAAATTAGATTTCCTAATTAGATTAGGGTTTTCTAATTACTTAACTTGAAAATTAGGATTGGGGTTTCCTAATTATCATTACAAATATTAAATTAATACTTAGGTTTTTCCTAATTATAAAATTAAGGCTTCTTATCCCGAAGTTAGGGTTTTCTATATAAATTAGGATTTTCAGTAAATCTTTAGGGTTTTCCCTAATTAGATTATAACGTTAAACCTTATACATAACATTCATATTCCCAAACAAGGGTTTCATTCACCGAAATAGGGTTTCGAATTCCCGAAACTAAAATTAGGGTTTCAGAACTGGTTTTAGGGTTTCTTGTTAATCGTTAGGGTTTTCTAACAGAAAGTTGACGTTCTTAATATATAATTAGGGTTTGTTACAGATATCGTTTATCTGGTCAACCCTTAACCACATATTGTACACATATACACAGAACATATTCACTTATTCCTTAATCCTGAATAATTCACCTATATGCTTCACAGAATTTTTAAATCCTCAAAATTCTATCTTAAAAATATCAAACGCATACACTAATTTTCTATCTAGGTTCTAATTTTGAACCTTAAATCAATTAATTAAAATTTTAAATATTTTCAAATTCTCGGGTTGTCACACAATCTCCTATAATCGATGCACACCCTCCATCCTTTAACTGTTCTTGTTGGAATTAACTCGTTGTCCTCATTCTGTACCACAGTCATTACCCCCTTTTGCGGTACACAATGAACCGGACCAACCCATTTACTGTCGGAAATTGGATATATGATACCTGCATCCAATAGTTTCAGAATTTCCTTCTTCACCACTTCCTTCATAATTGGGTTAAGTCGACGTTGATGCTCCACGGACGGTCTTGCATCATCCTCCATCAGAATCTTGTGCATGCAGAATGACGGGCTAATTCCCTTTATATCCGCAATCGTCTATCCAATCGCTGATTTTTGATCCCTAAGCACCCTCAGCAACTTTTCTTCCTGCAATTTGCTAAGTGCAGCAGAAATAATTACAGGTAAAGAATTTGAATTGCCTAAGTACGCATACCTGAGATGTTTAGGGAGTGTCTTAAGTTCCAATGTTGGTGGCTCCTCCAATGACGGTTTCAGTTTATCTGCAGCTTTTTCCTCCGTGTGCAAAGGTTCAAACGGTGCTCTGAATCGGCTGACTCGTGGCAATGAGTCTAGCATCTGTAAGAGGTCCACAAATTTTGGGTCATCCTTTTCTTCATCCCCCAATAAGGTTGTTTCTAATGGATCGATGACCAAAATCTTGCTCATATCTTCACTAATGATTTGCTCAATTAAATCCATCCGAAAACATTCCTCCTCATCTGTAGGGAATTTCATGGCCTTGAACACATTAAATTTAATTTCTTGATCTTGGACTCTCATAGTATGTTCTCCTTTTTGCACGTCTATGAGTGTCCTTCCCGTAGCCAAGAAAGGTCTCCCAAGGATAATCGGTATGTTCTTATCCTCCTCAAAATCCAGAATGATAAAGTCCACAGGGAATATAAATTTATCCACTTTCACCAGAATGTCCTCTACTATGCCTCTCGGATATGTGACTGACCTATCCGCCAACTGCAATGAAATATTCATAGGCTTTGGCGCGGGCAAACCCAATTCTGTGTATACTGACAATGGCATGAGGTTCACACTCGCCCCCAAATCACATAAACATTTGTTAAACGACATTTTCCCGATTGTGCATGGGATAGTAAAGCTCCCCGGGTCTTTAAGTTTTGGTGGTAGCTTCTACTGTAACACCGCATTACACTCCTCTGTTAGTGCCACTGTTTCAAATTCTTCCCATTTCTTTTTCCTCAAAAGAATTCCTTTCATAAACTTCGCATAACTCGGCATTTGCTCGAGGGCCTCCACGAATGGGATTTAAATCTGGAGTTTCTTGAACACGTCTAAAAACCTTGCGAACTGCTTATCTGACTTCTATTTTTGAACCCTCTACTGAAACGGTGGTGGAGGATACACAATTGGCTTATTGTTTAAGTTTATTTCCTCGTCTTTGTTACCTTCCACCACGTTACTGCATCAACTTTTTCTTCCGGTGTCGCTGAATTTTCTGCATTATTACCCCCGAGATGTTTTCCACTTCTCAACATAACTGCTTGACATTGCTCATAACTACCCTTCATATTTCTCTCAGTGTCGCTAAGTAATGTTCCTTGTGGTCTATTATTCACTGCTAACGCCAGCTGTCCAATCTGATTTTCCAAATTCTTGATCGAAATCTCTTGACTTTTCATTACCATTGTTTGATTTTTTATTGTTGCCTCAGCGCTAATTATGAACTTCGACACCATTTCCTTGAAATCTGATTTCCTTTCCTGATGTTGAACCGGTTGTTGGTGACTCTAAAAACCAAAGGGATATGATGGTTGTGGAGCTTGAGTTTGCCGGTTATTGCTCCATGAGAAGTTTGGGTGGTTCCTATTCCCCTAGTTGTAGGTGTTTTGATATGTATTTTGCGGAATTCTGTTGTAGTTACCTATGAACTGGACGGATGCTGGGTTTATTATGCATTGATCTGTATGATGATCACTCGCACACAATTCGCATATTACCGCAACCTGCTGAACTGGAGCCCCTGTCATAGTATCAACCTTATCATTCATAGTATCAAACTTCTTGGATAGTGCAGAAATCTGTGCTTATATAGCTGTCACCCCATCTACTTCAAAAATCCCAGCCGCCTTTGCTTGTGTCATTCTTCTTCTTTGGGGGCCTTGGTAGTTAGTTATTCTTGGCATGGTTTCGATCAAATTATAGGCTTCCCAGTAACTCTTAGCCATGAATGCACCGCCTTCGATCTTTGCATTAATATCTTGGTTACGACATTCCCATTTAGTCCGTTATAAAGGTGTTCATTTGCGACCATTTGGGCAATCCATGATCTTGGGCACTTTCTAAGTAATTCTTTGTAATGCTCACATGCCTCATATAACGACTCCCCATTCTGCTGCTCAAACATCGTTATGTCATTCCTCATTTTAGCAGTTTTCGCCGGTGGGAAATATTTGACAAGAAATTTATGCGCCAAGTCTTCCCACGTAGTAATCGACCCCGGCGGCAGAGAATGTAACCAACTCTTCGCCTTGTCCCGTAAAGTGAACGGGAACAAGCGAAGTCTCACTGCCTCATCCGACACCCCATTGTACTTGAACGTGTTGCACATTTCCAGAAAACTGATTAAATGCTCATTCGGATCGTCATTTGCCATTCCCCCAAACTAAACTGAATTCTGCATCATCTGAATGGTCCCAGGCTTGATTTCAAAAGTATTCGCAGCTATTGCAGGCCTAGTGATGTTCGACTGCAGATCAGTCACCTTAGGTGTTGCAAAATCCCTCAACGCTTTCTGGTCTTCGGCAGCCATTGTTTCTTCCTTATCAGAATTTTCGAATTTGTTCCTCATTTTTTCGATCCACTTACTTAACCTCTGAAATTTCCTTTCAATGTCGTCTTAAAAAGGAAGCAAGTCTGGATGTTTAGATCGTGTTTGCATAAACCAATGTCAAAAACCTGAATTAGGAAAAACAAAAACAAAAACTGTTTAAGTAAAACTGGACTAATTAAACTGATATCATAAAAATATTAAAATCTCGGCTAAATTTTCCCCGGCAACAATGCCAAAAACTTGTTGGGTAAAATCGATACGCACAAAACACGCAAGTGTACGTGATTAACAAGTAATATAGTAGTGAATAAAGTATCGTTCCCATGAGGAAAAATTATCAAGAATTTTAACTTCACAATTATAAATTTTCTGTTTATCCTAATTCTATTAAACTATTCAAATCAATGGTTTAAAATTATAGAAACTAAATTAATAAATAAAAAACCTTTCACAAAACAATCACTAATATCAAAATCCGGAATTTCAAACAATTAATGGAAAATTAGACTTATGATTTCACCCTGAGTTTCACTCTGATTTTCAACCCTTTTATTCCAACTCAATTCAATATCCAAGTTTATTAATCAAGAACACGAATGTAATACTAGCCACCTCTCGATGCACTAATATCATATTAACTTAAATCCACAATTAAGATAGAAACAAGTTAACTAATACCAACTCACTATATCTCTATGTGAACTGCAATTAAAGAAGGTTAAAGCTTAAGTTCTCTATCCGATTACATGTGATGTCAAGCATATCTCTACCTTAACAATAATCAAAAATCTGCTATTCACAAAATTCATGACACATGCTATATTAACTAGGTCTAGATTTTAATTTCCTCTCTCGATTCCATTCAAATCCACGAGGAATTGTTGATCAAGCAATTCATAAGTTCACGCTCAAATTAACATAGATAAACTGAAAATATCTTATTGAATTGGAAATCAAAGTTATAAAATCATCGTTTCACACAAGGATCCATCACAAGTCTAATAAGCGAATTAGTTCATAACGAATGAATTAAAAACTGAATAATCTAACGAAACCATCCTTTCAATTACAAATAAAAGACTAAAGAGAAGAAGAATAATGAAAACCCCTTCACGTAGCCTAGATTTGCAACCATCACGATAATCTCTTCAAATTACTCCTCCAAAGCTCGCACTTGAATCCCGAAATTTATCTCTGAATTATGCTCCTTGTGTTGTGTGAATTCTTGTTTGCAACGTAATATTAAGCTCTCCTTATGTTCTGCTCGAAGTCCCCTATTATAGAGTCTAGGAACCTAACAAACAGCACAAATCCATGTCGCAGCAGTCTTCAAAAGCCAGAAGGACACTTTAGGAATCGAGACACCCGCCCCGGCGGGCATAGCTACTGCTAAAGGAAAATTTCAACTTCATGCGTTTTTCCACTTTCGCTCCAAAACTCTGTATTTCTTCACCACTTGCATCCATAACCACCCTACACATAAAATGACATGAAACAAGTGAAAACGAACACAAACTAAGAAGATAACTACAAATTTAAACTTGAAATGAATATCGATTCGTGTATATTAAATCAACTTATCAAGTGTCAAAAAGCCTTCCTTTCCATCAAAGAGAAGTTGGTCAAAGCTCCCGTCTTGGTACCTCCAAGGGACAACGATCCCATGTTTCTGTACTTGTTAGTCAATGACAATGACATGGGCTGCATATTGGGACAGAAAGACGATAGAGGCAAGGAAAGAGTTATTTATTATCTAATCAAAAGATTCAACAGCGGCCGGCAAAAGTATACTTTGATTGAAAAGACTTGTTGTGCATTAGCATGGCCTCCATGAGATTACAACATTATCTCTATGGTCACTGTGACGCCCCCAAATTAAGACCCCACTTGCCTCAAATTTGGTTGTCACGTGCTAACTCTAATAACATATTAAAATCCCACACAACAGAATAATAGAATAAATTACATTGTTATAATATAATTATCCTCGTCCCAAGCGTTCGTAACATAATCAATTCTTATATACCTTAAACATAAGTGAACATAGTTTAGACATAACTAGTACACAATACAGAATTTCCTAACATAATCATAATATTTCTAAATAAACAAATATGAAGCTACTTCGTTGCTTTGCCCTTGCCCTTATCAATGCCCGAGGGTCCGCCTTACTCTGCCTTAACTGAAATTTTTTTAGGGAAAGCAGGAATGAGCAACAAGTTTGCCCATTAAATATTATAGCAAATAAGGGTGCTCAATATAGTTTTAGTTTCTCAAGTGTACAACAATAATGATAGTTCAATGATAGCAAGAAATATCAATGGTTCTCAACAATAATCTCTACTGACATAAAGATATCTATATGATTTAATGCTTAATCAATTCAAGATTTCAAAGTAATGAATATTGATCAGTCACTAAGGACTATGAACTTCTCCTAAAATTAACAGTAATAAGCTGATAATTCTACAAAAAATGAGTACAACATGTGATAAGCCTAAAGTACCCTACGTTATGCATATCGTTTAATCGTACTTAAGTGCGCACATCGGTCTCCCGACAAATATAGTTTTCCCTTCAAAGAAGGTTGTTCAACTTAGTCAATATAAGATTCCACACCAATCAATTGGTTTGGATCTCTTTCAAATTATGATTTAGGTCAAGACGAATCAGTTGGCATAGATCGCTCTTTAAATATATGTGCGAACAATTATAAGTTCAATACTCGAATCAAGGTTCAAGAATGTAAACAACTCTATTCTATCTATGAAGCATTATGTCATAAGATAAGAATCATGCTTTCAATTATTACTTGTACAACCAATAATAGTACAAGCTCAAGTAATGCTCAATAAATAGTAGGGTTCGAGTACTTGCCTTACGTGTAGTTTACCAAAGTAAAGCTTAATACCACTCCAATGAACTATAATATCGTATTCATGTATAATCACATTAGTCATACAAGTTCAACATGTACACCTACTATCTTAATTTACTATGACACACAAGTGTAATTCATCAATACTAAACATATATTGCTAGTCTTCTATTAGTCTCATGATCTCATATGTATGTCATCACATAACACGAAAATCACGTTCTAATACACTATGTCATTTAAAGAACATAGTTTGCCGTCACATTTTGACTTAAGGGTATAGTTATAGAATTGTTCCATTATCATGCTTATTGATACATGTATACTGTACTGGACATGTACTACTGATTAAAGTAACAATATAGGCATGCATCAACCCTCAGATCAATAATAGAAAATTGATCCTACTACAGGGTGGCGCGGTCGCGCTTGGTTTATACTAAGGAGTGGCGCGGCCGCGCTGCTCCTAGTGCAAAACAAGACATGGCTACTGCTGCAGAAGGTCAGTGTACACCCGACTTGCACAAATATGAATAATCATGAAAAACACACATGTTAGTATATGAATAACTAGTTTTGACCCTACATCATAACATTAACATAGGTCATTATCCATTTTCATTTAATCAAGACTTTAGTGTTCAATTCAAAGATTCTCTTACGTTTAGCCATTGTACACTTGCTACGTGGTCAATAGATCTCAACTATACATGCCTATATTAGATTAGTCATATATTTCAAGTCATGAAGTTTTACATCATTTAGACTTGTCATTTTCCATGCTCAACTATTTATAATGTATATGACTAGCTAGGTATTTATGTTAATCACGTCCATATACATGACACACCTAACCATGATGTCATATACTAGATAGAATACTTATAACGTAGTTGATGACAAAACTAGTATTCAAAGTTTCTTTTGAAAATCTCATATCAAGTCACCAAGCATGCAAGGCCATTTTGCTTACCATACATCATACTCTCATATATACATGTTAGTCCACATAAGCATGCTCACAAGTTCTTAACTCAAGGGGTATATAGTTTATCAAGTTTCTATTTGAAACTATAAGTGTCCCTTAGTAAAACTTATTCAAGTATGCAAGATAAGTCCACATTGTCTACATCATGCTTTCATACTCATTTGTGCACATACTCAAGTCATTTATATGGGCTAGAAATATTAGAACTTAAAGGCACAATGTTCATCATGATTTGTTTTTCAATACTTCAAGTTTTCCTTTAGAAAATCCTTTAAAACCAAGCTAACAAAACTTATTACACACGAAGCAAACTTATGCCTTATGTTAGACTTATTTACGTATATATCTAGGTTACTTACACATGTTCACAAGATCAAAATATACATTACTTCAAGTTCACAATTTCTACTTTTCCAAATATTGAAGTTTTCTTGAAAACTCAACTTAAATCAAGTTAACATGAGTGACTACAAGTAAGGAAAACTATATTAACATGTCAAGTACATTTATAACTAGTATCAAGTTCAACTAGTATGCTTAATATATCAGAAGCAACAAAAATTGGTTTTCCAACACAGCAAAGCGGGGCATGCGGTGTAAAGCTATATAAAGTGGTGCGCTACAGGCATACCACTCGAAAGCAAAAAAAAATGTTGGCTCTACTTCTGCATAGCCTTAACACCATATTAGCAATACTTCTTCAGTTGCCACTCAGAATGCTTCTAGACATGCATACATACTTAAACAACACAATGACATGCTAATTCATTCTAATTGACAGAGAATTCAAGAAATCCAAGAATTTGACAAAACTCACTTTTAAGAACAAAAGTCATATTTTTATACCTCCTTGAAGCTTAAATTGATTCCTCAATGCACTAAGTATACTCCCTCAATTCTCAGCAAGTCACACTCTCTATATGCAACTTATTAGACAATTTAAGCAACTGAGAAATGAAGAAGGTGGCTGCCATTTATAGACAAATGGTTGCGCAGTTAATGGTCTTACCCCATTGTTTGATTTAGTGGAGAATAGAAGGAAACAGTGGTTATAGAGGAGTTGGCCAACCACCATTTTATAGCCATCATCACAACACATTGCTAGCTTCATCGTCTTCCTCTAGACTTTTAGTTTTGCTGAGTTTTACGGAACAGTAGGAGACTGGTCATTAGCCTAATACGCGGCTAATGACTGAGACTATCAATTTGGGACAAGGCTTTAAATCTCAGCAACTATATTACATAAGGCTTAGTTTGGGTCTTTGAACTCCCAAAAATATAATTTTAATGTGTTAATGTTACTCCATAATGATAAGTTAGGGATTATTTATGTACCCACATCATATAATCCATGTACATTAATCTAGTCCAATTAGTATTTATAACATGTATGAACTCAATTTAATTGGTCACTAATAATTTAATATCTCCTTAAAACTCTATTATTGCAATTAGACTCACTTATTGAAATAACTTGTAATTCTTTGATATAATACATCTGTAATATTCCCACACATACTCATGTCACACAAGCAATTATTTAAGTAACTTATAATTAATTCCATTTTATTATATAGTTTCCATATATTATATAGTTACCACAAGGTGTCACAATACACGTTCTTTTTAATATAGGCATTATATCTTATCACATATTTTGCACACATCAATTAAATGAGTAAGTATAATTCTAATTATGTAAATTACTTTACTCACAATACCAATTAATTAGTAATATAATATTAATTAATCCTTCACTTCTTAATTTATTCATCTCTTAATTAAATTAACCCACTTAACTCCCATTCTCATGCCACATAAGGCATTTCACAAATCTCATCATAAAATCCACATTTTCTCAATTCTTATAAATTCGATTTGAATTAATTGAATTACTCATCTCACAACACATCAAATATTTATATTCAAATAAATAGGCATTTTCTTATTATATCAAAATAATATTTATTCATAAAATTCATGGTTCTTACAGTCACACAACCCATCTCATATCCCAATGGATCCTCTGAAGTACGTATTCAGCAAACCCATGTTGAATTATCGACTGTCCAAATGGCAGTTGATCCTCCAACAATTCGACATCATCTACGTGGCTCAAAAGTCCATCAAAGATCAAGGGATTGCCAATCAATTGGTCGCAGCAACATCAGGGAATTTTGAGCCCTTGGAAACGTATTTCCCTGATGAGGGACTAATGAAAATTCAACAAAGTCATCAGGAGAATATAGTCCCGATCGTAGAAATTGTATTTTGATGGAGCTGTAATCATGGAAGGTGCTAGAGCAGGGGTAGTTCTGGTATCTATTTTCGGAGAATAGTATCTCGTTGCTCTCAAATTATAATTTGTCAACACCAACCACACGCCTGAGTACGAAGGATGTATAATGGGATTGGAACTGGACCAATCCATGGGTGTTAAACCGTTAACTATCTTTGGGGATTCCGAGCTGGTCATCAAACAAACCACTAGGGCATATCACACCAAAGAATTGCACTTGCTGCCTTACCATCGGCAAGTTATCAAGATGGCTACGGAGTTTTAAGAAATATCCTTCATCTATATTCCTCATAACAGAAATGATTTCGCAAATGCACTAGCAACCCTGGCTTCCTTGATCAACATATCTAAAAGAGGATACATCTTAAATATCAAACTTGCAAGCCATAAGGCACCAGCCTATGGAAATTACATCGGAGAAGTATCGGATGAGCTACCTCCCATCCAACACCCCTTGTATCATTCCATCAAAGAGTATCTACGCCCACTAGGGCAAGTCAAGCTGAAAGAAAGGGGATCCATAAAATGGCCATGAAATTCTATCTAAGCGGAGATGCACTCTACAAAAGGGATGTGGGAATAGGCCTTCTAAGATGCCTAGACAAAGATAAAGCCCAAAGACTCATGGATGAAATCTATGGTGGAGTATGTGGCCCACACATGAGCGGTCCTTTACTTGCCAAGAAGATATTAAGAATAGGGCATTATTTGATCTCTCTCAAAGATGACTGTGATGATCACGTCAGGAGTTGTTATCAATGCCAAATTCATGGAAATGCCATCCACACTCTTCCAAGTGAACTCCACAATATGAGTTCACTATGGCTCTTTTCAATGTGAGGAATAGACGTGATCGGGCCAATCGAGCCCAAAGCCAGCAATGGTCATCGGTTTATCTTCACTATGATCGACTACTTCACCAAGTGGATAAAAATAGCCTCTTTTCCCAAAGTCACCAAAGAGATAATCATTAGTTTAATCAGAAACAATGTCATCTATCGATATGGACAACTAGAGGTGATCGTATCGGACAATGCCAAAAATATAAACAACCAGATGATGGAGGAATTATGCAGCAAATTCCATATCAAGCATCTTAACTCTGTCATTTATCGTCCAAAGATGAATGCTGTTGTTGAAGCGGCTAATAAAAACATCAAGAAGATCATGCAAAAGATGTCCTCCAATCACAAAGGATGGCCTAACTTGTTGCCTATGACTTTACCAGCCTACAAGATGTCAATGTGCACTTCTACATGGGCTACCCCCTACTCATTGGTTTATGGCATGAAGGTAGTGTTTCCTATAGAGGTATAAATGGAGTCATTAAGAGTGTTGATAGATGCTTAAATGAAGGAAGACCAATGGTTACAAGACCGATACCACCAATTATCTCTTATAGATGAGAGGAGGGCCACAACCATCTTTCACGGTCAATTATATCAACAGAGTATTACTCAGTCCTACAATAAGAAATTTCGGCTACGTCAATTCAAAAAGAATGACTTGGTCTAAAAAAAGTCCTTACCAATCAAGATCAATTAATAGGAAAGTTTGCCTCAAACTGGGAACGCCCTTTCATGGTCAAGGAAGTGTTGACAGGAAGAGCCCTCAGATTGCAAGAAATGGACGGCAAAAAATTTCCCCAGCTTATCAATTTAAACACCATAAAAAGGTATCATGTCTGAAGTTACCTGCAAACCAACATCCTAGTTCTGAAAGAAATCAATCAATCAATCAAGTCAATTCAGGTTTTCACACCGTGCCATAAACTACAAAAGACCTGATCTCCCTTCATCAATGGGAGTACGTAGGCAACCATCTATGGTGCAGTCAAATCAAATAAAAAAATCCAAAAACCACTTTAACGAAGCTCAAACCCAAAAAAACAATTTTCAAATGCTCACCGCGCCATAAACTACGAAAGACTTGATCTCCCCTCATCAATGGGAGTACGTAGGCAACAAACTATGGTGCGGTCAAACCCCTTCAAACCAAGTTAACCACTATAAAAATCATAAAACCATTTCAATGGTTCTGTGATCACCCATTTAACTTTTCAACCCTTCAACTTTTTACCGCGCCATGAACTACGTAGACCTGATCTCCCCTCATCAATGGGAGTACGTAGGCAACCAGCTATGGTGCAGTCCAACCCTTCAAAAAAATCAAAAAAACCTTTTCAACACACCTCTTCCAGCCTATGAACTACGTAGACCTGATCCCCCCACATCAATGGGAGTACGTAGGTAGCCAATTATGGTGCAGTCTAACCCTTCACAAAAAATCACAAAACCTCAGCTCACCAAACCACATAACAAGAACTACCTGGTATCCCCTCATCAATGTGAAAACACATGCAGCCATATATAGTGCGGTTAAACCAAATCATATCGGCTCAAACTATTAGTTCCCAGTAGGCACAATAGATCTAGAAAGGGGGGTTGAATAGATCATTTTTCATTTCAAATAATTTTTTCTTTTATTTTGTATTTCTATTTAATTAGCATTTGACAAACATAAGAATCTTTTCAAGCACAGCGGAATAAGTAAAAGATCCCCTTCATTGATATATTCATAATCATACATATATTGTTTGTAGAGTTAGTTCGGTTGTAAGCAGTTAGAACATACATAACAGTTATAGCAGTTAATAAACATAATATAAATGACATAATGTAAATGACACAAGGGGTTTTAAGTGGTTCAGATACTCAAGCTCCTAATCCACTCTTCTGCTTTCAACTAGCAGGATTTCCACTAAGGAAGGAAAGACCACGAATCACTAAGATTCCTTGAGGCCAATGACCTTGGGACTTGATTCACTAAGAACTCTTGAGGCCGTGACCTTGGAATCTCTCTAGTTCCTTAGGAACTCTTCAAGCCCAGCAAGCTTGAAACTTCATTTAGTCCCTCCGGACAAGGACTTTTCAGGCCCTGGCTTCTCGTTGAGTTGTTTGTTTGTTTGTTTGTTGGAGTTGGTGTTGAGCTGCTAAGATGTCTTTAAGCTTTGAACATCTTCTGTACTTAGCAGCTTGGCTTGATCATCCTTGAAGTGAAGTTGAGTGTTGCATGATGCTCAACTTCTTCAGTTACTCAACTGTGGCAACCCGAGAATTTAGAAAAAAATTAAAATCATAATTGATTGATTTAAGGTTCACTGTTAGAACCTAGACATAAAATAAGTGTATGAAATTGGCAGTTCTGTAATGAAATTTTAAGAATTTCAAAATTCTATGAAGGATTTTAATAATTAATGTGTATATAAATTATTTGATGATTTATGAAGGAAGTGTATGTAGATGTAATATGGTAAATATATTAAATTTTATTTGCTATAAGTAAATAAATTTATATAAACAATTTATAATTTGAGAAAATAAAACTATTAATTATTTTCTATATGTGGCGTGTGCATATTTGGTATAATTGGTAATTGGGAGTCGGTGATATATATATATATATATATATATATATATATATATATATATATATATATATATATGTTTATTACGTGGGGAAAATAAAATTGTTGGGATCAATTTTCATAATGAAACAAAAGCAGGCGGGTTAAGCATATAATATTTATAGATACTTTACCCAAGAGTATTAGAATAAATTCTTATATGAAATTAATTTAATAAAGAAAATGTATTATATTTATCTTAATATTTTAACTAAGAAAATAGATTCTCAATTGAATTTATGTTAATGAGGTAAGGTTATTATATTATAATATATTGGGTATGTAAATAATTGTATTTGCATAAGGAATTATGTGTAACATATTTATTTTGTAATTATAAAATAAATATGTAATTTAAATAAGTTATGTTATGTTTCATATAAATTATATATTAAAGATGAGATATTTAAATTATATGATTTCATGAGGGTAAAATAAATGAAGGAGATTTATGTATTAACTTTTTTGATTAAGTAATTAAGTTACTAAGGTTGAGTAAGTAAATTACTTAACAAAAGTATTAAAAGAATAGTTGAATTAATTATTTAATTATTAAGTCAAATGTAGCAAGTAAATTATCAAATACTAAAAACCAAGATTGGGCAAAGGAGGAGTGCACTCGGTCGATGAGGGAGTAGTATCACATGCTAATTAAATTTCTTTGACACTTTGCATATCTTCTAGGAAAGGAAAGAGAAAGAGAAAATATTTGGTAGATATGAAAGATTAGAGAGAGAGAAAGCAAATCTAGCAAAAAACAAAACAAGAGAGATAAGATGAGAGATTGTGGGAAGATATTTCATATATGTATATATTGTAAGTATACATATTATAGTTTCATAAATACCTCCCTATTCATTCCACATTAAAACTTTTACTTCATTCCTAAAAGCTAAGAAAATAAAATAGAAAGAGAGAGGATAGTGTTGGTTCGGCAGCCCCTTGAGGGAAGAAGGAAGAGAAGTTTCCATGCCTCTAAGCTCCATAATCACTCTTGGAAGGAGATGAAGAAAATGTTGGAAATGGGTTTGACAAAATAAATATTAAAGCTTTTTGAGGCTTAATTTAATGTGGGATCCATACTTCGGAAATGTCGGGTCCATGCACTAATGCGTTCTCCTCCGTGAGGAGTATAACGTGATATATTTATATGTTCAAATTCATTAAGAATTGAATGAGAAAATTGACTCCAAAGTCACCTACTTGAAGTTGTAAATTGCAAAAGTCCCACATAGGGCATTAGAGGGGAAAATGAAGAACATATATATGGGATGTTTGCTCAATGGGAAGGGCCCCAAGGGACACCCCACTTTTGTGGAAGGGAGAGAACCTAGCCAAGGCATGGTTGAAACCCACACGTGCGCGCCGCCGTCGTCCGTCTGGTCGGGCCGGGCTCGGGTTAGGGTTCTGGCGGGTGGGTGGGTCATGATATATATTTTTTGGACAAAATCTATTTAATATTTTATCAAATTTTGTTAAAATGATTATCATGATACTACGTAGTTCTGCTGCCAACAGAAATAAACGCCAAAGGTAATAAACCGCGCCAACGGAAACAAACGCCAACGGTAATATACCAACCGCAGAATTTTATTCTATAAATAAACGATGTGGGCGCATAAAAGAGATATTAATTTTATCTCTGTTTTGCACATATTTTTCCCATTCCCGTTTTTGCATAAGGTTTATCTTTTCCATTCTACTTCTTCCCATTACATTAGGTTTCCCGTTTCCGGTCTATTTATTCCCATTGCAGTAGGTTTCCCGTTCCGTTCTGCTCATTCCCGTTGCAGTATTCAAGTTCTTTAAAAAACACTGTGCAGTGAGTTTTTCCTACTTTTCTTCTTGCATGCATCATTAATATTCATGAAGTTCAGTACATAACATATGATTGTGTTCGAAGTGTTCTTAATTTTGAAGTGCTTCTAATTAAGAACTGGAAATCCGTTTTATCTTGGGAAGCAAATATTCATTTAATCCTTTAGCACTAGTGAGGGAATAAATTTGCTTTAAGGAGACTTTGTGAATTCAAAGGACTCGGATTTATTTGTTTATATTTGACATTTTATAATTCTGTTTTATTATATATATATTTTAAATAATACTATATATTACGGAATACAATCTTAAAGCAAATTTATATTTTACGTAATTACGATTATTATTTATATGAGCGAAAAATAAGTTTTTTGTATATATATATAACATTACATCAAATTATTAACATACTTGTCTTTGCATGTTAATTCATGTTTATATTTTAATACATAGTATTACGGAAAATTAGTGTATGTTAATATAAAGTATTTTGTTATTAGATATATTACGTAAATATTACATGTTAGTTAATTTATATATTATGTTATTATATATAATACATATTAAGCGATTTATATATAATATTTTGTTATTGTTTGCATATTAATATAATAGTTTATTTTGTTTACACGTTAATATATACTAGTGTGTTAAAATATAAAATTTTGTATAAAACAAAATTTGTTACGTCTTGTACAAATAGAAATTTATTTCTGTTTATTGACATTTATCTTCTTTGTATAACAGAAATGTCATCCACTAGTACCATTCATGTCGTGACTATGTCTCATGGAGAGAAGCCTGAAAGGTTTAATGGAACGGATTTCAAGCGTTGGCAACAAAAAATGCTATTTTATCTCACCACGTTGAACTTGGTAAGGTTTCTACAAGAGGACTGTCATATTCATGTTGAAGGAGAAATTGACAAGGAAAAGGTGGCTACAGTTGATGCATGGAAACATGCTGATTTTCTTTGCAGAAACTATGTAATGAATTGATTAGACAATACACTGTATAATGTGTATTGTACAATTAAAACTGCAAAGGAACTTTGGGAATCTTTAGACAAGAAATATAAAACTGAAGATGCTGGCATAAAGAAATTCATAGTCGGTAGATTTCTTGATTATAAGATGGCAGATTCTAAAGCAGTCATCACCCAAGTTCAAGAATTACAAGTGATTCTACATGATATTCATGCTGAAGGAATGTCACTAAGTGATCCATTCTAAGTTGCTGCAATGATTGAAAAACTTCCATCGTCATGGAAAGGCTTCAAGAATTATCTTAAGCATAAACACAAAGAGATGAATCTTGAAGAACTGATTGTGTGACTTAGGATTGAAGAGGACAATCGAGAATCTGAAAAGAAGAGTGGGAAAAAATTATATGAGGAAAAGGCTAATGTGGTAGAACAAAGGCCAAACAACAACAACAAAAGGAAGCGCAAAGGAAATCCTAATTTCAAAGCCAAATTCAAAGGCAAGTGCTTCAATTGTGGCACTCTAGGACATAAATCAAATGAATGTCGCAGGCCAAAGAAGTTCAAGAAAGAACAAAAGGCTCAAGCAAATGAGACAGTACTGGAAAAAATGTTTGAAAATGTTTCAGACATTAATCTCTCTGCAGTTGTATCCGAATGCAACTTGGTAGGAAACACCAAAGAATGGTGGGTGGACACTGGCTCTACTCGACACATTTGTTCCAACAAATGGATTTTTTCTACCTACAAACCTGTAGAAAATGATGAGTAACTCTTCATTGGAAACTCCTCAAGTTCAAAGGTTCAAGGACGTGGAAATATTATACTGAAAATGACATCTGGCAAAGAACTGACTCTGAATGAAGTGCTTCATGTGCCAGATATCCGTAAAAATCTAGTGTCTGGGTCCTTTGCTTAGCAAGAATGGCTTCGAGGTTGGTGTTTGTAATCGATAAATTTGTTCTTACCAAGAATGATATGTTTGTAGGAAAGGGCTATATGTCTGATGAGCTCTTTAAGATGAATGTAATGACTGTTGTACCGAAGTCTATTGATATTAATAAAATTAATTCTTCTACTTACTTGTTGGAATCTTCAAATATTTTGCATGCTAGATTAGGACATGTTAATTATGATACAATGCGTAGATTAATTAATTTAGAATTCTTGCCTAAATTTGATATTAATAAAAAACAAAAATGTGAAATTTGTATGGAATCTAAAATGACAAGATTACCTTTTCATTCTGTTGAAAGAAAAACTGAACCTTTAGATTTAATTCACACTGATATATGTGATTTAAAATATGTGCAAACTAGAGTTGGGAAAAAATATTTCATTACCTTTATTGATGATTGCACAAGATATTGTTATGTATATTTGCTAAGAAGCAAAGATGAGGCTATAGAAATGTTTCAACTTTATAAAATTGAAGTTAAAAATCAACTTAGCAAAAAGATTAAAGCAATAAGAAGCGATAGAGGTGGTGAATATGAATCACCATTTGAAGAGATTTGCTCTACTCACGGTATTATTCACCAAACTACCGCTCCTTATTCACCTCAATCTAAATGTATTGCTGAACGCAAGAACCGAACATTGAAAGAAATGTTGAATGCTATGTTAACTAGTTTTGGAGCACCCCAGAATTTGTGGGGGGAAGCTTTGCTTTCTGTAAATTATATTCTTAACAAAGTGCCTCATAAGAAAACTCACAAAACACCTTATGAATTATGGAAAGGTCAAAGACCTTGCTATAAATACTTAAGAGTGTGGGGGTGTCTAGCAAAAGTGATGGTACCTAAACCTAAAAAGATAAAGATAGGACCAAAAACCATTGATTGTGTATTCATTGGTTATGCAAATAACAGTAGTGCTTATCGCTTTCTTGTTCATAAATCTAAAATTCCTGATATTCATGTTAATACATTTATTGAATCTAGAGATGCATCGTTTTTTGAGAATATATTTCCATATAATAGAAATAAAGATATAAATTCATACAAAAGACCTTTGGATGCTACTGGTATAAATCCTAAAAATATAGAAAAAGAGTCTATAGTGGATGAACCTAGACGTAGCAAAAGGTCAACAACTTCAACGTCTTTTGGACCGGATTTTTTAACATTTTTGTTAGAAAATGATCCTCAAACCTACAAAGAGGAAATATCCACTCCAGATGCTTCTCATTGAAAAGAAGCAATAAATAGTGAAAATGAATCCATCTTGCAAAATCATACATGGGAATTGGTGGACCTTCCACCTAGTTCTAAACCCTTAGGGTATAAATGGATCTTCAAAAAGTAGATGAAAGCTGATGGTTCAATTGATAAATACAAAGCAAGGCTTGTTGTTAAAGGCTATAGACAAAAGGAAGGATTGGATTATTTCGACACTTATTCACCTGTTACAAGAATTACATCTATTTGGATGCTAATAGCAATAGCATCTTTAAATAGACTTGAAATACATCAAATGAATGTAAAGAATGCATTCTTAAATGGTGAATTAGATGAAGAAATATATATGGAACAACCCGAAAGTTTCATAGGTCCTGGAAAAGAGAGGAAAGTATGCAAACTTGATAAATCCTTGTATGGATTGAAACAGGCACCAAAACAATGGCATGGGAAATTTGATAATGTTATGTTATCAAATGGTTTTAAAATCAATGAGTGTGACAAATGTGTTTATGTTAAAAGCACTCAAAAAGAATATGTCATTGTTTGTCTTTATGTGGATGATATGTTAATCATGGGTAGCAACAATGAAGTTATCAACTCTACAAAACGTATGTTGGCAAATAGATTTGATATAAAAGATTTGGGGGTTGCTGATATTGTGAGACCCCGAATTTTATGAAATAGAAGTATTCAATTTTTCTATTTTGGTAAATGGTTAAATTGATAAAAGGGTAAAAGTTAAGGGTGATATGTGAAAAAATTTCAAAGTAGACAAGTTGTCATAAAATACCCGGTTACTATTCACTCTAGTATTATTCACTCGGGTATTTGGGGCACATTTTGTGTCGGAGTGCTATTCACGAGTTACTATTCACAAGTTACTATTCACAGGGTACTATTCACGGGATATTATTCACTCGAAAAATATATTTCTTTTTGGTCCAAATCATTTTTGGGTACAATAATATTTCATGAGGAGATGTGCTAATTTTTCTGACCGTTTGTTGAAATTATAATAGTAAATCAATATGGGTCGTTGGTTTAAAGTTTTAATAGTAAAATCTTTTTATATAAAACAGAATACTTTTATAAAGTTATTCTATAAATAGAATATATTATATTCTATTATGCATAATGTTTTGCATAGTAAAATCTTTTTATATAAAAGCAGAATACTTTTATAAAGTTATTCTATAAATAGAATATATTATATTTTATATTTTGCATAGTGTTGCATAGTGATTGCATAGTATTTTGCATAGTAAAATCTTTTTATATATAAAGCAGAATACTTTTATAAAGTTATTCGTTTTATTAGATTATAAATAGAATATATTATATTTTATTTAAAAGATTTTGCTTTAAATATGGACCGTCCGATTAAAAGTAAATCAATCTGGACCGTTCATGAATTAGTTACTATGCAGTCCATTCTCCTATAAATAGAAGCTTGTTCCTTCATTATTTCTTACGAATTCACTGAAACTCTAGAGAGAGAATTCTTCTTCTATAATCTTGAGCGTATTTCTTTAGAGTTTAAGAAAGCTTTGAGCGTAGTACAAGTTTTCTTCGAGTGTATCATCGCCCTACCAGTCGGAATACTCTTCTTTCAAAGGTAGGGGATATTATTTGTTGTACTCGTAAGGAATATTATTTGTTGTACTCATAAGGCATATTATTTGTTCTACCCGTAAGGGGTATTACTCTTTCGTATTCATGAAGAGAACTTCTGTTATTCCATTCTTTATTATTATGTTGGAATAACCTGTTTATGCGAAGTACCGCATACATGGTGAAATTCTTCTATTATTCCGTTCTTTATTATTCTGTCAGAATATCCTGTCGGTGCGTTTACTCCTAACCTGGTTCCATTATTTATCATTCTGTTCGACATCCTGTATGTGCTTTACGAATGACCTGGTTCCGTTATTTATTATTCTGTTGGAATAACCTTTATATGCGGTCTATCGCATGCATGGTGATTTCTGTTGTTATTCCATTCTTATTTATTCTATTGGAACATCCTGTCTGTGCGATTACGCATGACCTGGTTCCATTATTTATTATTCTGTTTGAATAAATGTATATGCAAGTGATTACGCACGCACATGGTGAAATTCTTACATTATTCCATTCTTTATTATTATGTTGGAATAACCTGTCTATGCAAATAACTGCATACATGATGAAATTCTTTTATTATTCCATTCTTTATTAATATGTTGGAATAACCTGTCTATGTGAAGTACTGCATACATGGTAAAATTCTTCTATTATTCCATTCTTTATTATATTGTTAGTTATTGGTTTTCTGAGTTGTATGTCTTTGGCTTTTGTAGTGCAAAAGATGATATGTTGTTGAATATCTTTGGCACTGTAGTGCAAAGATGATACATTGTTTGATAGCTTTGACCCGTAGTGCGAAGATGGACAGGTGTATGACATGATCATGACCACTAGTGATACTAACGAATATCCTTGGCCGTAGTGCATGGATAATTCAATGATGTGATTGGCAATATCATGACCATTAGTTAACAGTTGAATGTCTTTGGCCGTAGTGCACTGACAGACAATTGATTGGTATGATCATGACCATTGGTTTTATAGTTGAATATCTTTGGCCTGTAGTGTAAAGATAGACAACTAATTGGTATGATCATTGTTATTACATTTGAATATCTTCAGCCTTTGGGGTAAGGATATTGAGTAAACGTTCTACTAAGCCTTTGTGGCAAGAAGGAACTGTTAATTCACATTATTATAAATATGAATTGTGAATTTAACTAACATCTTTGGTGGTTTAGGTGAAGACAAGTGATGAAAGTTCTATTTGTCTTGAGTATAACAAATAACTATTGATGAGTAGTACAGGAATAAAATATCAAAGATGGACTTTTAATCTAGAAGAGAATGTAGATATTATGTTCTACTTGACTCTTCTAATGGATTGCTTATTCCGCTGCAGTTAAACTTGTTGTCTATTATATTATATCAGTTGTTATACTGTTGAAAGCTAAGGATAATTTATTCTGCATTATCTTAGTCATAATATTTCTTACTGGGCTAGTTGAGCTCACCCTTTCTTTCATTGTTCTCTTCAGGAAATGAGAACGTAGCATGGACTAGTCGGGGAACGGAGTGATGGTCCAGATGATAGCATTAGTAGTCCTCACTATTCTATGAAATAGTGTGTTAATAAATGTATTGAGGACTTATTTTGATTTTGAATACTGTCTAGAAGCTAATATTTGTATTAAAGCTCACAGCTTATGTTGTATATTTAAGATTTTATTTTTATTCTGTACCATGTATCTGGCGATCCAAGATGGGTGATGTATACCTGTTTTGGGGGCGTCACAGTTGGTATCAAAGCTTAGGGATATGATCCCTGGCTGAGATGTGAGCCAAGAACTAGGAAAGGAGAGACATGGAATTCCTTCGCTAGTATGACATACCTAAGTTTATTTGGTATTTAATTGGTTGATCAAAATATAAGGATAATATGTGATATGTCAATTAACCTTTGTTTTGAAGATATATTCTAGAATGATATCTGAAATACAGGAGATGAGTAATTGAAAAATCATGATATAGAGGATATAACCGGGAAGGTACAATCCAAAAAGAAAGCAAGGTATTCTAATCTTTTTGAATATCAGGTACGTACATAAATTTCGAGGGCGAAATTTCATAAGGATGGGAGATTGTGAGATCCCGAATTTTATGAAATAAAAGGATTCAATTTTTCTATTTTGGTAAATGGTTAAATTGATAAAAAGGGTTAAAGTTAAGGGTGATATGTGAAAAATTTTCAAAGTAGACAAGTTATCATAAAATACCCAGTTACTATTCACTCTAGTATTATTCACTCGGGTATTTGGGGCACTTTTTCTGTCGGAGTGCTATTCACGAGTTACTATTCACGAGTTACTATTCACGGGATACTATTCCCGAAGTACTATTCATGGGGTACTATTCACCCAAAAAATATATTTCTTTTCGGTCCAAATCATTTTTGGGTACAATAATATTCCATGAGGAGATATGCTAATTTTTTAGACCGTTGGTTGAAATTATAATAGTAAATCAATATGGGTCGTTGGTTTAAAGTTTTAATAGTAAAATCTTTTTATATAAAACATAATACTTTTATAAAGTTATTCTATAATTAGAATATATTATATTCTATTATGCATAGTATTTTGCATAGTAAAATCTTTTTATATAAAACATAATACTTTTATAAATTTATTCTATAAATAAAATATATTATATTTTATTATGCATAGTGTTGCATAATGCTGCGTAGTGTTTTGCATAGTAAAATCTTTTTATATAAAATAAAATACTTTTATAAAGTTATTCGTTTTTATTAGATTATAAATAGAATATATTATATTTTATTTAAATGATTTTGCTTTAAATATGGACCATCCGATTAAATGTAAATCAATCCTGGACCGTTCATGAATTAGTTACTATACAGTCCATTCTCCTATAAATAGAAGCTCATTCCTTCATTATTTCTTACGAATTCACTGAAACTCTAGAGAGAGAATTCTTCTTTTATAATCTTGAGCGTATTTCTTTAGAGTTTAAGAAAGCTTTGAGCGTAATACAAGTTTTCTTCAAGTATATCCTCGCCCTACCAGTCGGAATACTCTTCTTTCAAAGGTAGGGGATATTATTTGTTGTACTCGTAGGAGATATTATTTGTTGTACTCGTAAGGGATATTATTTGTTATACCCGTAAGGGGTATTATTTTTTTGTATTCATGAAGATAACTTCTGTTATTCCATTTTTTATTATTATGTTAGAATAACCTGTTTATGCGAAGTATCGCATACATGGTAAAATTCTTCTATTATTCCGTTCTTTATTATTACGCCGAATATATCCTCGCTTGCGTTTTACCGACTGGTTCCATTATTTATCATTCTGTTGTAACATCCTGTTTGTGCTTTACGCATGACCTGGTTCCGTTATTTATTATTCTGTTAGAATAACCTGTCTGTGCGGTCTATCGCATGCATGGTGATTTTTGTTGTTATTCCATTCTTATTTATTCTATTGGAATATCCTGTCTGTGCGATTACGTATGACCTGGTTCCATTATTTATTATTTTGTTTGAATAACATGTATGTGCGGATTACGCACACATAGTGAAATTCTTCCATTATTCCATTCTTTATTATTATGTTGGAATAACCTGCATACATGCGAATAAATCGCACATGGGTGATGTATATACTGTTTTTGGGGCGCCATGAGATATAATATTAGGAATCATGATTTCTAGAACATCGATGGAATTATATTATCTCAAACTCATTATATTGAGAAAATACTTGAAAATTTTAATAAGTATAATATAATTCTAAATAAAACCCCAAGTGATATAAATCTTCATTTAGCCAAAAATGGAGGTAATAGTATATCTCAACTAGAATATTCTTGTATAATAGGCAGTTTAATGTATGTCATGAACTGTACTAGACCGGATATAGCTTATTCAATAAGTAAGCTAAGTCGGTATACGAGTAATCTAGGTAAAGATCACTGGAAAGCTATTTTGAGAGTTTTGGGATATTTAAAACATACTCAAAATTATGGACTGCACTATACAAGATATCTAGCAGTATTGGAAGGTTATACTAATGCTAATTGGATATCTGATACTAAAGATTCAAAATCTACAAGTGGATATGTTTTTACACTTGGTAGTGCAGCGGTTTCTTGGAAATCCTCAAAACAAACATGTATTGCAAGGTCAACAATGGAATCAGAATTCATTGCTTTAAACAAAGCAGGAGAAGAAGCAGAGTTGCTTCGTAATTTCTTAGAGGATATTCCAAATTGGTCAAAACATGTGCCAGCTATATGTATACACTGTGATGGCCAATCAGCAATTGGAAGAAAACGCGAATCATTTATATAAACAGTAAGTCACGCCATATATGACGAAGACATAATACCGTTAGACAATTGCTCTCAAATGGAATTATCTCAATTGATTATGTAAAGTCAAAAGGTAATATTGCGGATAAAACATTTAAAGATTTAACAAGAGAGCAAGTGGAAAGTTCATCGAAGGGAATGGGTTTAAAGCCTATTGTTAAAGAGTCGTTATAGTGGAAACCCAACCTAGTTGACTGGAGAACCCAAGATATAGGTTCAATGGGAAAACCTAACTATATAGTACTTAGTAAAGCACTGAGGAGATATATACTCTTAACCATTCCTATGATGGAGACAGTGCACATCTGCAGCGAGAATCAGGATAAGTTACGCTTTTAATGATTTCTATATCTTGAAATACGTTCAAGTGGAGTATTGCAGGATTCTCTTTATAGAAATCACCTATTTGAGTAAGAAGGGGGGCACTTCTATGAGAATTTGAAGGCTGAATTCTCTAATATACTCACGAAATCAAGAGGTGTTTTAAGGCCAAAATGAACACAAACGTGAGAACCAACTATGTTTTGAAGAAATATTTTGTGAATTCTATTGTCTTGGTTTACACGAAAAGCTGATAGTTCAAAGACATCAAGTCTACTGATTAGCCAAGTAAATCCGATAGATTTTGCTATGGTAAGTTCAAAGCCACTAGGCTACTTAACCTGGTGAAATATATTTTCTCATGTACTGAACTAGAGTCTGTATATTCATAACATTTTTATTTTTATTTCCATGTTGTAAAGCCAATTTTACATTCATGTGGGGGGTTGTTGGAAATGGGTTTGACAAAATAAATATTAAAGCTTTTTGAGGTTTAATTTAATGTGGGATCCATAATTCAGAAATGTCGAGTCCATGCACTAATGCGTTCTCCTCCGCGAGGAGTATAACGTGATATATTTATATGTTCAAATCCATTAAGAATTGAATGAGAAAATTGACTCCAAAGTCACCTACTTGAAGTTGTAAATTGTAAAAGTCCTATATAGGGAATTAGAGGGAAAAATGAAGAACATATATATGGGACGTTTGCTCAATTGGAAGGGCCCCAAGGGGCACCCCACTTTTGTAGAAGGGAGAGGACCTAGCCAAGGCATGGTTGAAAGCCACATCAGCAAGCGCCATCGCCGTCGTCCAAATGCAAGTGGATCGGCTTGGTGGTCCTCGTCAAGGCGGAGTGGGTGGGTGGGTCATGATATATATTTTTTGGACAAAATCTATTTAATGTTTTATCATATTTTGTTAAAATGATTATCATGATACTACGTAGTTTTGCTGCCAACGGAAATAAACACCAACGGTAATATACCAACCGCAGAATTTTATTCTATAAATAAACGATGTGGGCGCATAAAAGAGATATTAATTTTTTCTCTGTTCTGCACATATTTTTCCCATTCCCGTTTCTGAATAAGGTTTACCGTTTCCATTCTGCTTCTTCCTGTTGTAGTAGGTTTCTCGTTTCTGGTCTACTTCTTCCCATTGCAGTAGGTTTCTCGTTCCGTTCTGCTCATTCTCGTTGCAGTATTCTCGTTCTCTGAAAAAACACTGTGCAGTGAGTTTTTCCAAGTTTTCTTCTTGCATGCATCATTAATATTCATGAAGTTCAGTACATAACATATGATTGTGTTCAAAGTGTTCTTAATTTTGAAGTGCTTCTAATTAAGAACTGGAAATCCGTTTTATCTTGGGAAGTAATTATTCATTTTATCCTTTAGCACCAGTGAGGGAATAAATTTGCTTTAAGGAGACTTTGTGAATTCAAAGGACTCGAATTTATTTGTTTATATTTGACATTTTATAATTCTATTTTATTATATATATATTTTAAATAATACTATATATAATGGAATACAGAAGTCATCAAAACAAAAGGTTTAAAAGTTCTCCTATTTCAAAACTCTAGTTAGTTAATATGATTTATTGTGATGTTTTTGTCAAAATAAAGATCTATATTTCATGAACTCTAAAACCATAGATCTGCAAGTTCTAGTGTGTTTTATGAGTAGATATAACCATTTTTCGTAGTGAAATGCTTAAACAAGAAAATGAAAGAAAACTAATTTTTCTAAAGTGTGAAAACTAGTAAACTACTGACGTAAAAAAGAACATTATGGATTAGCTAGGATGTTCAGAAAATTCTGGGCTTTTGGTATGTTATAGTACATTCAATAAGCTTTCCATAGACTCCGGAACGGACTAAATCCGACATCGAAGGAGAGAGTTATGACATTTCAAAGTAGTAGTGTCAAAACTGTCCAAAAAGTACGGTGCAGTCCACTTGAACGGAATTTCTGGGCTGATGTATTCGGAATGTGGAAAAACATCAATAGGGAAGAGTTGTAGTCCTGGAAGTTAGCTTCGCCTAAAAATATTTAAAAACGAAAAAGTTATGACTGTTTTAGCGAAAGAGGGTAAATCTGGGTAATAGATAAAAATTATTACAGTGGACATTTTGGGGGTGCATTTTAGGCTTCCTAAGAGGTTAAAACTCATTGGGTTATACTTTTTGAAATACTTTGGTATACCATGTATAACATATCCAAAGTTGGGAATTTTCCGATAAACGAGCAAGGCGTGAGAAAATCATAAAGTGGGCTACTCGCATTAAATCTTTATGATCGCAAAGGATGTCAAGAAGAATTAGGTAAATGGCGCCAAAGACATCAAGCTTGCTCTGCAAAATTGGTCGCTAAAGCCATTTTTGAACCCTGTTTGGAATGGTTTCTGTTGTTCGTTTTTGCGGTTAGAAATTTTCTAAAAATACTATGACATGAGGTCTATAACATGCCCAAAATTTTACTCTTATATGATTCACGATTTGAGAATTAAAAATCTGCAAAGGAGCATGTCAGAACTTAAAAACGAGTGAACATCGAGCGTCGGCTCGTCGAGCGATTTTGATGTTCGACGTTCCGAATCGCGTTTCGGCGAAATAATAAGTATTAATAAATCTAATAAAGTCCTACGGGACGAGGTTTGGCTATAAATAATATTTTACGCCAATAAACTTCTTTTCAGGCATAAATAAAGTAATAAAATTATATAATAAATATAAATTACATATTTAAGTGAAATAAAAACTACAATTGCCTATAAAATTATATTATGGTATAAGAAAATATTTTATGTTATTTTTAATGACTTTTGATATTTTGTAATGAGATTCATTAATAAATTAATATTAATGGTGATTAATTTATTTATTTATTTAATAAATATATTAAATAAATTATGGAAAATTAGAAATAATGCTTTGAAAATCATATAAAAATGATTTAAGGGTTAGAAAAATATTTTAAATATAACTTTCGATATTTTGTCATGAAAATATTAATATTTTAATATTAATATCAATTATCGGATAATGAATTTAGTCAATTAAATATGATTTTAAAGTATTAAAAATACTAAGTGATATTATGAATATATTATAATATTATGTTATGATTTTCATTAATTTTGGTATTAAATAAATATTAATGATAAATGAATTATGTGGTATTTATATAAATACGATATTAGTGATTGAAAAATCATAATAAATGATAATAATTATCTGAAAATTATTACAAGCCTATGATTAATGTTTTGACTGATGATAAATTATCTAAGATAATTGTTAAGTGTTCAGGCAGAGTTTAATTAAACTTATACTCGAGAAAATTTCGACTAGACCGTCAGGATATTAGAATTGTACCAAACTCAACTCGGACTACAATAGTTTGACTTGAGGCTAGGTGTTATGTGTTGTATAGACTGATAGGGTTATGTGTTATGTGTTTAGGTTATTTTTGAATACTGTGATGATATTATTCTAAAGTAGAAATACATATTATTAATAATAGGTCTTCAGACAAAGCTTATTAAATTGCATAGCGGTAATCAACGGTTCAGGCAAGTTTTTCTTAACTCTACTAAGAGTTGTTTCATTCAGATATGCTTATGGTCAATCATTGCTGATTGTCATATAGAATTTTACTCTGTACATATTGCATGTATAAGTCAGGTATGAAATGTTGATCACCTTCATTACCAGTTGGTCTAGATATAATTGTTCATGTTTAATACTTGTTCAGTCAAAAGTTTATTCGTGCTAATTCACAACTATATTGATGAATTATAGCCAACTTATTTTTCAGACTCTTTCAATCATGATATATCCTTATATAAATTTAAACTAGATTGGCAACTGTCATGCTCACTCTTATTATATCATGATAAACATTGCAGATAAGGCGAATGTATTCAGATACAGGAAAAGGATAAAGCCAAGCTCAACTTGGGATAAAATATGCAGCTAGTTTGTAATAGTATAGTTTAATAATAATGTTATATGTTAGATAGTTTATGAATTGTGTATATGTTAAGGTTACTCGATTTTGGGGGAAAATATGTAAAGTGTATTGTATAAACAATTTATGTTTATATCTTCCGCAAATAGTTATAGAATGATTGTACCAGATCCGTGGTGATTTAGGACCCGGATTTGGGGCTCTCACATCAACCTCCTCTGATGATCCCTTGATGAACTGCCTTGAAAATCATTCATCTTGATACGTGATGGATGCAAATGATTGGTTTCTAAGATGACTGTAAGCTCTTCTGCTAGGTACTTAGAAACCTTCTCAACCTTGCCACCATGATAGCGTTTGTGATCTCCCTTCTTGATACTTGATGCCTTCTCATGATGGACTTGCTAAGATGACTGGTAGCTCTTCTCTATGGTACTTAGAGTCTTCCCATGATAGACATCAAGATGTCATTAATGCTCTCCTTTCTCTTGGCAGTTCAGAACACTCTTCATGTAGTAGAACACTCATTTCTACTTCTTTCTTTCTATGACTCTGAGTGTTCTTGGTGGATCGTAGAGTGAGCCTTCGGACTCACTATCTTAAATGTTTTAGAACAGTCCACCGTTACTCCAAACTCGGCAACTCCAGCAACCTTTGATCTTTGAAGCTCTAGCAGATTTATACTCCTTCCCAATCTTCCCATTGGAGAGTAGCCGTTAGAATCTCTTTGAAATGTTTCAAAGATCTCGAGTTGCTTGGTGCAGACTGCAGATATGACATGACAACTTTTTCTGACTTTCTGATACTGCAGTCTACTGTTTCACCTACCCTATCAGATATATCAGTTTAATGTCTTGGGAAGGTCGAAGACTTTATTTCCTCCTTCTGATTTCTCGATCAGAGGTTGTCCTTTTGCATCGATGGTCTCAATAAGCTTATGTACAAATATCAACCTTCAGATTAAATCGTTGTCAATGCTTCAATCTTCAGCCATTCGTACTCTACGATTCTGATGCATGTCTTCATGGACCTGATCGTGGAGTCTTGTTGACTGGTAGATACAACACTACGATCTTGAAGAGTGTTGATTGGATCTTCTATGTAGAACACATCTTCCTTTTTTTTATGCAATGCTTCAACACTTCTGTTTGCCCCAACAGCTCTCAGAGACTGATGACTTGACTTCTTTATTTTGGCCCCTTCTGAATAACAAGACACTTCAAATTTGTTGCGTGTCCAGCTCACTTTCTCCTTGTGATCTCCCATTCACTTATCATCAATGGACTGACCCAATGCTTAATCACTTTAGCCTTGTTCTTCAGAAGCTGTCCAGTATTTGTGTATGCACTTCATCAGTTCTTTCTTTGTTTGGTAAACACTACGATCCTAATAGCTTCCAAGATCGTTGTCTTTTTTCTGCTTGACAACTACTACACTTGCTGACTTTCCTTAGTCAGTTACTGAAGCCTTCTTCGGATCTCCTTATGGAAAAATTCATCCTAAATGGCTTCATAACTCAATCTGGATGCTGATTGGGTTGGTGCTTAGATCTTCTATTAGCTTGCATGCCATTCGTTAAGTGTTATCTGGTTTCTTTCAGATGAGATGTATCTTTGCAGTGCCAACCAGAGGCTTCATTTCTTTGGATATTATGGGAGTGCTCATTTGTTGAGAATCGTATTTGCTCTACGATTTTGCCTTGGCATTATGAGCACATCTGTTGAGGTCGTAGTTCTGTACTCTATGATTCTGCTTTGGCTGTGCAGACACTATGTCTCAGAGATCAGATCTTGACACTCTACAATTTCGGCCTTGTACTTGTTGTCTTCATCTGATCTTGCTCGACTACGATGTTAACATGTAATCAATAGACTCTACGACTCAGAGTGTAGTCTACGATCCTTGACTTGGCTTCGGCATAAGTAGACTCATGACTCCGAGTGTAGTCTACGTTTCTGGCTTGGCTTCGGCAGATACTCGGTCAACTCGTAGGCAGGCTGTCTCTACGATTCTAACATAACTTCTTCAGAAGATTACGACCCTGAGGAAGTTCTCCTAGACACACGACGATCCTTCCTCGTCTCTCCTGGTAGTCTACGAACTCCGAGATCTACTATCTTGCAGACTACGATTCTGCCTCGATAGCTCTCGAGTTTTCCTTGACCCTCCTAGCAGACTACGATTTCTAGTGTAGTGCTCGACGATCAGACAAGTCTATTTATTACATCATAAGATCAACTTAGCATGCTTTATCTTTCTATGATTATAGTCCTTGTACATCATTTCTTTTTAAGGACTTTACAAAGCTGTTTTGTTTATGTAGGATCAACCTAACATACTTGATCAATTCATTTTAAGTCCTTGTACACATGTTTCTATTATCTATCAAAGGACTTTATAACTTTTCTTAATGCAAGCATACTTGCATATTTATTCATAGATATCATAATCAAATCATGTGTAAATAAGAATAACATTTACATGCTTATTCCTGACAATCTCCCCCTATTTGATTATGACAAAAATAATAAGCTCATATGCATGTTATGAATGAATCTTATATACAATGAGCAGCTATATTTCTAAAACAGATACTCATGAATGTCATTTATAATGATGTGGAATTTAATACACTGACATTTTACATCCTGGATCCATAACATACCTAACTAGTGAGAGATGTACCTCTTTTGGCTCCATGTATATTTTCAGGATTCTGTTGATCAGTTATTCATCTGTTTGTTCTACTCGCTCCTTCTCCCCCTCAGATGTATGCTTCTCTTCTCCTTCTGGCTCCCCCTCAGCTTTGACAAACATAGGTTCATCATTCTTTGGCTCCCCCTCAGATGATGACTCTGCCTCTTCTTCTACTATCTTCTTCTTTGACTTCTTCTCTCCTTTCCTTCTGCTCTTCTTTCCCTTCTTTGAATGCCTCTTGCTCTGCCTTTTTCTATGCCTCTTTTTCTCCCCCTTTTTGACATTAATCATTTAGGAGAGCTGCTCCATGTTGGACATAAGCTGCTCCATCAGGTAGGAGGAGTTAGCAACTTCAAACTTAAGTTCCTGTTGGCCTAGCTCAAGTTGCACTGAGAAAGATTACTTCATGTTGTCAATCTTGTCAGAGAGGGCTTGGATCTGCTCTTCATTGGCCTTCTGTGCTCGTAGAGCTTCTGCCTTCTTATCATGTATGGCCTTCAGATAGATGTTGTCTCTCTTTTTGAGTTTGAGAGATACATCAACCATAGTAGCAAGAAGTTTGTTCTGAACTAAAATATCTCCTTCTGCTGTCATTACCATTTTTGTCTCTTCATCAATTAGAGATAACTTTTCAATCAGCTTATCAGAATTCTTCAATAGTTCCTCCTCCATAGGGATTTGCTCATCTGGTTGGGCAGCCTCTGGTTGGGCATCAGATTGGACTGTACGACTTTCGTCCTTGGACAGATTTTCGAAGGCTTTGAGAATCTGAACAATCGTTGAGTACCAGTTGTTGTTTGAGGATGAGGGAATGTCTGTCAGTAGTGCTTGAGCAGATGGAGGCTTCTAGTATTGAGCTTGAACACCATCAGTAGTAGAGTGAACAGACTTTATGATCATCTCCTTGGTCATGATCCTTCTTCCTTGAGAGTCAACTCTACGATCGTAGGGGATATAGTGACTGCCGGCATGCCTGTAGACCTTGTAGTGAGGCTGGTTTGTGATCAATTTGGTGGTAAACTTCTTCACCCTTGGGAAGTTTTGTGCTACCAGCTCCATGCTTGGAAAATGAGAGTAGCACCAGCTGAAGTAGCTTCCATCTCTTTTAGTATGGGCTTTTTGCCACGGCATCCATTGGAAGAACCATCACATTAGCAAATCATCAGGATTATAAAGGATGGTTTTGCAGTCCAGCTCCATGTTGTTCCAGTTTTTAACTACATCAAAGGTAGTAATTCTTACCACCTTGAGCTGTTCATCTCCATAGTTCACCCATCTTTCTGGTGGTGTTTCTGGTGGTTTATTCGAGACTTCTACCACTATTCTCCTAGTGAATTTTGCTGGAGAGAGGACATGATAGAGTTCTGGTTCCTCTGATTCCAGATTTTGAGAATTGAAATCATTCTCCATTTCTTCTCTTTCAGAGCCTGAACTATCTTGATCATTTCCAAAAGTGAATCCTTCTTGCTGTATTTCATTTTCAGAACCTTCTTTAGCAAGATCTTCTTCTGATTCATCTTCTTCACTACTGGTTCCATCTTCAGCACTTTCATCCTTTTATACAGACTCATCATCACTTAGTTCAATGATAGCATTGGAGTGATCGCTTTTCCTTTTGGAGGCAAATTTGGCTTGCAGCTTGTAGCTCTTCCTTCTTGTTGGAAGTTCAGCGATAGGAGTTTCAGACTCTTCTTCCTCTTAAGACTCTGAAGCCTTTGGATCATCAGACGAATTTTCTTGAGGTTCAGTACTGATAGGGGCAGTCCCTTCTTCTGTGAACTCATCACCCTTTGAGCCGTCATGGGGGCTTTCAGGATTGGAATGGGCACGTTCTTCCTTTTTAGAAACAACATCATTTCACCCATCATCTGGGCTTGTTGGGGAATTTACATTTGGGGATGGAGTTGGGTCATCTTGAATCTCTTCTTCATCATCAGAGTGAATGATCTGAGGATTAGCCATAGGGCTTGAGCATTCTTCTTCATCAGCAGATGCTACATTTTCATTCATTAATCCAGCTTCACCTTCATTGCTGGATTTGGTCGGTGAGGACTCAGCCTTGAGATTGTCAGTTGCCTTTTCTTATTTTGATTCTACATCCTCCTCCTCATCAGATGTAATATCTTGGGAAACTGAGGCTGGTTTGTTAACCACCTTAGCTTTCTTTTGTGATGGCCCTTGAAGCAATCTGTTGCTTCTCCTTTTGGTGGTTTCTGCAGTCATGACTTTTCCTTCTTTATCCTTGTCTTTGGTGGAGAGACTTCTTGGTAGGGCCTTAGTTTTCTTCACACCTCTGGATCTCTTCTTGGTTGGTGTGGTTGTTGCTGTTACTGAGTCATCAGACTCAGAGCTTTCTGCCTCTTCGGTATTCCTCTTCTGTTCTCCTTGGGTTTTTTCTTCCAATTCACAAATAGTTGTGGAGACATTAATTTGTTAACGTTCAGAGGCTCTCCTTCGTCATCCTTGATCTTGCATCCCAGCTTCTTTCTTCATTACAATGCTCAGCAGTCTTCCATGAAACACCTTTGTCAGAGGTTTTTCTGTACACTTCTTTAGCTCAGCCATTTCTACCCATTTGGAGATTTGATCGAACAAGATAGCTCCAAAGTTGACTCGCTTCTTCAGAACTATGGCAGACATAATCTTCAACTGCTGATCAAGCAAAGTATCGTGTGCAGTATCCTTGCACAATATACATTTGCCCACTATCTCTGCAAGAAACTTAAACTCCTCTGGAAACTCCTTCTTCATGTCCTTCAGACTAAGGTTCCTTTGGTACCCCATGATCTCCTTTGCTTGTTCCATATTGATATCGTCAAGGCTCTTCAGTCCTTGGTCAGGAAAACCTAAGCATTGATTGAGGTCAAAAGATTTCAGCTTTAGAGACTGACCTTTGACCTTGGTAGAAAGGGTTCCGGTGTTTATGGAAGCATTTGAGTAGAACTCTTTAACCAGGTCAAAATATACTCCAGTGCTTGCCTAAAGACATTCTGAGAATCCAGCTTTCTGTACAAGTTCGAGAATGTCTCTGAACTTCTTTTCGGATTTCTTAAACGACTTGGTTCCGAGCTGAATGCCAGTGATAACTCGCCAATCTTCCATTTGAATAGTTCAAGGAATACGGGTGTTTGATTCAAAGTGATTTTTGAGAGATGACTGATTGTGATTTGGGCAAGACTCTGGAAGGTTAATTGATTTTGGCTTTTGAGAGGATTCTAGGGTTTGAAAAATGGGAGGGAGAAAGGTTTGATGGTTTCTGATAACTGTTTGCATATTCTGAATTTGTCTTAAAGACAGTTCTTTCTAATTCTGCATAATCAGTGAGGTGTCAACCAACCATTGGTTGCACGAAGTCCAGTAATGAGCTGTAACTCCCCATAACTTTTCAGTTAGATATTTCCTTTAGGAGAGTAGACGTTTATGTTGGGAGAATGCATATTATGATATGATGTTTTAATGTATATGTTCATGATTATTTGTAAGGTCCTTAAATGAATATATGTACAAGGACTTAGTGATAGATCAAAAATTGTTAGGTTGACCTAAACTTTCAACATGTACTATTCTGATAAAGAATGTATAGATAGAAAGATCAAAACTGTTAGGTTGATTTTAAGATGTAATAGACTAGTCTTGAAGAAATCGTAGTGCATCAATCTGATCAACATTGCAGGAGTCAAGGCAGAAATCGTAGAGCCTGAAGATCGTAGTGTGTCTTTCTTGAAAGGGACTCTTCGAAAATCGTAGAGTGGTCCCAACGTTTGCCGAGCCAACTCCACGATCGCACTATGCTGAAAGAAACATGAAGTTTACAAGTCAACGATCGTAGTGTGCTCTCGGGAACGTAGAGTCAACAACACGAGCAAGAGAAGATCGTAGTGTGCAAAGGTTTAAGGGAAATCGTAGTTCTCTCGAACTAATAGCTTCATAGTATGCAAAGATGTCAAGACACTACGATCTAAATCGTAGAATACCACGATCCAAATCGTAGAGCATCATCTGTCTCATGTCAGAAAACGTCGAGCCTCATGATCTGTGTTTTCAACAAGCGAGGAATGAATCCCAGATGCTGCAGTGCTCATTAGTCCCAGAATATATGAAATATCCTTAGTATGCAACAAAGAAGTGTATTGAAGAAACTAAGGATAGTACCATGGGTAAGAGGGACAAAACACCTTTTCAGGTGGTAGGTGAGAAAGCAGCCTGCAATGTCAGTGGGCCAGAATGCAGACTTCAGAAGATGTGCAGAAATGTCTCCATCACAGTACAGAAAGTTCAGATGCATTTAATGCCACAACGGATGGATCCAACAAATAGTTTTCAACATCACATATATACAGATCAGACAGATGAGAGAGAATTAAGCAAGCATTAAACAAACAACGTGAACATCTCTCTCAAGCTCAACTCTACGATCTGAGATATTGCAAAGCTTGCTCAGCTACTCAGTTCTTAACGAACCACTGCTTTCACAGCAACTGAGTAGCAACCATCAAGAACTCAACAACTATCAACTAACTAAAGAAGAGTTCCAAGTCTGCTGGACTTGAAGAGTTCGTAGTGAACTGTAAGAAAGCCAAGTCTGCTGGACTTAAAGAGTTCAAGGGTGAACTAGAGAAGTTCCTAGACTGCTGGTCTAAAAGGAATCTGTGTGATTCAGAAGATTGTAAAAGACATCCTTAGTGGATATCCTACTCGTTGAGTAGAAGAGTGGACTAAGAGCTTTGAGTGCTCTGAACCACTTAAAAACAACTGTGTCATTTACATTCATGCTATATTTGCTATATCTGCGATAACTGCCTTACTCGCTCATAACTCCATTGCTTGGTAAAGAAGATTAAAACAGATAATAATTCCGCTAAGTTTTAATCATTATCTAAGAACAAGTTTAAAAAGGAAAGATCTTCAAATATCTATTCAGCCCCCCCCCCCCCCCTCCTTCTAGATAACTTGTGCCTACTAGGAACTAACAATTGGTATCAGAGCAGGTTCTATTTTACAGCTTACACACTTTAGTAGATCCAAATGGTACTTTCATGCAAGCGAATCCAGATCTGGGGAGGCGTGAAGCCACCAATGTGCAACAAGGATAAATTTGCTAACTGGAAAGTCAAGATGCAAGCTTACATGGACTCAATAGATGAAGATCTATTTGAGACTGTTCTTAATGGGCCCTATATACCAACAAAGCTTGCACCAACCATTGACGATCCAAACAGAGTACAAATCAAAGTTAAAGAAGAATGGACAGACACAGAGAAGAGAGCTGTCCAACTTGATAAAAAGGCGAAGAACATCCTGTTCCAATCCTTAGAGGACAATCTATTTGAAAATGTTGTAAGCAAAGACAAAACAAACTAAAGAAGTTTGGGAAGCATCTGCGATTATGCATGAAGGCGAAGAAGTCGGAGAGAACAAGGTCTCTCACACACGAGAGGTCTGAAATGTTTGCTCATGTATAGGGAGAAAACGTGACCGCTACCTATGAAAGATTCAACGTTCTGCTCAACTCTCTACAAGCGTATGGGAAGATCTATCCTAACAATGATCTAACCATAAAGTTCATGAGATCCCTACCAAGCAGGTGGGATGCAAAGACCACAGCAATAAGAGAATCAAAGAATCTTAATGAGATGATAGTTCAACAACTGTATGGAAATCTCCTAACCTACGAACCGGAGTTGACCCAACGCGCCGAAACCTTATCAGAAGGAAGAAGAAAGGATAAGGGTGTTGCTCTCAAGGCAAATGAAGGTGTATCAAAAGTCATCACTGAGATTGACTCTGATGATGATGAAGACGATGACGATGACTTTGCTATACTGGTAAAGAGACTAAGAAGATTCATACGACAAGGCAGAACCGGCAAGCCAAAGAAAGTCAGCAAATACGTCAGCTAGGAACAAATGAATGATTTATGCTACAACTGCAAGAAACTTGGTCATTTCATTGCCAACTGCAACAAGCCTATCAAAGAAGAACTAAAGAAGAAATCTCATGCAAAGAAAGAATACAAAGGAACTAAGAGGCCTCAGAAAAGAGACAAAGGCCTGGTTGCCGGAGGATCGTGGAGTGATTCGGATAATGACTCAAATGCAGACTTCGGAGATGAGGAAGAACTACATATGGCCAATCTGTGCTTAATGGCCAAACATGCAAAGGAAAAACAAAGCCTAAACATGCATGATGTAAGTCTCGATGAGGTATTTGATTTTAATTCTCCTGATGTAGATATAAGTGACTTAAGAACTGCTTTGCATGGCATAACCATTGATCTACATCAGTACATGAAGTGGTTCAGAGTCTTGTCTAAAGATCATTCACTTCTTCAAGAGGAAAAGAAGAGAGTTCAAGAAGAGCTTGAAATAGCCTTTCTAAGTACCAATCTTTGTGTATTTGAGAATGAACTTTTAAAGCAGATAAACACACTCAACGCACGAAAAGAGAGTCTAAGCTAACCTCTAAAATTGAGGATCTAGAGAAGACTATCTCGCATGGAACAAATCCTCATCATCCATGGACCGCTCGCTCTCTAGTCGAGAAGCATATTCGACGAAAAACAGTCTAGGCTTTGGGGAATTCATCTCGTAACCTTGTGTGGAAAAGACAATGGAAACTAGCACTAGTAATGTCTCAAGTTTTGGTAGAGGCATTACCTTTCACGAAATCCTCACAGTTGGAAGAACCGATTCAACCTTGTTTTCACTCATTTCTAGTTATATTCAGAGAAGTAAAGGATCTCATCATCGTTGTGCAGGTTTCATAAAGGAAAAGAGTAACCCAAACTCTACTCACCAACCTCGAAGAATCGTAGAGTCAAGCAAAACCAACTCTACGAATCAACTGGGAAAGTACAATAGAGGTGAGGAATACTCATCACTATTTATGAAACCTAAGGACACGTGGAAGAAAGAGAATCAGTTTAACAGAAGGTTAACTAAGGAACCACACAAGTCCAAGTGGAAGATGAATCACCACACACACACAGGCATGCATCATAATAGATGTGTCATATGCAATAAATATGGTCATAGGGCTACAAAGTGTTATTATAACTTCATGCATGTGAGACCCAAGATTAGACAAGTTTAGGTTCCCAAAGGCACTAACAAAGAAGGACCCATGCAAATATGGGTACCAAAATGAAGGTTCAATTGTTTTGACAGAAAAAGAGCTCCATGACCTCAACATGGTATCTAGACAATGGATGCTCAAGGCATATGACAGGGAACAAAGCTCTACTATCTAACTATGTAGAAAAGGAGGGTACCTCAGTCATCTTTGGAGATAACGGCTCAGGCAAGATAAGAGGATTTGGCTCTGCTGGCAATGGTGCAGTATCTTTCAGCAAACTAGCTTATGTGGAAGGACTCCAACACAACCATCTAAGTATCAGCCAACTCTGTGACAAGGGTCACCAAGTAACACTTCTCAACAACCAATGTCTAGTTAGAGATTTGAAGACATTTGCCATAAAGCTGACCGGAACAAGAGAAGGAAATGTATACACAGTAGATCTTGGTCAACTAAGCTCTGATGAGACAATATGTTTTCTGGCAAAAGCGTTTGAGGAAATGAGCTGGCTATGGCATAGAAGGTTTTCTTACTTAAACTTCAAAAGCATGTCCAAACTGGCATCAAAAGACATCGTAGCTGGTATACCCAAGTTCAACTTTGTGAAGGAAAGGCCATGCAATGCCTGCCAGCTTGGAAAGCAAACCAGAAGCTCATTCAAGAGCAAGACTGCCAACTCTATTGACAAACCCCTGCAGCTGCTCCATATGGATCTCTTTGGGCCAATCCCAACAACTAGTATTAGAGGAAAAAGATACTCTCTAGTCATAGTCGATGACTACACCAGATTCACATGGGTATTTTTCTTAACCTCAAAGGATGAGACAAGCTCTGAATTAATCAAGATGTTTAGACTGGTGATGAACAAGAAGGAGAAAAAATCAAGGCCATAAGGAGTGATCATAGAAGAGAATTCAATTTCTCAGAAATAGACAAGTTCTGCTCAAACAATGGCATCAGTCAGAACTTCTCAGCTCCACGAACTCCTCAACAAATTTGAGTTGCTGAAAGAAAGAACAGAACCCTGATAGAGGCTGGGAGGAATCTACTAGCAGTAGTTCGTCTGCCTGCATACTTATGGGAAGAATCTGTCAACACTGCATGCTACACACAGAACAGATCCTTAATTCACTCTACGATCAAGAAGATACCCTACGAACTGTGGAAAGGAAGGAAGCCGAATGTCAGCTATTTCTATGTCTTTGGCTGTGCATGCTATATTCTCAACAATGGCAAGCAGTATCTGACAAAATTCCAGCCCAAGTCAGACGAAGGGATTTTTCTTGGATATGCAACAGACAGCAAAGCTTACAGGGTGTTCAACAAAAAGACACTGAATGTCGAAGTCTCAATACACATCATCTTTGATGAAACTGACTTAGATAAAGCAGTGCCTCAAAACACTACGATCGATAGTGCAGACACTACGAATGAAATCGTCAAGCTCAACACTACGATCGTAGTGCTAGATAGTGAAATCGTAGAGCATGATAATGAAATCGTAGAGAGGTCAATCCAAGACAGCAAGCCTCCACTCCAAGAAGAAGAGATAGACCTTGAAGACCTAAGACAGGAAGGCATCAGGACAGATGTCCCAACCGGGATTATATGGGATAGAGATCACACTCAGGATCTAATCATTGGAGATCCAAGTACAAGAGTCAAAACAAGAGCTGCTACTCAGAATGAATGCTTTTATCTAAGCTTCCTGTCACAGATAGAGCCAAAGAAGATAGATGATGCTATGGAAGACTCCAGTTGGATAGAAGCCATGCAGGAAGAACTCAACCAATTTGATCGAAGCAAAGTTTGGAGATTGGTACCCAGACCAAAGAGTCATCCTATCATAGGAACCAAGTGGGTCTTCAGGAACAAAATGGATGAAGATGGGGTCATTACAAGAAACAAGGCAAGATTAGTGGCAAAGGGCTACTCTCAAGAAGAAGGTATTGACTATGATGAGACATTTGCACCTGTTGCCAAACTAAAAGCCTTCAGAATCTTTCTTGCCTTTGTTGCCCACATGAAGTTTAAAGTCTTTCAGATAGATGTCAAGAGTGCATTCCTAAATGGAGAACTTCAAGAAGAAGTCTACGTAGAACGACCTCTAGGTATCATCAATCCATCTCTTTCCAATTATGTTTATAGATTAGATAAAGCTTTATATGGTCTTAAACAAGCACCTATAGCATGGTATGAAACACTGACTAACTTCTTAATAGAAAATGGGTTTACTAGAGGTAGAGTAGATACCACACTGTTTCTTAGAAAGCATAAAGACAAAGTCTTACTAGTTCAAATATATGTTGATGATATCATTTTTGGTTCTACTAACGAAAAGTTATGTAAGAGATTCTCTAAGCTAATGCAGAGCAAGTTTGAAATGAGCATGATGGGTGAGCTGAATTTCTTCCTTGGACTGCAGGTGAAGCAGACTGATGAAGGAATATTCTTCAACCAAGCCAAATACATCAAAGACTTACTAAAGAAGTATGGCATGGAATCAGCCTCTCCTATGAAAACAGCAATTGCTCCTGCAACCAAGCTTGACAAAGATGAGAATGGTAAATGTATTGATATAACTCAATACAGAGGTATGATAGGTTCTCTTTTATACCTAACTGCCAGTAGACCAGATATAATGTTTGCAACATGCATATGTGCTAGATTTCAGGCTAATCCTAAAGAGTCACATTTGTCTGATGTAAAGAGGATCTTCAGGTATCTCAAGGGTACACCCTACTTGGGACTATGGTATCCCAAGGAATCCTCATTTGAACTAATAGGATATTAGATCTTCGATTTTGCAGGATGCAAAATAGATAGAAAAAAAGTACCAAGTGGCACTGTCAACTTCTTGGAAGCATGACTTGTGTCCCTGGTTTAACAAAAAGCAAAACTCAAGTGTCTACTTCAATTGCAGAAGTTTAATATATTGTTCTTTGGCATTCTTGTTTCGAGATCCTATAGATGAGAAATCAACTAGTCGACTATGGGTTCAATTTCAAATCTATTCCCATACACCGTGATAATGAAGTGCCATAGCAATAACTCATAATCTCGCCATGCATTCTAGGACCAAGCATATTGAAATAAGGTATTACTTCATTAGGGATCATGCAAAATGGAACTATATCTTTACAATATATCCCTACTTGAAAATCAACTTGTCGATGTTTTTACAAAACCACTAGATGAATCCAGATTTAATAAGTTAATAAGTGAGCTAGGAATGCTAAATCTATAACCATGAAATATATGCTCTAGATTGTGCTAACCATGACAGATACAAAGGCTGAACTCAGAATTGTATACATGATTAAGGAAAGTTCACGATCGTAAAGCTGAACAGACAACTACCTCAACGATCATAAGACAGACTCAGCGAATGCTGATCAGACTCAACAACTGCAAGACAGACTCAACGATCGTAGGAAAGACTCAACGAATGCTGATCAGACTCAACGACTGCCAAACAGACTTGACGATCGCAGGATAGACTCAACGAACATAAGACTACCTCAATGATCGTAGTCTTCCTAAGGACACCTCAGCTCTGAAAAGGCCAAGGGCAAATCAGTACATTCCTGCACAATCAAAATCATAGAGCCAAGCAAAAGGCGACACCTGTCCCACCAGGTCAAAAAGAGAGAGGGAAGTTACAAGTACAAAATGAAACCGTGTTTTTGAAATCTAAAGTTCAAAAGATTTTCTCTCCCATTCTCTCTCTCTCAAAGCAAAACCCTAAATCAGTAGAAAGCTCAGTCCTATCTAACTTCTCAACTACAGAATCAATGGCTGCTTCAAATGTAATTTCAGGTTACAGACTCTGTTTTGACGATTTCAAAGCTGCTCCACCAAAATTTCACATGACCTTAGTGCTACTAAAGAAGGCAGGTCTCGAAGAGGCGCTGAGCACCGACACCCTCATCTATCCCAAGCTAGTGAAGGAGTTCTACAATAATGGTGTGTACGAACACAGCACCATCACTACACAAGTAAAAGGAGTAGAAATGAGACTAAGGGAAGAAGACTTCAATCTGGCCCTAGGTTTCAAGAATGTAGGGCACCCATTTCTAGACAGTAAAAGCTTCCAAGAGGGATTGAAGAAAATGCACCACAAGAAGAATCCCTCTGTGAAAGGCTTCAAAAAGAAGGAGTTCCCTCAAAGGTATAAATTTTTGGTTGACATTATTGGGAAATGCATCTGCTGCAAGAGCTCGGGTCATGACTCGATAAATAAGACTCAGCTTAAGCTCATGATGGCCATGATTCATGGTACGCAACTTAACTATGGGGTTTTATTGCTCGAGTGGATCAGTAAGTGAATGTATTATGCATACAAGCCAATCATGTATGATGATAAAGCATATACTGTGTAATCAATCTTATTTATTTATTAATAAAAGAATTATTTATTAAAGGCATTTATTATCTACATGGTGCTGTTTTAATAATATGTGATAAACCCATGGTTTTAAGCAACGCTTTTAGAATAATGATGATGATCATTCTAATGAGATCTAAATTCTTAGAAAGCTTAAAACTAAAATAGTTCCCAATCATTGGATTACTAAATAGGGATTAGTGAATCCGGATAGATTGGTACATACGTTGCTTGCTTTCATTGGATGAGGATGATTGATCTCATGATCATTTGTGTGGAGACACTAAAGCAAGTATGTAGGTGCTTATTAGAGAATAAGTTCACCGAACGTGACTCGCTAAGGAATACCTAATGGAGTTTTACTTACCGTCAATAGGAATTTCTGTAGTGATAGTAAGTATAAATGATCTCAGACTTGAGATCATCATAGTATCTTATATATAATGAATTGCACTTTGACTTATTCCTTAAGACTCTTAGAGTATATCAAAGGGTATGCTTGGGTGTAATAAGTTATATATGAAGATAATGAATGATCAATAAAGAATCTACCACTTCTAGAAAAAAAGGAGATGTCCTATGTGATTCGATAAACGACAATCCAGAATCCTTGGCGAGGTGGAATGAAATTAGAAAGTAGTTTCTAATTTGCATTCATTGGGAGTTGTTCATTTAGGAATCGAAATACATATAATTAAATAAAATAAGACTTGATGACAAGAATTCCATGCCTTATATTTAATTGGGACATAGTATGGTGGAAGGATTGAATCAGACAGAACTATTTACTCAAAGGTTCTTTTATGATTAATGTTGAAATCTATATTATCTGGAAAGTCGTTAATCGCTAGGGAGGCTTATCCCTATTGTAGAATAAATATTATTTATTTAAATAAATTATTTGTTTAATTTATTTATTTAAATGAGATTAGAATTGTTCTAATTGATTTATTCACAACCTAGGTTTAATATGGAGAACCTAAAGGGTCACACCATAAAAGGAAGAATAATTATTTAAGAAGTTAATGGCATAATTGTAATAATATATGTTAAGTATATTTAATTTAATCTATGGTGATAGAATAAATTAAATAGCTTAATATTTATTATTTAATATTTTAGAAATATTAAATATAAATTAATAAGAGAGTCTTATTAATATTATTATAATTATTATTATTTTAATTTCTAAAAGGTTTAGGAATTAATGTAATATTAGTATTCTCATTTATTCCTAATTGGATTAGGAAAGAAAATTAGTTAAAGGAGTTTAACTAATTATCCCTAATAGATTAGGGAGCCCATTTAATTAAAAGAGTTTAATTAAATAAATAATACCTTATTTTAATTAAAATAGGGTTATATAATATCTTTATAAGAGAAGTTTTATATTAGATATGAGATATACGTAATTCCAAGATTTGGAGAAGACACCCCTTTTCTTATTCAGATAGGAAAAACTAGGGTTTGAGCCCAAATCCTTCTTCTTGAAAAATTCCTCTTCCTTGGTGGATCATTTATAGAGCGCATACACACACTGGGTGGCTTACATCGATCAAAGGAAGGAATCTACCCGAGATTCAAGGAGATCATGGAGAAGAGGAGGCGAACTCGCACTCGGCGAGCTCGCGTTTTACAAGGGTATGATTTCATAATTTCTTATTCTTCGTTTAATTAATAATATGCATAAAGGATGATCCCAGTAATTGGTTTGTGAAAAATTTTAAAATATGATTTTATCTCGCTCGCTTACGTTTTGCAATTTGATTGCTACTTTGATTTTCACGAAAACTAAATGATTGGTATCGTACGAGCCAAACTTTATAATGTAATTATTAATTATTTAGATTCCATATATGTATGGGTATGTATTTTGAATAATTTATTGGGCATAATTTGTTGTATAAAATTATTATTTTATGAAAAAAAAAAAAAACGTGATACCTGTTATTTTTTTTTATTCCTCGCTGAATCCGTCCGTGCCTAATTTTGATTATACATTATATTACTTCAGGAAAGCTTCTCACGGATTGCTTTGAAAAAAAAATTAATAATAATAACAGACTTGTCATCCTGGTTCACGGATTACTAAGATGGAAATCAAAGGATTTTTTTTTTTTAAGTTGACCACGTTGACCAAGTATGCAAAGCAAGGTCCGTTTTTTTTGGGCAAGCAGCAGGTTTTTTTTTTTTTTTTGTTAAGGGGCTTTTATTCATGCTAGTGGCTGCTATATATATTTTCAATAAAAGAGTCCACGTGGCAATAATTGTCCAGGATATTAAAAGAATGTCCGGCCATTGTTAAAAAGTTGGAGGAGCATGACTTTAATATATATATATATATATATATATATATATATATATATATATATATATAATTGTATATATATATATATATATATTAATCTTAATAATTTTATAATTAAAATAAAAGAGTTTATTTTAATCTTGAAATTGGATTTCATACAACATAAAATTGCCCATTAAATGATACTCATATATATATGGAATGATTTAATTTATTGATACATATGATGATATGTATGATAATAAATGGGATTGATTATGACAATCAATCAATATGATTGGATTTATTTTAGTTGGATGTTTTGAATGAATGAGTTTTATTAAATGGGGTCTCACAGACATCGCCTTTTTCTCGGTTTTTCTTCGATGTAAATTCTATCTCTCTCCTATGTACTTCCCTTTGACTGCTGATCAAGGTTTCTATTTAAATTAAATAGTTTAATGTAATAGGATTAGTTAGAATTTTTTTTTTTTTGAAGAACTGGAGATCAAGGAGCGTTTGAAGACCCGTTTGTAATGGAGCCCGGGTTTAAATGTAATAGTTATATTTAAATGTTTATTCTTTGCACCCTAGGGTTTGACCTTTTGGTTCACTTGGTGGCTCAAGTGAACCAAACTGTAATAAAAGTTCATAATCAATCCGGGTAGAATATAGTATTCTATATGTGCATGCTAGTATTATATATATTATATATTATGCAAACATGCTTCGCATGTTTAATAATATGACGCGTATTTTATATATATATTTGCATGCGCGCTAAACAAGATGAGACAAATAATAACAAATCCTCAAAGTTTTTTATTAAGTCTTAAGCGCTCAAAGATATTTAGAATATCGAACGTCGCTTTTCTAGCATGATAAAATTAATAGAGTATTAAATATTTAATATGAGTTTGTTGTGTCACCACAAGGCAAGTATTAAGTATTTAAGATGTTAATTTATCACATTTGATGCTTATAAAGAAAATTGAACAATATTGTTTTTGTTGTGTCACCACAAGGGCGTATATTTTTCTTTTTGAATATATGGAAGTGCTAGGTTGGACTTAACTTAGATAATTTTGATTCGGATGTGTCACCACTGATCAAAATAATCTAAGAGGCAAAACATAAGGAGTTACATGTTGATTTAATTGACAAGGAGTTGTCTACCTATTTATTTATATATAGTTTGTTGTGTCACCACAAGGCTATATATATTTGAAATGGGATCCTTATTCTCACTAGCAAAAACTTTAATTAGATTTTTGCCGAACTATATAAATGAGGGTAATATAGTTTGAAGAAAATAGTGGGAGATACCAATATAAAATAAGACCTAATTTATTTTGGTAATTAATAAATGAATGTTTGCTAAAATATTGTCTTTTTACATGCGTAATTTTGAAAATGTCACATTCACTAAATTCATCGCGAAGCATACTTGATGCTAACAAACCGACCGGACCAACTACACCTGACCGTTAAGGAATCTGAGAATTGTTCTCACCGGTGAAAAGATTTCTTATGTCCTAAATTCGCCTGCACTCGCAAAAAGTTGCAGAGACAAACCTCCGAGGAAGAGATTGCTACTTTTAAACAATTGGCAAGATGATGCATCGTGGTTTCAATGCATCATGCTCGCATCCATGAGTAAACGAGCTTCAACACAAGATGAAAACATGGATGCTCCTACTATGCTATCGCACCTTGGAGAGTCAGTATGGTGAGCAAAGTAGAATCGCTAGATATGAAATATCTAAGGAGCTCTTCCGATCTCGGATGACCGAGGGCACCGCCATTGAGACTCATGTCCTAAAGATGATCAATCTGATTGAACGTCTTGGATACTTGGGTTCGTCATGGATGGGGAGTTGAGTCAAGATTTAGTCTTGCAATCACCCCGCACACCTTCTCACAATTTGTTGTGAATTTTCACATGAATAAGTTGGATGTCACTTGCTCAATTACTTAACATGTTTGAAATCGTTGAAGGTCACTTCCCATCCAAGAAGAACCATGTCTTAATGGTGGATGATTCTTCCAAGAAAAGGAAGAGGCCCAAGGTATCTTCTGAAAAGAAGAAATCCAAGAAGGCTAAGGGAAAGGCGAAAGTGAATGATCAAAAGAAACCTGATCCAGCTAGCAAAGGAATTTGCTTCCATTGCAATAAGCCGGGTCACTGGAAGAGGAATTGCAAGGATTATCTTGTAGAACAAAAGCAGAAGAAGCTTGGAGAAGCTTCGAATCCTAATCAAGGTTTGTTTATGATTGAAATTAATTTTTCTGAAAGTCAATCTTCTACTTGGGTATTGGATACCGGATGTGGTTCTCACATATGTAATAATATGCGCAGGACCTGGGTCAAGTAGAAAGTCGAAAGCAAGGATGAGGTCGATCCTACGAGTGGGAAATGGAGCAAAGGTCACGCATTAATGTAGGGACTTATTGTTTTAGACCGCCACTGACGGCAAGTTCATTAATTTAAATAATTGTTATTTTGTTCCAAATATCATTAGAAACATTATTTCTATCTCTCGTATTGGATATGGATGGTTTTAATATTATAATAAAGAACAACAGTTGTTCCATTTATAATGATAATGTTTTATATGGTGTTGGTAATTTACTTAAATGGACTTTATATACTTGACTTGCATGAAAATATATTTCAAATTGAACAAACTAATAAAAGGAAAAGAGATTATATTAATTATACCTTCATGTGGCAATCAGAGACTCGGCATATTAATGAAACAAGATTATCCAAGTTGCATAAAGATGGGCTCCTCTAGAGCTATCTCGATTATGAATCATATCCAACCTGTGAATCTTGTCTCATGGGTAATGACTAAATCTCCTTTTAGTGGAAAAGGAGAAAGAGTTACTGAGTTGTTAGCATTGGTACACACACGTATGTATGTGGACCTATGACAACTAACGCACGAGGAGGGTATTCTTATTTTATTACATTCACTGACGACCACTCAAGATTTGGATATGTGTATTTAATGAAATACAAATCTGAATCATTTGAAAAGTTCAAAGAGTTCAGAAGTGAAGTTGAGAAGCAAACTGGTAAGAGTATTAAGATTCTTCGATCTGATCGAGGAGGAGAATACTTAAGTGGTGAGTTTCTCAATTGTCTCAAAGAAAATGGTATAATCTCACAATGGACTCCACCGTGGACGCCTACAAATGAATGGGTGTATCGAAAGGAGAAATCGAACATTGTTGGACATGGTTCGATCTATGATGAGTTTTACCGACCTTCCAGCTTTCTTCCGGGATATGCCCTAGAATCTACCGTGATACCTACTTAACAAGGTACCTACAAAATCCGTCCCCAAGACCCCATATGAGTTATGGACAGGGAGGAAACCAAATCTTAAGCATGTTAAGACTTGGGGTTATCCAGCTTATGTCAAAAAGTTTGAAAACGATAAGCTGCAGACTAGATCTGACAAATGTAGATTTGTGGGATACCCTAAAGAAACATCGGGGTATTATTTCTATCATCCAACTGATCAAAAGGTGTTTGTTATAAACATGCCGCTTTCTTGAAAAGGAGTTTATCCTTGAAGGGGTCGCTGGGAGTAAGATATATCTTGAAGAAGTTCAAGAACCACAAAATACTCTGATCAAAGTGAGGTACCTAACCAAGTAGAGATTCCTTCGCATCACACCCTATTCAGAACTGGAAGAGTACCAAAGATGCCAGACGGTATGGACTTGTCATAGAAGATGACAATGAGGTACGATCATAGATGATGATGATCCATCGAATTACTTAACAAAGCTATGAGTAGTAAAGACTCGGAGAAATGGCAAGAAGCCATGAAACCGAGATGGACTCCATGTATGAGAACCAAGTATGGACTTTGGTCTCACCACCAAGGCATTAAGCCTATTGGGTGTAAATGGGTCTTTAAAAGAAAGATCGGAGCAGACGGCAAGGTAGAGACCTATAAGGCCCCGGATGGTTGCAAAAGGTTTCAAACAAAGACAAGGAGTCGACTATGACGAAACCTTCTCACCAAAGAGCAATGCTCAAGTCCATTCGGATTTTGCTTGCGATTCGCACTTACCATGACTACGTAAATCGGTAGATGGACGTGAAAACGGCCTTCCTCAATGGGAAACTTGAGGAGGATGTGTATATGACACAAACCAGAGGGATTTGTTTCAAAGGTTGGAACAAATCAAATCAGAAGCTACAACGATCCATTTATGGATTAAAGCAAGCTTCTCGTAGGTGGAACATCCGCTTTGATGAGACAATCAAAAAGTTTGATTTTATCAAAATGAGGATGAACCATGTGTGTACAAGAAGGTTAGTGGGAGCGCTTATTTCATTCCTTGTATTATATGTTGATGATATATTACCGATAGGAATGATATTCCTATGTCGCAAACAATTAAAATCAAGTTATCTAAACACTTCTCCATGAAGGACTTGGGAGAAGCATCCTATATTTTGGGGATAAAGATCTATAGAGATAGATCTAATAGGATGCTTGGCTTATCCCAAGGAACGACATCGACATGATGCTGCTAAAAGGTTTAGCATGGAAGATTCCAAAAGAGGTCTCATGCCGATGAGCCATGGAATACATCTCTCCAAGAAACAAGCCCCAAAGACACTAGAGGAGAGAAACCGTATGAGTAAGATTCTTATGCTTCAAAGAATAGGATCTATCATGTACGATATGATATGTACTAGACCAGATGTCGCTCATGCACTTAGTGTAACAAGCGATATCATCGAATCCAGGAGAGAAGAACACATCGGAAGGCAAAGTGAAAAATATCCTAAAGTACTTAAGAAGAACTAAGGATGTATTTCTTTGTTCACGGTGGGTCCGAATTAAAACCAGAGGGCTTCATGACTCAAGTTTTCAAACAGCACCAAGATGATGAAGAACTGCTTTGGGTATGTGTTTACCTTAAACGGTGGGCGCAGTTGAGTTGAAAAGTTCCAAGCAAAGAAACGATTGTCGATTCAAATGATGTGAGGAGTAGTACATAGTCGCAAGTGAAGTCGCAAAGGAAGTCGTTTGGATGAAGAAGTTCATTATCGAACTTGGTGTGGTTTCTAGCATTAAAGGACTAGTGCCTTTATATTCGTGACAACATCGAGTCATTGCACAAGCTAAGGAACCTGTGTCTCATCGTAAATCCAAACACGTGTCATGCGGCGATTTCATTTGATCGAGAGATCATTGAAAGAGGAGACGCCACCCGGAGAGCGTGTGGACTCTCAAGACAATATTGCAGATCTATTTACTAAAGCGTTAACACAACAAAGAGTTTGATCGTCACTTAGAGAAGATGGGTATGAGATACCACTACGATTGGCTTTTAGTGCAAGTGGGAGATTGAAAGTATTATGCATACAAGCCAATCATGTATGATGATAAAGCATATATTGTGTAATCAATCTTATTTATTTATTAATAAAAGAATTATTTATTAAAGGCATTTATTATCTACATGGTGTCGTTTTAATAATATGTGATAAATCCATGGTTTTAAGCAACGCTTTTAGAATAATGATGATGATCATTCTAATGAGATCTAAATTTTAGAAAGCTTAAAACTAAAATAGTTCCCAATCATTGGATTACTAAATAGGGGATTAGTGAATCCGGATAGATTGGTACATACGTTGCTTTGCTCATTGGATGAGGATGATTGATCTCATGATCATTTGTGTGGAGACACTAAAGCAAGTATGTAGGTGCATATTAGAGAATAAGTTCACCGAACGTGACTCGCTAAGGAATACCTAATGGAGTTTTACTTTACCGTCAATAGGAATTCTCAGTAGTGATAGTAGTATAAATGATCCTTAGACTTGAGATCATCATAAGATCTTATATATAATGAATTGCACTTTGACTTATTCCTTAAGACTCTTAGAGTATATCAAAGGGTATGCTTGGGTGTAATAAGTTATATATGAAGATAATGAATGATCAATAAAGAATCTACCACTTCTAGTAAAAAGGAGAGATGTCCTATGTGATTCGATAAATGACAACCTAGAATCTCTTGGTTAAGGTGGAATGAAATTAGAAAGTAGTTTCTAATTTGCATTCATTGGGAGTTGTTCATTTAGGAATCGAAATACATATAATTAAATAAAATAAGACTCGACAAGAATTCCATGTCTTATATTTAATTGGGACATAGTATGGTGGAAGGATTGAATCATATAAGTAACTATTTACTCAAAGGTTCTTTTATGATTAATGTTGAAATCTATATTATCTGGAAAGTCGTTAATCGCTAGGGAGGCTTATCCCTATTGTAGAATAAATATTATTTATTTAAATAAATTATTTGTTTAATTTATTTATTTAAATGAGATTAGAATTGTTCTAATTGATTTATTCACAACTGGGTTTAATATGGAGAACCTAAAGGGTCACACCATAAAAGGAAGAATAATTATTTAAGAAGTTAATGGCATAATTGTAATAATATGTTAAGTATATTTAATTTAATCTATGGTGATAGAATAAATTAAATAGCTTAATATTTATTATTTAATATTTTAGAAATATTAAATATAAATTAATAAGAGGAGTCTTATTAATATTATTATAATTATTATTATTTTAATTTCTAAAAGGTTTAGGAATTAATTTAATATTAGTACTCTCATTTATTCCTAATTGGATTAGGAAAGAAAATTAGTTAAAGGAGTTTAACTAATTATCCCTAATAGGATTAGGGAGCCCATTTAATTAGGGAGCCCATTTAATTAAAAGAGTTTAATTAAATAAATAATACCTTATTTTAATTAAAATAGGTTATATAATATCTTTATAAGAGGAGTCTTATATTAGATATGAGATATATCGTAATTCCAAGATTTGGAGAGTACACCCCTTTTCTTATTCAGATAGGAAAACTAGGGTTTGAGCCAAATCCTTCTTCTTGAAAATTTTCTCTTCTTGGTGGATCACCTATAGAGGCCACACACTTGAGTGGCTTACATTGATCAAAGGAAGGAATCTACCCGGAGATTGAAGGAGATCGCGGAGAAGTAGGAGGTGAACTCGTACCTGAGGAAGCTCGTCTCTACAAGGGTATGATTTCATAATTTCTTATTCTTCGTTTAATTAATAATATGCATAAAGGATGATCCAGGTAATTGGTTTGTGAAAAATTTTAAAATATGATTTTATCTCGCTTCCGCTACGTTTTGCAATTTGATTTCTACTTTGATTTTCACGAAAACCTAACAGTAAGTGGATCGTCAACTCGAAGAAATCAAAGAGCACTCTGAAGATGTTGTATAGGAGATTCATAATCATCATTCTACAATCTGCACTGGGTGACAAAATTGGTAATGATGAAGGAGAAGCCATCAACCCTAATCGAAGAATGACCCAACAGTTGTTTGAGAACTGGAAGAGAAACCCTGCTGAGTATGTTCAAATGATGACAGAGTCCAGTGGGAGAACTGGGGAACTAAAGGAGGCAGGCTTTCCAAGAGACATATCTTTTGTCAGGGAAGTTGAAGAAGAAAGAGAAGCAGACAAGGGAGAACCCTCTGCTCTTGCCAGAAAAAGCAAGGGCAAGAGAAAGCTAAGGGCAAGACAAATTGAAGAGCCTCAAGGATCTACAATTGACATTCCTATAGAGTCCTTTGATATAGAGACTCTATGGAGGCTAAGAAAGAAGCAACAACAAGAAGAAGCTGATATCAAGCCACCATATCACAGATCCTAAAGAAGAACAAAACTGGTAAGAAGTCCAAAAGACCAACAGTTTCTTCAATCATAGAGTCTCTGTTGTTCTCTGAAACCAGGCAAAGTGTGGATGAAATGGAAGAAGCTGCTTCAAGAAGAGTGACTGTTCAACATGACAAAGTTAAGACTCAAGAGAGTCCAGAATTTGTGGCTAAACCCAGCAAATCAAAATGAAAGAAGGTAAAGAAGTATATTCTTGAAAATGAAAAGGTGCTGAAAAAGGAAGCCAAGAATATGGCTGCAAAAGAAGAATTGTCCCAAGCAAATAAAGAGGTCAGTGCTCCAGCTGAGGGGGAGATCCCTGAAATTCTCATGATAGAGAATACACCAGCTGAGGGGGAGTTTCTGATCTCTCAAGAAGATGTTCCAGCTAAGGGGGACTTGCTGAATCTACAAGGAGATGATTATACTAAGGGGGAGTCTCATGATATCCACTCGGCAGAAGAGGAGATTCCTGCCCAAAATCAAGATGTCGCTACCAGAGATGAAGAGGAACCAGTAAAAGGTCATCGAGAGCCCATTGAGATAATGGAATCTTCAGATGAAGATAATGAAGAGGAAGAAGATGATGATGATCTTCAAATCACTGGTGTAGGGAAAGATGGATTCAGGAGCTATCTGTACACTCAACTGTTTTCCTATCTACCCATGATGGCATACTATCAAGCTCAAATCCTGAACTCATGGGATCACATGTTCTGGAGCTTTAAGGAATATCCAGCCATCTCAGTTCTGGCTCATGGATTTCCAGGGAAAGTTATCTTTGCCAAGAAGCTTCTTACCAACCATTCCTCATCAAAAGACAAATCTGAGGTATTGTCTATTCCTATCAAATTTAGAGCTAATCACTTACCATCATCTTCATTTAGCTATTTTTATGAATTCCCTCGATGGTTGGAAGTGACTCTCAATCCAGTAAATCAGTTTTCAGTTTTAGAATCTCAAAATTCTGTAACTGAAGAACCAAAAGAAGTTAACCTTACCCTGCTTCCACAAATCACCAACCCTACGATTCAAGACTCCAGCCACATCGTGGAATCCAACATTGAAATCGTAGAGTCTCTTATCTCAGACGTCTAAACCCAATCCCCTCCAGCTGATATACCATCCTCCTCATCACATGACTACTTCAGTCTTGATCTCGCTCTTTACAATCTGCAAGATCAATCTCAACCGAGAACCCCTCCAATGAACAATCCTCAAGCAAATGACACTCTCCCAAGCCTGCCTACCAAGGATGACTTGAAAGACACCTATGAGAAAATGATCAAGTCTATAGAAGCAAGTTTGGAAACTCACTCTGATCTCATCAATATCCGGCTAAATCAAATGATCACAGCTGTAAATAATTTCCCAGGCACTATGAATACTGAGCTTACAAAGAGGCTAAGAGAAATTATCAAAGAGATTCTGAAAAGTATGTCGGACAGAGATGAGATCCACTTCCAAAGAGTTGCCCAGCAAAGAGAGGTTGCACTCGAAATACAGAAACACCAAGACCTTCAACATAAAATTATGCTGGGCAACATCCTCAACTTGAAAGCTTCTGTCTACGACTTCCAGAAATCTTATGCAAATCAGGAAAAACATAACGATATGATTCTGACAGTTCTCCAAAATAAAGAAGCCAGATCTGAAAAACAGATCAAGGAAAACAGAGAGGACATCGCTCAAACCCAAAGCCAACTGAACGAGCTTGTCCAAGGAGTTAATCGACTATCTGCAGATATTCGAACCCTTGATGCTGACATAAAGGGGGAGAATAGATGGAAAGGAGATCAAGGAGGTCAGGGAGGCCAGGGCAGAGGCGGAGGAGGTCATGGAACTCAAGAAAGGGGAAGAGGACAATATCAAACTCAAGTATCACGACGCCCTCCTGCAAGACAATTCCACAGTCAAACTCAACGATCTGATCAACAGGGAATTGTGATGGCTATACCATTAAGCCGTCAGCAGTCAACTCCCAGCTCACAAGATGTGTCTATTGTACGCATAAGAATGCCAACTGGAGATCCTTCATTCATGCACAGGCATGAGGAGAATCCAATACTAAGTCTAAGCGAGCTGGAAGAGTTAGCCAGAAACGAGGAAGCTCAAAGAAAAAGAGGGGCTGAGGAGTATGCCAACCCACCTCCACTAAAGAGGTCAAGGAAACAGAGATAAGTTGAAACTTAAATTTCCTATTGATGTAATGGTGAATTGTAATATCTTCTTATCATCAATAAATTCATACTTATTCTCTAGAAATTTTAGCTGCTCACTGAAATACTAAGTCATGTTTAAATTTCCTGTAAATGCATCTAGTCACTAATAATCATGACAACAAATCTCCTTGGTTATGTCAACATCAAATAGGGGGAGATTATTGGGAGAATGCATATTATGATTTAATGTTTTAATGTATATGTTCATGATTATTTGTAAGGTCCTTAAATGAATATATGTACAAGGACTTAGTGATAGATCAAAAATTATTAGGTTGATCTAAGCTTTCAACGTGTACCATTCTAATAAAGAATGTATAGATTGAAAGATCAAAACTATTAGGTTGATCTTAAGATGTAATAGACTAGTCTTGAAGAAATCGTAGTGCATCAATCTGATCAACATTGCAAGAGTCAAGGCAAAAATCATAGAGCCTGAAGATCGTAGTGTGTCTTCCTTGAAAGGGACTCTTCAGAAATCGTAGAGTGGTCCCAACATTTGCCGAGCCAACTCCACGATTGCAGTATGCTGAAGGAAACATGAAGTTTATAAGTCAACGATCGTAGTGTGCTCTCGGGAACGTAGAGTCAATAACACGAGCAAGAGAAGATCGTAGTGTGCAAAGGTTTAAGGGAAATCGTAGTGCTCTCGAACTGATAGCTTCATAGTAGGCAAAGATGTCAAGACACTATGATCTAAATCATAGAACACCATGATCCAAATCGTAAAGCATCATCTGTCTCATGTCAGAAAATGTGGAGCCTCATGATCTGTGTTTTCAACAAGCGAGGAATGGATCCTAGATGCTGCAGTGCTCATCAGTCCCAAAATATCTGAAATATCCTTAGTATGCAACAAAGAAGCGTATTGAAGAAGCTAAGGATAGTACCATGGGTAAGAGGGACAAAACACCTTTTCAGGTGGTAGGAGAAAAGCGACTGCAAGTGTCGAGGCAATGTAATGCGAGACTTTGAAGATGTGCAGAAATGTCTCCATCACAGTACATAAAGTTCAGATGCATTTAATGCCACAACGAATGGATCCAACAGATAGTTTTCAACATCACATATATACAGATCAGACAGATGAGAGAGAATTAAGCAAGCATTAAACAAACAACGTGAACATCTCTCTCAAGCTCAACTCTACGATCTGAGATATTGCAAAGCTTGCTCAGCTACTCAGTTCTTAACGAACCAGTGCTTTCACAACAAATGAGTAGCAACCATCAAGAACTTAACAACTATCAACTAACTAAAGAAGAGTACCAAGTCTGGACTTGAAGAGTTCAAGAGTGAACTAGAGAAGTTCCTAGACTGCTGGTCTAGAAGGAATCTGTGTGATTCAGAGATTGTAAAAGACATCCTTAGTGGATATCCTACTCGTTGAGTAGAAGAGTGGACTAGGAGCTTTGAGTGCTCTGAACCACTTAAAAACAACTGTGTCGTTTACATTCATGCTATATTTGCTATATCTCCTATAAATACCTTAGTCGCTCATAACTCCATTGCTTGGTAAAGATGATTAAAACAAATACTAATTCCGCTAAGTTTTAATCATTATCTAAGAACAAGTTTAAAAAGGAAAGATCTTCAAATATCTATTCAACCCCCCCCCCCCTTCTAGATAACTTGTCCTACTAGGAACTAACATTTTAGTTAACGTGGACTGACCGTTGACCTTTTGGTTCGTAGAGTAGCATGGTAAGACAGTTATGGACTCTACGTTTTCTTCTGTTGACTCAACGATCAACTATTATGATATATTGCAGTGGGTGATTTTTGACATCAATCCTCATTATGAAACTGCATATCTTGACCACTGATATATCTGAACTTATCTCCTCATAATCTGAATGGTTGAGCAATTGTCCCGTTTCTCAAGCTCCTTGTGAACTGGAGTATACTCTAGTAGGGCTGCGATGGTCGACTCTGCTTCTAAGATCACCGAGGTTGCACTATGATAGTTGAAGTTACATTACGATCGTTGAGTTCTCTCAAACTTTACTCTGCGATCGTTGACTGTCTTGGTCCTTGAGATGAATTTGATCAAGTAATTCTTCTGGGTTAAGGTAGCTCAGGAAGGGCCAACCTCTTAGAGTGAGCTAAGGGTCAGGTTTGTCCCTGAGGCGCTTTCCAGATGAAGTACCTTAGGAGTTATTTGCATTAACATCTCTTTTTCCCTTTTCTATTGGTGAGGTCCTCTACTAACTTTGGACAATTGCATTTGTTGTAATCGTGGTGTCCTCCTACTTCTACACTGTGATTAAATGTTTGATCGTATGTATTCCATAATTTTGAGTTGGGTGGCTGATAGGTTATCAGTAGTACGTTTTAAGACGTTCCTACTGACTATGGATCTTTATTTGGTTCATCAGCCATAAAGTTTTGAGACTCTGTAGCTGGTACATTGCTTCATGGTATGTCTCAATGTTGTGGTTTCTCAGCAGATCACTGCTCCCCATGGTTGATGTTGTCTTCCCAGATAGATGTGATTCCCTTTACTTTAGGTTCATTTGAAGGCAGCCTCGCATATCTCCTTCTGACTAGAATCATAATTATCACTTAGATCTCCTTGTATCTTAGGCATGGATATTTTTAGGACTGATCACTCTACGATCTTTTGACAGCACTACGGTCGTAGTCTTCTTTGATAGTCTTGTGCGTGTGAAGTTCTGCTCCCGTAATGAGTTCCTCTTTGACTGATGCTCGATGATCCTCTGATGTGAGCTTCTTTGAGGATTCTTCAAATATAGCATGCTTTGCCTGATTTGAGCATATAAGATCCTTTTCATCTTTGGTTGCATGGCCTGCTTCCATATACAGATTAACAGCCATATGAGCTTCATTCAGGTTAGCTTAGTGGGTCTTCCTGCTAGGTTAGTTTCCTAAACCCATGTTCCTCATATTTGGATAATCATCACATTTATCACCAACAGTCATATTCATGCATGCAACTAGTTTTTGATAACACATTTTGAGATGCATAATGGTGAGTGTGTGTAAGTTTTATCATTTTAAAAACACACTCTTTTTCTTTGATGGTTTCATCATTTGTAGGGTTATGTTCACAAGGCTTAAGTGTTCACAGAGTGAGAATCAACTCTACGATTTAGGTGTATCTGGTTAATTCATGGAGGTGATCAGTTTCTATCAATCATCAAGATACTCTTGTAGAACTGATCATTCTCTGTGTGTTGTCAAACACTTAGAACATAGGTTTGTACATACATACCAACCCACTAGCAAATATTACTTCACATAAAATTAATTTGTCTTGTGATACTCTTATGACCCATTTCAGATTTCCTTCAAGACGTCATCTTCAACCTAAAATTTGGATGGAGAGAAAGTTTATAAGCATTTGAGTTTCTGACCTCATGGTACTTTCTCTCTTCACCTTGTTAGGGAGATTATGATTCCTTGAAAGAATATTGTTATAGTTCATAAGGAGGTGCATTCATGATCTACACATTTATAATAGTGAGGAACTGTACCTTTTTATTGTCGGTTTCATAACAGTCATTTATCTTTAATATACTGATTTTAGGCATTGATGTGCATAGTTTCACATTTGCTCCTGACAGCTTATTGCTCTTGTTGGCCTTTAATCAATCAGTCGTGGTCTTGAAGATGTAGCCTGAAAATCTCAGCATCTATGGTTCTTTGACATCCTTCAGTTCACAAAGTTTTCACCCAGCTGCTGGTTGGCCAGACACATGTTTGAGAAGAACTTCTTTCTTCTCTAGATAAGCATTTCTTAGCATGTATGACCTTTTCATATTTCAGGCTGGTGGATGCTTGACTCTGTGTTGTTGATGTCTCTTGGGCTATCTCGTCTGGTCTTCAGACTACAAGATTGACTGAAGGCAAGGATTGGTCTTGTTGATATAATATTTGAGAACATGGACCAATTTGAGCAGCTTCAGGTGTATATACACATTTACCTGTACACAATATTTCCAACGTGTGAGCTCATCTGCATATAACAAGTGACTTACTACTAAACTAAGTTTAGAATAATGTTTGTGCCTAGGATCAGACTCAAAGCGATTAGCTTTTGAATATAGCATGAGAACCTGCTCTGATACCAATTTTTAGTTCCCAGTAAGCACAATAGATCTAGAAGGGGGGTTGAATAGATCCTTTTTTATTTCAAATACTTTTCTCTTTTATTTTGTATTGCTATTAAATTAGCATGTGACAAACATAAGAATCTTTTCAAGCATAGCGGAATAAGTAAAAGATCCCCTTCATTGATATATTCATAATCATACATACATTGTTCGTAGAGTTAGTTCAGTTTTAAGCAGTTAGAACCTACATAGCAGTTATAGCAGTTAATAGACATAATGTAAATGACATAATGTAAAAGACACAAGGGGTTTTAAGTGGTTCAGAGACTCAAGGTCCTAATCCACTCTTCTACTTTCAACTAGCAGGATTTCTACTAAGGAAGGGCAGCACCCTGAATCACTAAGATTCCTTCAAGGCCAGCAGCCTTATGACTTCAGTTCACTAAGAACTCTTCAAGGTAAGTAACCTTAGAATCTCTCTAGTTCCCTAGGAACTCTTCAAGCACAGCAGGGTTGGAACTTTATTTAGTCCCTCTGGATAAGGACCCTTCAGGCCCTGGCTTCTCGTTGAGTTGTTTGTTTATTTGTTTGTTGGAGTTGGTGCTGAGCTGCTAAGATGTCTTTAAGCTTTGAACATCTTCTATACTTAGAAGTTTGGCTTGATCATTCTTGAAGTGCAGTTGAGTGTTGCATGATGCTCAGCTTCTTCAATTACTCAACCTCCTCTGATGATCCCTTGGTGAACTGCCTTGAAGATCATTCCTCTTGATACGTGATGGCTGCACATGATTGGTTTCTAAGATGACTGTAAGCTCTTCTTCTAGGTACTTAGAAACCTTCTCAAGCTTGCCACCATGATAGCGTTTGTGATCTCCCTTCTTGATACTTGATGCCTTCTCATGATGGACTTGCTAAGATGATTGTGAGCTCTTCTCTATGGTACTTAGAGTCTTCCAATGATAGACATCAAGATGTCATTAATGCTCTCCTTTCTCACTGCAGTTCAGAACACTCTTCATGTAGTAGAACACTCACTTCTACTTCTTTCTTTCTATGACTCTGAGTGTTCTTGGTGGATCGTAGAGTGAGCCTTCGGACTCACTATCTTAAATGTTTTAGAACAGTCCACCGTTACTCCAAACTCGTCAACTCCAGCAACCTTTGATCTTTGAAGCTCTAGCAGATTTATACTCCTTCCCAATCTTACCATTAGAGAGTAGCCGTTAGAATCTCTTTGAAATGTTTCAAAGATCTCGAGTTGCTTGGTGCAGACTGCAGATATGACATGACAACTTTTTCTGACTTTCTGATACTGCAGTCTACTGTTTCACCTACCCTATCAGATATATCAGTTTAATGTCTTGGGAAGGTCGAAGACTTTATTTCCTCCTTCTGATATCTCGATCAGAGGTTGTCCATTTGCATCGATGGTCTCAATAAGCTTTTGTACAAATATCAACCTTCAGATTGAACCGTTGCCAAAGTTTCAATCTTCAGCCATTCGTACTCTACAATTCTGATGCATGTCTTCATGGACCTGATCGTAGTGTCTTGTTGACTGGTAGATACAACACTACGATCTTGAAGAGTGTTGATTGGATCTGCTATATAGAACACCTCTTCCTTCTTTTGTGCAGTGCTTCAACACTTCTGTTTGCCCCAACAGTTCTCAGAGACTGATGACTTAACTTCCTTGTTTTGTCCCCTTCTGAATAAAAATACACTTCAAATTTGTGGCGTGTCCAGCTCGCTTTCTCCTTATGATCTCCAGTTCACTTATCATCAATGAACTGACCCAATGCTTAATCACGTTGGCCTTGTTCTTCAGAAGTTGTCCAGTATCTCTGTATGCACTTCATCAGTTCTTTCTTTGTTTGGAAAACACTACGATCCTGGTAGCTTCCAAGATCGTTGTCTTTCGCTCCCGCTTGATACTACTACACTTAACGACTTTCCTTAGTCGATTCATCAAGTCTTCTGATCTCCTTGTGGAAGACTTCATCCTAAATGGCTTCACAACTGAATCTGGATGCTAATTGGGTTGGTGCTTAGATCTTATGTTAGCTTGCATGCCATTCGTTGAGTGCTCTCTGGTTTCTTTCAGATGAGATGTATCTTTGCAGTGCCAACCAGAGGCTTCATTTCTTTGGATATTCTAGGAGTGCTCATTTATTGAGAATTGTATTTGCTCTACGATTCTGCCTTGGCATTGTGAGCACATCTGTTGAGGTCGTAGTTCTGCCCTCTACGATTTTGCTTTAATGCGCGTACACACTACGACTCGTAGATCGATCTTGACACTCACGATTTGACCTTGTGCTTGTTGTCTTCATCTGATCTTGCTCGACTACGATCTCTGCATGTAATCAATAGACTCTACGACTCAGAGTGCAGTCTACGATCCTTGACTTGGCTTCGGCATCAGTAGACTCTATGACTACGAGTGTAGTCTATGTTTCTGGCTTGGCTTCGGCAGATACTCGGTCGACTCGTAGGCAGGTTGTCTCTACGATTCTAACATGACTTCCTCAGCAGATTACGGCCCTGAGGAAGTTCTCCTCGACACATTATGATCCTTACTCGTCTCTCCTGATAGTCTACGAACTCCGAGATCTACTATCTTGCAGACGATGATTCCGCCTCGATAGCTCTCGAGTTTTCCTTGACTCTCCTGGCAGACTACGATATCTGGTGCAGTGCTCGACGATCAGACAAGCCTATCTATTACATCATAAGATCAACCTAACATGCTTGATCTGTCTATGTTTATAGTCCTTGTACATCATTTCTTTTTAAGGACTTTACAAAGTTGTTTTGCTTATGTAGGATCAACCTAACATACTTGATCAATTCATTCTATGTCCTTGTACACATGTTTCTATTATCTATCAAAGGACTTTACAGCTTTTCTTAATGCAAGCATACTTGCATATTCATTCGTATATATCATAATCAAATCATGTGTAAATAAGAATAACATTCACATGCTTATTCCTGACACAAACCATAGAGCATGAACTATCTAGTCTCCCCTCATCAATGGGAGAACACAGGCAGCCATCTATGGTGCGGTCGAACCCTAAAAAAGAAAAGTTAAACCACATAGTAGGAACTACCTGGTCTCCCCTCATCAATGGGAGAACACGGGCAACTATCTATGGTGCGGTAGAACCCTCGGAGGGGAAAGCCAAAACCCTTTTCTTAAACCTCAACCACATTCAAAAACCAGTCCCAAAACACTAAAAAATGGGAGACCCAAAGATCAACGATCCATTCTGAAAGATCTTGGGACATCTCAATCTCCATCCACCACGGAGGAGTTCGGAATACATCAAGATCGCAAGTCATGAAGAAAATGGAAACTATAAAGCAAGTAACAAGGCATATCTAAAAGGGAAGTGAATCAAAATATATTTCCTTTCCATATAATATTGTTTAATATATACAATGTGTCTTGTACATGATAAAAATGGCTAACCTAGTCTATGCAGGGAAATAAAAGCTAATCTACAAACCTGTGGATAAACGGGCCAATAAGTCCAATATAGCATCCCTCTCAGAAGATGGAGGTGAATCTATAAGCTCCTACCCCAAGGTATCCATGTGATTCAGGAGATCTACGGCCATATGCATAGTGCTAACATGCTCATATATGAATGCACTTATATTTGTGACAATGCTAGCAGTATGGGATCTAAGGACGGTACTATCTGTAGTGGCAGCATCTCAGGTAGCTCGAGCCTCATCCCGCTCAACCAAAGATGCATCCCGAGTCACTCGAGCCTCATCCTGCTCAACAAAGGTGATCCCTGCTAGCTCGGGCATCATCCCTCTCAATAAAAACAACATATATACTAGAAAGAGCTGTCAACATCAAGGCCCTAGCCTGATCCCTCTCAAATGTCATCCGATGCAACCTCTTCTCCAAAATACTCTACAGAAGGTGGAGCTACAGCAATGGGAATACTGGGGGAATCGACCAGAGTTTCTATCAAAGAAACAAATAGCTCATCCTCGGTGGGAGAACCAAGGTCCTTCATAGGCTCCTCATCATCAGACTCAATACTCGTCTCTGAGTGAATAACTATAGCTGATGCAATATCCTTTGACCATCATAGAATACTCTGAAGAGCGACCTGGATGACTAGTTGAAAAGTCAGCCCTCTCTCGATGAGTCCAACTATCATAAATCCTGATCAAGTCCTCTGTTGACAAAAGCCGAGCTGACAGTCACTGACCCAATACCCCGTCAAAGGGATGAATATCCTAAAACTGGTTAAACTGTCCCTTGACAGCCAATGGATGATATGTGGTCACCCCTCTTAAATTAGCCAGGGGAAGATAGTTCATGCCGACTACATGAGTGATAAAGCTATAGGAAGATCTGAGTCCTGAACAAAGCAAAATAGCAAATGGATCCTCAATCCCTGTTAAAAAAGCCAACCAGGATGTTGCGTCTGTACACTCAGCCAACTGAAAGGAATAAGACATGGCTATCTCATGAGTAAAACAATACCCATGACGTCTAAATGTGTCAATCGGTCTCAAGTGTGTCATGAACCACACGTATAACAAGATGGCACTGCCTATGGAAAAACCCAACAGAATTGGTATAGAAAAATGTGGTCGACCTCAAGGTCTCTGCCAAGGTCATCGGTAAGATGGTATAACCCTCCCTGAGAGCGTGGACTACCATAATCAGACCAATATCCAGATGGTCTATGTACAGCGGCATGTACAAATAGGCCACAATGTACATCCATAAAATATCTACGCGGGCAACATGCCACTCACCCTCAGTAATGGTGAAATCCCCAAAATATCATAGATAGTTGTCCAATGACCTAAATCGGTCAATCAAGAAATCCATGGACACCACATGCCCTGAGGTAATATCATCCAGGCAAACTCTACGTCGTAAGCCTGTCAAGGTTATAAACTGTTGGCTCATATCACCGACAGCCATCCTAGATCAAGGTTGGTCCAAAGGCAAATCTTTAAGATGTTCATACTCCTCTAATGTAGGAGTCAACTCATGGATATCAAATCTAAACACATGTCTCTCTAGTGTCCAATGAGATATCATGCCCTCTACAAACCCCAACGGTACCTAGAACGTTTGGAGGGTCATAGAGTGCCTCAATAACTGATCAATTGTCACCCGATCTACGGAAGAAAGACTGCCATACCAAGATCTCAAAGAAAAGGCCACCAACATGGGCGGGGTATGCTCAATCCGGCTAACTGTGGATGAAGACATATGTAGAGACGTATCATAAGACCATTCAGGGGTAAATGCTAAACCCACCACTGGGAATTCATATACATGACATAATGCATGCATCATGATAAATGACAATATGATGTAGGGAATAGAAAGCATTATACATACATTCTTAAATATATCATCATCTAATACATCATCTCTGTATACAAATGAAAATATTAAAAAAGTACAGGGAAAAGGGGCACAGCCGCCCAACATCTAACAGAGGCCTATCAAAATATATAACGAGAAATGGGGCACAACCGCCCAATATCTAACAAAGGACTATCAAAAGAATAGCGAGAAATATCTAAAAAATCAATGGTGTCCACATCATCCAATCTATCCATCTGATGTAACTCCTCGTCAGTCACTGAGTCTTTGGCAGAAGGGATATCAAGCCGATACAATGGAGGATCTGCACTGATAAAGCCATCAGAATAAGGGCTAACTGAAGGACCAATGCCAGAGCTAGAAGGATCAAAAGAATCCATCTCTGATGGATCTCTGCCTAAATGGCATACGAAAAAATGTGTCCGGTCCAACCTTTGGGTCAAACTATCAATTTGCGTCAAATAATTGGGCTCTCAGGCGCAAGTAATCCAGTCTGTCATCATGACAGACCCAGGAACTATATCCCCCATAAACTGTGTGGCGTGGGTCTGAGCTCCAATGGTGCAAGGGAAACCACCAGCGGTAAAAAGCCTCATAAGTGAAGCGACCCTCTGACAAAGTAAAGCCATCTACACCTATCAAGGAAATCTCGGTGATCGATTGAGATAAAGGCCAATGACGCTTGGCAGAGGAAAGAACAGACTGTGTATCTCCCTTGTGGTGCTCCTAATAGCACGCTCTCCTAAATAGAGCTCCCTGCCTCCGTCAGTCAGGAGAGGAATTTGATGTGTGGACAATACATACTCGACACCAGTTGGGAAGCCACCCCCAAAGCCTACTGACAAATGATCATCGGAATATGGAACCCATGTAATGACATCGGCTGTCAACAACTCCAACTGTAAGCGAGAATGGATGAAACCGTAAAAACCGTGAATTTTATGATTAAATAATTATTTTAATATAATAAGAAAGTGAGTATTTATATATATATATATATATATATATATATATATTGATGTGTTGTGAAATGAATGATTCAATTAATTTAAATTGAATTTATAAGAAGGTGGAGTTGTGATGAGAATTGTGAAAATGCCTTGTGTGGCATGAGAATGGAGATTTCAGGAATTTATTTAATTAAGAGATGATTAAATTAAGAAGTGAAGGATTAATTAATATTATATTATTAATTAATTGTTATGTTGAGCAAAAGTGAATTACATAATTGGAATTAGATCACTTAAGTGATGTGCAAGGTATGTAGTAATATTTAGTTCCTACATTAAAAAGAAAGTGTAGTGTGACACTTTAAGGTAACTATATAAAATATAGAAACTATATAGTTAAGTAGAAGAAATTATAAATAATTGTTTATGTGACAATAAATATGTGTTGAAAGTAATAAAATATGTACTTTAGCAAAGTATTTCAAATTTCTTTAATAAGTGAGCCTAATTGGAATAATAAAGTTGTAAGAAAATATTGAATTCTTAGTGACTAATTTAATGGAGTCCATACATGCTATAATTATTAATTAGACTAAACTAATGTACATGGATTATATGATGTGGATACATATATAATCCCTAACTTTTCAGTTTATAATAACAATTAGTAGTCAAATGTGGAATTATAAGCCAAAAAGGATATAAACCCAAGTGTATTAGTAAGCATTCCGTTACTACACCTCAGAGCAAACTCCTTATCCCATATTCAGTGACCAAAATAGTATCCAAACAGTTGCATAACCTCAGTTGTGTGATTTCAAGCTGCTAGGATTTAGCTGTGATGATGAACTGAGAAGTGGGGAGGGTGGAGTTGGTGAAATCTTTCCACCAAACTCTCTCAATCCAATGAATTCTTCTTCCATCCTTTGGTTTGAATTCTTAGGTAATGGCTTGGCATGGTCAATGGGTTTCCTATAAATTGAACACTCCATTATCATTCTTTGTTGCTTGAAATTATCTGATAAGTTGCATATAGAAGTGTGAGTTATTGGGAATTGAGGGAGCATACTTAGTGCATTAGAGGAATCCATTAAGAGTTCAAGGTGGTTTAATTTTTGTTTTTGTTCTTAGTTTGAGTTTTGTCTAAATTCTTATAACTTCAGAAATTCTCTGTTAATTGATGAAGAATAGCATGCCATTATGTTGTTTGGGTTTGTTTGCATGTCTAGGAGCTGTATAGTTGGTTTGGATTCAGGTTTGATGTTGGTTGTGTTTGAAATCTGCAGAAATAGAGCCTTTATTTTTCATTCTATTCGAAGTGGTGCGGTCGCGCCACTTCTATAGTACATGACTGTGCGGCCGCGCCAACTGCCAGTTCTGTGTGCTGATTTTGTGTGACTTGGGATTGAAAAGGACAATCGAGAATCTGAAAAGAAGAGTGGGAAAAATTTATATGAGGAAAAGGCTAATGTGGTAGAACAAAGGCCAAACAACAACAACAAAAGGAAGCGCGAAAGAAATCCTAATTTCAAAGCCAAATTCAAAGGCAAGTGCTTCAATTGTGGCACTCTAGGACATAAATCAAATGAATGTCGCAAGCCAAAGAAGTTCAAGAAAGAACAAAAGGCTCAAGCAAATGTGACAGTACTGGAAAAACTGTTTGAAAATATTTCAGACATTAATCTCTCTGCAGTTGTATCCAAATGCAACTTGGTAGGAAACACCAAAGAATGGTGGGTGGACACTGGCGCTACTCGCCACATTTGTTCCAACAAATGGATGTTTTCTACCTACAAACCTGTAGAAAATGATGAGCAACTCATCATGGGAAACTCCTCAACTTCAAAGGTTCAAGGACGTGGAAAGATTATACTGAAAATGACATCTGGCAAAGAACTGACTCTGAATGAAGTGCTTCATGTGCCAGATATTCGCAAAAATCTAGTGTATGGGTCACTGCTTAGCAAGAATGGCTTCAAGTTGGTGTTTGTGTCTGATAAATTTGTTCTTACCAAGAATGATATGTTTGTAGGAAAGGGCTATATGTCTGATGGGCTCTTTAAGATGAATGTAATAACTGTTGTACCGAAGTCTATTGATATTAATAAAATTAATTCTTCTACTTACTTGTTGGAATCTTCAAATATTTGGCATGCTAGATTAGGACATGTTAATTATGATACAATGTGTAGATTAATTAATTTAGAATTCTTGCCTAAATTTGATATTAATAAAAAACATAAATGTGAAATTTGTATGGAATCTAAAATGACAAGATTACCTTTTCATTCTGTTGAAAGAAAAACTGAACCTTTACATTTAATTCACACTGATATATGTGATTTAAAATATGTGCAAACTAGAGGTGGGAAAAAATATTTCATTACCTTTATTGATGATTGCACAAGATATTGTTATGTATATTTGCTAAGAAGCAAAGATGAGGCTATAGAAATGTTTCCACTTTATAAAATTGAAGTTAAAAATTAACTTAACAAAAAGATTAAAGCAATAAGAAGCGATAGAGGTGGTGAATATGAATCACCATTTGAAGAGATTTGCTCTACTCACGGTATTATTCACCAAACTACCGCTTTTTATTGACCTCAATCTAACGGTATTGCTGAACGCAAGAACCGAACATTGAAAGAAATGTTGAATGCTATGTTAACTAGTTTTGGAGCACCCCAGAATTTGTGGGGGGGGGAAGCTTTGCTTTCTGCAAATTATATTCTTAACAAAGTGCCTCATAAGAAAACTCACAAAACACCTTATGAATTATGGAAAGGTCATAGACCTTGCTATAAATACTTAAGAGTGTGGGGGTGTCTAGCAAAAGTGATGGTTCCTAAACCTAAAAAGATAAAGACAGGACCAAAAACCATTGATTGTGTATTCATTGGTTATGCAAATAACAGTAGTGCTTATCGCTTTCTTGTTCATAAATCTGAAATTCCTGATATTCATGTTAATACATTTATTGAATCTAGAGATGCATCGTTTTTTGAGAATATATTTCCATATAATAGAAATAAAGATATAAATTCATACAAAAGACCTTTGGATGCTACTAGTATAAATCCTAAAAATATAGACAAAGAGTCTATAGTGGATGAACCTAGACGTAGCAAAAGGGCAACGACTTCAACGTCTTTTGGACCGGATTTTCTAACATTTTTGTTAGAAAATGATCCTCAAACGTACAAAGAGGAAATATCCACTCCAGATGCTTCTCATTGGAAAGAAGCAATAAATAGTGAAATTGAATCCATCTTGCAAAATCATACATGGGAATTGGTGGACCTTCCACCTGGTTCAAAACCCTTAGGGTATAAATGGATCTTCAAAAAGTAGATGAAAGCTGATGGTTCAATTGATAAATACAAAGCAAGGCTTGTTGTTAAAGGCTATAGACAAAAGGAAGGATTGGATTATTTCGACACTTATTCACCTGTTACAAGAATTACATCTATTCTGATGCTAATAGCAATAGCATCTTTAAATAGACTTAAAATACATCAAATGGATGTAAAGACTGCATTCTTAAATGGTGAATTAGATGAAGAAATATATATGGAACAATCCGAAGGTTTCATAGCTCCTAGACAAGAGAGGAAAGTATGCAAACTTGTTAAATCCTTGTATGGATTGAAACAGGCACCAAAACAATGGCATGGGAAATTTGATAATGTTATGTTATCAAATGGTTTTAAAATCAATGAGTGTGACAAATGTGTTTATGTTAAAAGCACTCAAAAAGAATATGTCATTGTTTGTCTTTATATGGATGATATGTTAATCATAGGTTGCAACAATGAAGTTATCAACTCTACAAAACGTATGTTGGCAAATAGATTTGATATAAAAGATTTGGGGGTTGCTGATATTGTGAGACCCCGAATTTTATGAAATAAAAGTATTCAATTTTTCTATTTTGGTAAATGATTAAATTGATAAAAGGGTAAAAGTTAAGGGTGATATGTGAAAATTCTTCCTCTTCTATAATCTTGAGCGTATTTCTTTAGAGTTTAAGAAAGCTTTGAGCGTAGTACCCGTAAGGGGTATTACTCTTTCGTATTCATGAAGAGAACTTCTGTTATTCAATTCTTTATTATTATGTTAGAATAACCTGTTTATGCGAAGTACCGCATACATGGTGAAATTCTTCTATTATTCTGTTCTTTATTATTCTGTCGGAATATCCTGTCGTGCGTTTACGCCTGACCTGGTTCCATTATTTATCATTCTGTTGGAACATCATGTTTGTGCTTTACGCATGACCTGGTTCCGTTATTTATTATTCTGTTAGAATAACTTGTTTGTGCGGTCTATCGCATGCATGGTGATTTCTGTTGTTATTCCATTCTTATTTATTCTATTGGAATATCATGTCTGTGCGATTACGCATGACCTAGTTCCATTATTTATTATTCTGTTTGAATAACATGTCTGTGCGGATTACGCACGCATGGTGAAATTCTTTTGTTATTCCATTCTTTATTATTATGTTGGAATAACCTGTCTATGCGAATAACTGCATACATGGGTGATGTATACCTGTTTTGGGGGCGTCACAGATATAGTATTAGGAATCATGATTTCTAGAACATCTGATGGAATTATATTATCTCAAACTCATTATATTGAGAAAATACTTGAAAATTTTAATAAGTATAATATAATTCTAAATAAAACCCCAAGTGATATAAATCTTCATTTAGCCAAAAATGGAGGTAATAGTATATCTCAACTAGAATATTCTCGTATAATAGGCAGTTTAATGTATGTCATGAACTGTACTAGATCGGATATAGCTTATTCAGTAAGTAAGCTAAGTCGGTATACGAGTAATCTAGGTAAAGATCACTGGAAAGCTATTTTGAGAGTTTTGGGATATTTAAAACATACTCAAAATTATGAACTGCACTATACAAGATATCCAGCAGTATTGGAAGGTTATACTGATGCAAATTGGATATCTGATACTAAAGATTCAAAATCCACAAGTGGATATGGTTTTACACTTGGTAGTGCAGCGGTATCTTGGAAATCCTCAAAACAAACATGTATTGCAAGGTCAACAATGGAATCAGAATTCATTGCTTTAGACAAAGCTGGAGAAGAAGCAGAGTGGCTTCGTAATTTCTTAGAGGATATTCCAAATTGGTCAAAACATGTGCCAGCTATATGTATACATTGTGATAGCCAATCAGCAATTGGAAGAGGACAGGATCATTTATATAACGGTAAGTCACGCCATATACGACGAAGACATAATACCGTTAGACAATTGCTCTCAAATGGAATTATCTCAATTGATTATGTAAAGTCAAAAGGTAATATTGCGGATCCGCTTACGAAAGGTTTAACAAGAGAGCAAGTGGAAAGTTCATCGAAGGGAATGGGTTTAAAGCCTATTGTTAAAGAGTCGTTATAGTGGAAACCCAACCTAGTTGACTGGAGAACCCAAGATCAAGGTTCAATGGGCAAACCTAACTATATAGTACTTAGTAAAGCACTGAGGAGATATATACTCCTAACCATTCCTATGATGAGACAGTGCACATCTGCAGTGAGAATCAGGATAAGTTACGCTTTTAATGATTTCTAGCTATATCTTGAAATACATTCAAGTGGAGTATTGCAGGATTCTCTTTATAGAAATCACCTATTTGAGTAAGAAGGGGGCCACTTCTATGAGAATTTGAAGGCTGAATTCTCTAATATACTCACAAAACCAAGAGGTGTTTTAAGGCCAAAATGAACACAAACGTGAGAACCAACTATGTTTTGAAGAAATATTTTGTGAATTCTATTGTCTTGGTTTACACGAAAAGCTGATAGTTCAAAGACATCAAGTCTACTGATTAGCCAAGTAAATCCGATAGATTTTGCTATGGTAAGTTCAAAGCCACTAGGCTACTTAACCTGATGAAATATATTTTCTCATGTACTGAACTAGAGTCTGCATATTCATAACATTTTTATTTTTATTTCCATGTTGTAAAGCCAATTTTACATTCATGTGGGGGATTGTTGGAAATGGGTTTGACGAAATAAATATTAAAGCTTTTTGAGGTTTAATTTATTGTGGGATCCATACTTCGGAAATGTCGAGTCCATGCACTAATGCGTTCACCTCCGCGAGGAGTATAACGTGATATATTTATATGTTCAAATCCATTAAGAATTGAATGAGAAAATTGACTCCAAAGTCACCTACTTGAAGTTGTAAATTGTAAAAGTCTCACATAGGGAATTAGAGGAAAAAATGAAGAACATATATATGGGATGTTTGCTCAATGGGAAGGGCCCCAAGGGGCACCCCACTTTTGTAGAAGGGAGAGGACCTAGCCAAGGCATGGTTGAAACCCACGCCTTGTGTGCTGTCATGCCATCCATCCGTCCTGGTCGATCGGTCGGTAGGGCTAAGTGGGTGGGTCATGATATATATTTTTTGGACAAAATCTATTTAATATTTTACCAGATTTTGTTAAAATGATTATCATGATACTACGTAGTTTTGCTGCCAACGGAAATAAATAAACGATGTGGGTGCATAAAAGAGATATTAATTTTTTCCCTTTTCTGCACATATTTTTCCCATTCCAATTTCTGAATAAGGTTTACCGTTTCTGTTCTTCTTCTTCCCGTTGTAGTAGGTTTCCCGTTTCTGATCAATTTCTTCCCGTTGCAGTAGGTTTCCTGTTCCGTTCTGCTCATTCTCGTTGTAGTATTCTCGTTCTCTGAAAAAACACTGTGCAGTGAGTTTTTCCCAGTTTTCTTCTTGCATGCATCATTAATATTCATGAAGTTCAGTACATAACATATGATTGTGTTTGAAGTGTTCTTAATTTTGAAGTGCTTCTAATTAAGAAATAGAAATCCGTTTTATCTTGGGAAGCAATTATTCATTTAATCCTTTAGCACCAGTGAGAGAATAAATTTGTTTTAAGGAGACTTTCTGAATTCAAATGACTCGGATTTATTTGTTTATATTTTACATTTTATAATTCTATTTTATTATATATATATTTTAAATAATACTATATATTACGGAATACAGAAGTCATCAAAACAAAAAGTTTAAAAGTTCTCCTATTTCAAAACTCTAGTTAGTTAATATGATTTATTGTGATGTTTTTGTCAAAATAAAGATATCTATATTTCATGAACTCTTAAACCATAGATCTGCAAGTTCTAGTGTGTTTTATGAGTAGATCTAACCATTTTTCGTAGTGAAAAGCTTGAGGAAATGAAAGAAAACTAATTTTTCTAAAGTGTGAAAACTAGTAAACTGCTGACCTAAAAAGGAACATTATGGATTAGCTAGGATGTTCCAAAAATTCTGGGCTTTTGGTATGTTATAGTACATTCAATAAGCTTTCCATAGACTCTAGAACGGACTAAATCTGACATCGGAGGAGAGAGTCATGACATTTCAAAGTAGTAGTGTCAAAACTGTCCAAAAAGTGCGTTGCGGTCCACTTGAACGGAATTTCTGGGCTGATATATTTGGAATGTGGAAAAACATCAGTAGGAAAGAGTTGTAGTCCCGGAAGTTAGCTACTCGTGGGCTCAAGAATCGCCTAAAAATGTTTAAAAATGAAAAAGTTATGATTGTTTTAGCGAAAGAGGGTAAATCTGGGAAATAGATAAAAATTGTTGCGAGTGGACATTTTTGGGGTCTGTTTTAGGCTTCCTAAGAGGTCCGAAACTACTGGGTTATACTTTTTTGAAATACTTTGGTATACCATGTATAACATATCCAAAATTGGGAATTTTCTGATAAACGAGCAAGGCGTGAGAAAATCGCAAAGTGGGCTATTTCGCTAAATTGCACCAAAGAGTTGTTAAAAGAAATTGTGCGGCAAATACCAAAGAAGATTTCGGCGCCGCTTTCTGCATTTGGTCATGCTGAAGCCATTTTTGAACCATGTTTGAATGGTTTCTGTTGTTCATTTTTGCGGTTAGAAATTTTCTAAAAATACTATGACATTAGGTCTATAACATGCCCAAAATTTTACTCTTATATGATTCACGAGTTGAGAATTAAAAATCTGCAAAGGAGCATGTCAGAACTTAAAAACGAACGAACGTCGAGCGTCGGCTCGTCGAGCGATTTTGACGTTCGACGTTCCGAATCGCGTTTCGGCGAAATAATAAGTATTAATAAATCTAATAAAGTCCTACAGGACAAGGTTTGGCTATAAATAATATTTTACGCCAATAAACTTCTTTTCAGGCATAAATAAAGCAATAAAAATATATAATAAATATAAATTACATATTTAAGTGAAATAAAAACTACAATTGCCTATAAAATTACATTATGGTATAAGAAAATATTTTATGTTATTTTTAATGACTTTTGATATTTTGTAATGAGATTCATTAATAAATTAATATTAATGGAGATTAATTTATTTATTTATTTAATAAATATATTAAATAAATTATGGAAAATTAGAAATATCGCTTTGAAAATCATATAAAAATGATTTTTAAGGGTTAGAAAAATATTTTAAATATAACTTTCGATATTTTGTCATGAAAATATTAATATTTTAATATTAATATCAATTATCGGATAATGAATTTAATTTGTTAAATATGATTTTAAAGTATTAAAAATCATAAGTGATATTATGAATATATTATAATATTATGTTATGATTTTCATTAATATTTGGTATTAAATAAATATTAATGATAAAGGAATTATGTGGTATTTATATAAATACGATATTAGTGACTGAAAAATCATAATAAATGATAATAATTATCTAAAAATTATTTCAAGCCTATGATTAATGTTTTGACTGATGATAAATTATCTAAGATAATTGTTAAGTGTTTAGGCAGAGTTTAATTAAACTTATACTCGAGAAAATTCCGACTAGACCGTCAGGATATTAGAATTGTACCAAACTCAACTCGGACTGCAATAGTTTGACTTGAGGCTAGGTGTTATGTGTTGTATAGGCTGATAGGGTTATGTGTTATGTGTTTATGTTATTTTTAAATACTGTGATGATATTATTCTAACTTAGAAATACATATTATGAATAATAGGTCTTCAGACAAAGCTTATTAAATTGCATAGCGATAATCAACGGTTCAGGCAAGTTTTTCTTAACTCTACTAAGAGTTGTTTCATTCAGATATGCTTATGGTCAATCATTGCTGATTGTCATATAGAATTTTACTCTGTACATATTGCATGTATAAGTCAGGTATGAAAGGCTGATCACCTTCATTACCAGTTGGTCCATATATAATTGTTCATGTTTAATACTTGTTCAGTCAAAAGTTTGTTCGTGCTAATTCACAACTATATTGATGAATTATAGCCATCTTATTTTTCAGACCCTTTCAATCATGATATATCCTTATATAAATTTAAACTTGTTGGGCAACTTTCATGCTCACTCTTCCTATATCATGATAAGCAATGCAGATAAGGTGAATGTATTGAGATACAGGAAAAGGATAAAGCCAAGCTCAACTTGGGATAAAATATGCAGCTAATTTGTAATAGTATAGTTTAATAATAATGTTATATGTTAGATAGTTTATTAATTGTGTATATGTTAAGATTACTCGATTTTGGGGGAAAATGTGTAAAGTGTATTGTATAAATAATTTATGTTTATATCTTCCGTAAATAGTTATAGAATGATTGTACCAGATCCGTGGTGATTTAGGACCCGGATTTGGGGCTCTCACATCAACCTCCTCTGATGATCCCTTGATGAACTGCCTTGAAAATCATTCATCTTGATACGTGATGGATGCACATGATTGGTTTCTAAGATGACTGTAAGCTCTTCTGCTAGGTACTTAGAAACCTTCTCAAGCTTGCCACCATGATAGGATTTGTGATCTCCCTTCTTGATACTTGGTGCCTTCTCATGATGGACTTGCTAAGATGACTGTGAGCTCTTCTCTATGGTACTTAGAGTCTTCCCATGATAGACATCAAGATGTCATTAATGCTCAACTTTCTCTCCACAGTTCAAAACACTCTTCATGTAGTAGAACTCTCACTTCTACATCTTTCTTTATGTGACTTGAGTGTTCTTGGTGGATCGTAGAGTGAGCCTTCAGACTTACTATCTTACATATTTTAGAACAGTCCACCGTTACTCCAAACTCGGCAACTCCAGCAACCTTTGATCTTTGAAGCTCTAGCAGATTTATACTCCTTCCCAATCTTCCCGTTGGAGAGTAGCCGTTAGAAGCTCTTTGAAATGCTTTACAGATCTCGAGTTGCTTGGTGCAGACTTCAGATGTGACATGACAACTTTTTTTGACTTTTTGATACTGCAGTCTACTGTTTCACCTACCCTGTCAGATATATCACTTTAATGTCTTGGGCAGGTCGAAGACTTTATTTCCTCCTTCTGATTTCTTGATCAGAGGTTATCCTTTTGCATCGATGCTCTCAATAAGCTTTTGTATAAATATCAACCTTCAGATTGAATCATTGCCAATGCTTCAATCTTCAGCCATTCGTACTCTACGATTCTGATGCATGTCTTCATGGACCTGATCGTGGTGTCTTGTTGACTGGTAGATACAACACTACGATCTTGAAGAGTGTTGATTGGATCTTCTATGTAGAACACATCTTCCTTCTTTTGTGCAGTGCTTCAACACTTCTGTTTGCCCCAACAGCTCTCAGAGACTGATGACTTGACTTCTTTGTTTTGGCCCCTTCTGAATAACAAGACACTTCAAATTTATGGCGTGTCCAGCTCGCTTTCTCCTTGTGATCTCCCATTCATTTATCATCAATGGACTGACCCAATGCTTAATCATTTTGGCCTTGTTCTTCAGAAGCTGTCCAGTATCTCTGTATGCACTTCATCAGTTCTTTCTTTGTTTGGTAAATACTACGATCCTGATAGCTTCCAAGATCGTTGTCTTTTTTCTGCTAGACAGCTACTGCACTTGCTCACTTTCCTTAGCCAGTTACTGAAGTCTTCTTCGGATCTCCTTATGGAAAACTTCATCCTATATGGCTTCACAACTCAATCTGGATGCTGATTGGGTTGGTGCTTAGATCTTCTATTAACTTGCATGCCTTTCGTTAAGTGCTATCTGGTTTCTTTCAGATGAGATGTATCTTTGCAGTGCCAACCAAAGGCTTCATTTTTTTGGATATTATGGGAGTGCTCATTTGTTGAGAATCGTATTTGCTCTACGATTTTGCCTTGGCATTGTGAGCATATCTGTTGAGGTCGTAGTTCTGTACTCTACGATTTTGCTTTGGCTATGCAGACACTACGCACTACGACTTAGAGATCAGATCTTGACACTCTACAATTTCGGCCTTGTACTTGTTGTCTTCATCTGATCTTGCTCGACTACAATGTTAGCATGTAATCAATAAACTCTACGACTCAGAGTGTAGTCTACCATCCTTGACATGGCTTCGGCATAAGTAGACTCTACGACTCCGAGTGTAGTCTACATTTCTGGCTTGGCTTCGGCAGATACTCGGTCGACTCGTAGGCAGGTTGTCTCTACGATTCTAACATGACTTCCTCAGCAGATTACGGCCTTGAGGAAGTTCTCCTCGACACACTACGATCCTTCCTCGTCTCTCCTGGTAGTCTACGAACTCAGAGATCTAGTTCTTGCAGACTGTGATTCTGCATCGATAGCTCTCGAGTTTTCCTTGACTCTCATGGCAGACTACGATTTCTGGTGCAGTGCTCGACGATCAGACAAGTCTATCTATTACATCATAAGATCAACTTAAGATGTTTGATCTTTCAATGTTTATAGTCCTTGTACATCATTTCATTTTAAGGACTTTACAAAGCTGTTTTGTTTATGTAGGATCAACCTAACATACTTGATCAATTCATTCTAAGTCCTTGTACACATGTTTTTATTATCTATCAAAGGACTTTATAGCTTTTCTTAATGCAAGCATACTTGCATATTCATTCATATATATCATAATCAAATCATGTGTAAATAAGAATAACATTCACATGCTTATTCCAGACAATCTCCCCCTATTTGATTATGACAAAAATAATAAGCACATATGCATGTTATGAATGAATCTTATATATAATGAGCAGCTATATTTCTAAAACAGATACTCATGAATGTCATTTATAATGATGTGGAATTTAATACACTAACATTTTACATCCTGGATCCATAACATACCTAACTAGTTAGAGATGTACCTCTTTTGGCTCCATGTATGTTTTCAGGATTCTGTTGATCAGTTATTCATCTGTTTGTTCTGCTCGCTCCTGGTCCCCCTCAGATGTATGTTTCTCTTCTCCTTCTGGCTCCCTCTCAGCTTCGACATACATAGGTTCATCATTCTTTGGCTCCCCCTCAGATGATGACTCTGCCTCTTCTTCTACTATCTTCTTCTTTGTCTTCTTCTCTCCTTTCCTTCTGCTCTTCTTTCCCTTCTTTGAATGCCTCTTGCTCTGCCTTTTTCTATGCCTCTTTTTCTCCCCCTTTTTGTCATTAATCATTTTTGGAGAGCTGCTCCATGTTGGACATAAGCTGCTCCATTAGGTAGGAGGAGTTAGCAACTTCAAACTTGAGTTCCTGTTGGCCTAGCTCAAGTTGCACTGAGAAAGATTGCTTCATGTTGTCAATCTTGTCAGGGAGGGTTTGGATCTGCTCTTCATTGGCCTTTTGTGCTCGTAGAGCTTCTGCCTTCTGATCATGTATGGCCTTCAAATAGATGTTGTCTCTCTCTTTGAGGTTGAGAGATACATCAGCCATAGTAGCTTGAAGTCTATTCTGAACTGAAATATCTCCTTCTGCTGTCATTACCATTTTTGTATCTTCATCAATTAGAGATAACTTTTCAATCAGCTTATCAGAATTCTTCAATAGTTCCTCCTCCATAGGGATTTTCTCATCTGGTTGGGCAGCCTCTGATTGGGCATCAGATTGGACTCTACGACTTTCGTCCTTGGATAAATTTTCAAAGGCTTTGAGAATCTGAACAATCGTTGAGTACCAGTTGTTGTTTGAGGATGAGGGAATGTCTGTCAGTAGTGCTTGAGCAGATGGAGGCTTCTGGTATTGAGCTTGAACACCATCAGTAGTAGAGTGAACAGACTTTATGATCATCTCATTGGTCATGATCCTTCTTCCTTGAGAGTCTACTCTACGATCGTAGGGGATATAGTGACTGCCGGCATGCCTGTAGAGCTTGTAGTGAGGCTAGTTTATGATCAATTTGGTGGCAAACTTCTTCACCCTTGGGAAGTTTTGTGCTACCAGCTCCATGCTTGGAAAATGAGAGTAGCACCCGCTGAAGTAGCTTCCATCTCTTTCAGTATGGGCTTTTAGCCACGACATCCATTGGAAGAACCATCTCATTAGTAAATCATCAGGATTATAAAGGATGGTTTTGCAGTCCAGCTCCGTGTTGTTCCAGTTTTTAACTACATCAAAGGTAGTCATTCTTACCACCTTGAGTTGTTCATCTCCATAGTTCACCCATCTTTCTGGTGGTTCATTCGAGACTTCTACCACTATTCTACTGGTGAATTTTGCTGGAGAGAGGATATGATAGAGTTCTGGTTCCTCTGATTCCTAATTTTGAGAATTGGAATCATTCTCCATTTCATCTCTTTCAGAGCCTGAACCATCTTGATCATTTCCAAAAGTGAATCCTTCTTGCTGTATTTCATTTTCAGAACCTTCTTCAGCAAGATCTTCTTCAGATTCATCTTCTTCACCACTGGTTCCATCTTCAGCACTTTCATCCTTTGATACAGACTCATCATCACTTAGTTCAATGATAGCATTGGAGTGATCGCTTTTCCTTTTGGAGGCAAATATGGCTTGCAGTCTGTAGCTCTTCCTTCTTGTTGGAAGTTTAGCGATAGGAGTTTCAGACTCTTCTTCCTCTTCAGACTCTGAAGCCTTTGGATCATCAGACGAATTTTCTTGAGGTTGAGATCGATAGGGCGGTCCCTTCTTCGTGAACTCATCACCCCTTCGAATCGTCGCGGGCTTTCAGGATTGGAATGGGCATTTTCTTCCTTTTTAGAAACAGCATCATTTCACCCATCATCTGGGCTTGTTGAGGAATTTTCATTTGGGGATGGAGTTGGGTCATCTAGAATCTCTTCTTCATTATTAGAGTGAATGCTCTGAGGATTAGCCATAGGGCTTGAGCACTCTTCTTCATCAGCAGATGCTGCATTTTCATTCATTAATCCAGCTTCACCTTCATTGCTGGATTTGGTTGGTGAGGACTCAGCCTTGAGATTGTCAGTTGCCTTTTCTTCTTTTGATTCTACATCCTCCTCCTCATCAGATGTACTATCTTGGGAAACTGAGGCTGGTTTGTTAACCACCTTAGCTTTCTTTTGTTATGGCCCTTGAAGCAGTCTGTTGCTTCTCCTTTGGTGGTTTCTGCAGTCATGACTTTTTCTTCTTTATCCTTATCTTTGGTGGAGAGACTTCTTGGTGGGACCTTAGTTTTCTTCACACCTCTGGATCTCTTCTTGGCTAGTGTGGTTGCTGCTGTTACTGAGTCATCAGACTCAAAGCTTTGTGCCTCTTCTGTCTTTCTCTTCTTTATAGAGGTCTTACTACTTCTCCCAGTTGTCAGCCTTCTGTTCTCCTTGGGGTTTTTCTTCCAATTCACAAATAGTTATGGAGACATTACTTTATGAACGTTCAGAGGCTCTCCTTCGTCATCCTTGATCTTGCCTCCCAGCTTCTTTCTTCATTACAATGCTCAGCAGTCTTCCATGAAACACCTTTGTCAGAGGTTTTTCTGTACACTTCTTTAGCTCAGCCTTTTCTACCCATTTGGAGATTTGATCGAACAAGATAGCTCCAAAGTTGACTCGCTTCTTCAGAACTATAGCAGAAAGAATCTTCAACTGTTGATCAAGCAAAGCATCGTGTACAGTATCCTTGCATAATATACATTTGCCCACTATCTCTGCAAGGACCTAAAACTCCTCTGGAAACTCCTTCTTCTTCATGTCCTTCAGACTAGGGTTCCTTTAGTACCCCATGATCTCCTTTGCTTGTTCCGTATCGATATCGTCAAGGCTCTTCAGTCCTTGGTCAGGAAAACCTAAGCATTGATTGAGGTCAGAAGATTTCGACAGAGACCGACCTTTGACCTCGCGTAAAGGGTTAGGAGTTTATGGAAGCATTTGAGTAGAACTCTTAACCGGATCAACTTATACTCGAGTGCTTGCCTCAAGACATTTCGAGAATCCGACTTTTCTCGCATAAGTTTGAGAATGTCTCTGAACTTCTTTTCGGATTTCTTAAACGACTTGGTTCCGAGCTGAATGCCAGTGATAACTCGCCAATCTTCCATTTGAATAGTTCAAGAAATACGAGTGTTTGATTCAAAGTGATTTTTGAGAGATGACTGATTGTGATTTGGGCAAGACTCTGGAAGGTTAATTGATTTTGCCTTTTGAGAGGATCCTAAGGTTTAAAAAATGGGAGGGAGAAAGGTTTGATGGTTTTTGATAACTGTTTGCATATTTTGAATTTGTCTTAAAGATAATTCCTTCTAACTCTACATAATCAGTGAGGTGTCAACCAACCATTGGTTGCACGAAGTCCAGTAATGAGCTGTAACTCCCCATAACTTTTCAGTTAGATATTTCCTTTAGGTGAGTAGACGTTTATGTTGGGAGAATGCATATTATGATTTGATGTTTTAATATAAATGTTCATGATTATTTGTAAAGTCCTTAAATGAATATATGTACAAGGACTTAGTGATAGATCAAAAATTGTTAGGTTGATCTAAACTTTCAACGTGTACCATTCTGATAAAGAATGTATAGATAGAAAGATCAAAACTGTTAGGTTGATATTAAGATGTAATAGACTAGTCTTGAAGAAATCATAGTGCATCAATCTGATCAACATTGCAGGAGTCAAGGAAGAAATCGTAGAGTCTGAAGATCGTAGTGTGTCTTTCTTGAAAGGGACTCTTCGGAAATCGTAGAGTGGTCCCAACGTTTGCCGAGCCAACTCCACGATCGCAGTATGCTGAAGGAAACATGAAGTTTACAAGTCAACGATCGTAGTGTGCTTTCGGGAACGTAGACTCAACAACACGAGTAAGAGAAGATCGTAGTGTGCAAAGGTTTAAGGGAAATTGTAGTTCTCTCAAACTGATAGCTTCGTAGTATGTAAAGATGTCAAGACACTAAGATCTAAATGGTAGAACACCACGATCCAAATCGTAGAGCATCATCTGTCTCATGTCAGAAAACGTCGAGCCTCATGATCTATGTTTTCAACATGCGAGGAATGGATCCCAGATGCTGCAGTGCTCATCAGTCCCAGAATATATGAAATATCCTTAGTATGCAACAAAGAAGCATATTGAAGAAGCTAAGGATAGTACCATGGGTAAGAGGGACAAAACACCTTTTCAGGTGGTAGGTGAGAAAGCAGCCTGCAGTGTCAGTGGGCCAGAATACAGACTTCAAAAGATGTGCAGAAATGTCTCCATCACAGTACCAAAAGTTCAGATGCATTTAATGCCACAACGGATGGATCCAACGGATAGTTTTCAACATCACATATATACAGATCAGATAGATGAGAGAGAATTAAGCAAGCATTAAACAAACAACGTGAACATCTCTCTCAAGCTCAACTCTACGATCTGAGATATTGCAAAGCTTGCTCAGCTACTCAGTTCTTAACGAAACAGTGCTTTCATAGCAACTGAGTAGCAACCATCAAGAACTCAACAACTATCAACTAACTAAAGAAGAGTACCAAGTCTACTGGACTTGAAGAGTTCATAGTGAACTGTAAGAAAGCCAAGTCTGCTGGACTTGAAGAGTTCAAGAGTGAACTAGAGAAGTTCCTAGATCAGCTGGTGCAGAAGGAATGTGTGATTCGAGAAGATTGTAAAGACATCCTTAGTGGATATCCTACTCGTTGAGTAGAAGAGTGGACTAGGAGCATTGAGTGCTCTGAACCACTTAAAAACAACTGTGTCGTTTACATTTATGCTATATTTGCTATATCTGCTATAACTGCCTTACTCGCTCATAACTCCATTGCTTGGTAAAGAAGATTAAAACAAATACTAATTCCGCTAAGTTTTAATCATTATCTAAGAACAAGTTTAAAAAGGAAAGATTTTCAAATATCTATTCAACCCCCCCTTCTAGATAACTTGTGCCTACTAGGAACTAACAATTGGTATCAGAGCAGGTTCTATTTTATAGCTTACACGCTTTAGTAGATCCAAATGGCACTCGTACCAAGCGAATCCAGGACCGAGGGAGGCAGCAAGCCACCAATGTGCAACAAGGATAAATTTGCTAACTGGAAAGTCAGGATGCAAGCTTACATTGACTCAATAGATGAAGATCTATTTGAGATTGTTCTTAATGGGCCCTATTGTTAGGTTTATAATATTTAAGTGCGCAAGCGTGTAAAATCAGAGTTTAAAAAAAAATTTACAAACCATAAAACCCGGATCATCCTTTATGCATAATTATTAATTAAACGAAAAGATAAAGAATAAATCATACCCTTGAAGATCGAGCTTCCTCAGGTACAAGTTCACCTCCAAATCCTTTCGCGTTCAATCTTGAATCCACCGGGTTTGGTTCCTTCCTTTGATCAACGTTAGCCACCCAAATGTTTGGCCTCTAGAGGTGATCCACCAAGGAAGAATAAAATTCAAGAAGATGGGTGTTATGGCTAACCCTAGTTTTCTATCTCTATAGAAAAGACATACTCCCAACAACTTGGAATTATTACGTACCTTTTTAAAGTCAACAACCCATACCACCCATAATAAGACTCCTCTTATTTATAGATGTGGGAAACCCATCTTAACAATTAAGGAATTGGGTTTTATTTAATTAATTAAATTCTTTTAATTAATTAAGCTCCCTAATCTTATTAGGGATAATTAATTAAACTCCTTTAACTAATTTTCCCTCCTTTATTTTAATCCAAATTTAAATCAAAATAAAACTATTTTATTTTAATTTATCCTATTTTGAATAAAATAAACTATTTTATTTTAATCAAAATCTTTAATCAAAATAAACTCCTTTATTTTAATTAATTATGGAATCCAATTCCATATATATATAAAAAATCTTTAATTAAAATAAACTCTTTTATTTTAATTAATTATGGAATCCAATTCCAAAAAAAAAATATTAAAGGAAACGCGGATTATCTTTCCTATTCACAAATAAACTCCTTTATTTTGAATAATATGAAATCTTATTTCATATTTAAATAAACTCCTTTATTTAAGGAAACACGGATTTTCTTTCCTATTCACAAATAAACTCTTTTATTTTGAATAATATGAAATCCTATTTCATATCTAAATAAACTCCTTTATTTAAGGAAAGATGGAATACAATTTCAACTCCAATTAGTTATCATGGAATCCAATTCCAACTCTAATTAGTTAGCATGAAATTCTAATTTTAAAATTAAAATAAATCTTTTATTTTAATATTAAAATAAACCTTTTATTTTAAAATTAAAATAACTTTTTATTTTAATAATAAAATTATTAAAATATATATATTATATACCGTATATAATTATAATATTAAGAATAATATATATATATATATATATATATATATAACTATATATATATATATATATATATAATATACCGAATATAAATATATATAGTTAACTGTATTGTTTCCGTGCAGGCCAGCATGTTGCTTTTGAACTTACCGTGGCCAAAAAAAAAAAAATTCATTCGGCCGGAAAAAGAAATACAGCTGCCCTTTTTTTTTTTATTATTAGCGTAACCTAGAACCACGTGTGTTGCATCAAAAAAACAAAATAACCGTACTAATTACCCTTGATTTTTCGTAACTAACCAAAGATTAACCAAATAAACCACCCTTGATTTCCGTGCCATGAAACAAAAGGAAAAGCCGTGAATTTTGATTTCAACTTTGCATGACTCTTTTCAAGAATTCACTACCGCTTTTATGTAAATCTTTTTCGTTTTTTTTTTATTTATTTAAATTTTATACAATAAAATTATGCCAAATTAAATTGTTCTAAACACATATCAATATAATATCAAATCTGAACAATTAATAATTCGCATAAAGGTTTGGCTCTGATGCCACTGTTAGGTTTGTAATATTTAAGTGCATGGCGTGTAAAATCAGAGTTTAAAAAAAAAATTTACAAACCATAAAACCCGGATCATCCTTTATGAATAATTATTAATTAAACGAAAAGATAAAGAATAAATCATACCCTTGAAGATCGAGCTTCCTCAAGTACAAATTCACCTCCAAATCCTTTCGCGTTCAATCTTGAATCCACCGGGTTTGGTTCCTTCCTTTGATCAACGTTAGCCACCCAAATTTTTGGCCTCTAGAGGTGATCCACCAAGGAAGAATAAAATTCAAGAAGATGGGTGTTATGGCTAACCCTAGTTTTCTATCTCTATAGAAAAGACATACTCCCAACAACTTGGAATTATTACGTGCTTTTTTAAAGTCAACAACCCATACCACCCATAATAAGACTCCTCTTATTTATAGATGTGGGAAACCCATCTTAACAATTAAGGAATTGGGTTTTATTTAATTAATTAAATTCTTTTAATTAATTAAGCTCCCTAATCTTATTAGGGATAATTAATTAAACTCCTTTAACTAATTTTCCCTCCTAATCCTATTAGGAATAAATGAGAGTACTTATATTAAATTAATTCCTAAACTCTTTTAGAAATTAAAATAATAATAATTGTAATAATATTAATAAGACTCCTCTTATTAATTTATATTTAATATTTCTAAAATATTAAATAATAATATTAAGCTATTTAATTTATTCTATCACCATAGATTAAATTAAATATACTTAACTATATTATTACGATTATGCCATTAACTTCTTAAATAATTATTCTTCCTTTTATGGTGTGACCCTTTAGGTTCTCCATATTAAACCTAGGTTGTGAATAAATCAATTAGAACAATTCTAATCTTATTTAAATAAATAAATTAAACAATTAATTTATTTAAATAAATAATATTTATTCTACAATAGGGATAAGCCTCCTAGCGATCAACGACTTTCCGGATAATATAGATTTCAACATTAATCATAAAAGAACCTTTGAGTAAATAGTTACCGCACAATTCAATCCTTCCACCATACAATGTCCCAATTAAATATAAGACATAGAATTATTTGTCAAGTCTTATTTTATTTAATTATATGTATTTCGACTCTTAAATGCACAACTCAAATAATGCAAATTAGAAACTCCTTTCTAATTTCATTACGCCGCCAAGGACTATTGGGTTGTCATTTATCGAATCACATAGGACATTTCTCTTCTTTTATTAGAAGTGGTAGATTCTTTATCGATCATACATTATCTCCATGTATAACTCATTATACCCAAGCATACCCTTTGATATACCCTAAGGGTCTTAAGGAATAAGTCAAAGTATAACTCATCATACACAAGATACTATGATGATCTCAAGTCCAAGGATTACTTGTATTACTATCACTACAGAATTCCTATTGACAGCAAATAAAACTCCATTAGGTATTCCTTAGCGAGCCACGTCAATTGAACTTATTCTCTAATAAGCACCTACATACTTGCTTTAGTGTCTCCACACAAATGATCATGAGATCAATCATCCTCATCCAATGAGCAAGCAACGATGTACCAATCTATCCGGATTCACTAATCCCCAATTTAGTAATCCAATGATTGGGAACTATTTTAGTTTTAAGCTTTCTAAGAATTTAGATCTCATTAGAATGATCATCATCATTATTCTAAAAGCATTGCTTAAAACTATGGGTTTATCACATATTATAAAACAAAGATCATGTAGATAATTAAAAGCCTTTAATAAATTAATACTTTTTATTAATAAATGAATAAGATTGTTACAAAGTATATGCTTTATCATCAAACATGATTGGCTTGTGTGCATACTACTTTCAATCTCCCACTTGCACTAAAGCCAATCGTCATGGTAACTCATACTCTTCTTCTCTAAGTGACGATTATCCCGTTGTTGGATAAGCTTTAGTTAATGGATATGTAATGTTGTTCATGAGAGTCCACTATCTCTATAGTGATTTCCCATCTTCAATGATTCTAATAATCAAATGAAAGTGCCACAACACATGTTTAGATCCAAGATGAGACTTAGGAACTATTCCTAGTTTCGTAATGAACTTTTAATCCAAACAATCAACTTGCGACTTCATTTATAGCTATATACTTTGTCTTTATTACTAAACCAAGAACTCTTTCTTTGTTTTGGAACCTTTCAATTTCGCACCACCGATTCAAGATAACACTTTACCTTAAAGTGGATTTTTGATCGTCTTAGTCCGTCTCGAAAAACTTGAGTCCAGTAAAAGCCCTCTAGTTTTAATTCGGACCCACCCATATATGTTCACATCCTTAGTGCTTGTTAAGAACTTTAAGATGTTTTTCACCGTCTTTTGTTGATCTTCTCCGAATATGACCGATCAAAGATCGTGTCTTGTATATTTCATTGCATACATGATTGTCACTCATGCGATCTCTCCTTTTGGAGTCTATGGGGACTATTAAGAGAGATACACTCCATAGCTCATCAACATGAGACATCTCTTGGAGTTTGCCATGCTAAACGACTTTAGCATCAAATGAATATACGTTCCTTGGGTTAAGTCGAGCATCCTCTTAAATCTATCTATATAGATTTATATCCCCAATTAAGATACTCTTCCAAATCATTCATGGAGGATTGTTTAGACAACTTTATCTTTACTGATTGTAGCATTGGTATGTCATTCCTTATCCGTAGTATATCAACATATAGTACTAGAAATTTCACGACGCTCCCACTGACCCTTTAGTACACACTAGAAGTCTTACCTCATCGTATGTAACCGGATCATCATCTTCTATGATGTGTACCTCATCATCATCATCTATGATGAATCCATACCTCCTAGGTATCTTCGGTACTATTCCAGATTTACGATTCGGTTGTGGTACAATAGGTCAATCTATAGGTTCCTCTTATTTGACTTATAGTGTTTTGTGGTTCTTGAACTCTTCAAGATCTATTATCCTCCCACTAGCCCCTTTAATGATAAACACCTTTATCTTAGAAGGCAGCGTGTTTCGTAACAAACACCTTTTGCTAAGTAGGATTATAGAACATATACCCTAAACTTACTTTAGGATGTCCCACAAATTGTACTTGTCAAATCTTGTCCCAAGCTTATCCTTTGAAACCGTTTCACATAAGTTGGACAACCCTTATCTTAACATACTTAAGATTAGGAATCCTCCACGTCCATAACTTTTATGGAGTCTTAAATGGATTTTGAGGTTACCATTTTCGTGAGATATCTGACCATTTCTAGGACATGACCCTGAAGGATCTTTGGAATGTTTTAAAATAATTATGGATCGTACCATGTCCAACAAGGTACGATTTTTCCTTTCAGATACATCAATCAATTATTATGTATCGAGAGGCGTCCATTATGAGAAAACCATTTGAGATGATCTAAAAAACTTATTGCACAAATATTTATTCCTTGATCTAATCAATGAATCTTAATACTTTGCCAATTTGTTTCACTACTGAATTCTTTGAACCTTTCAAATAATTCACACTTGTATTTCAGCAAATACACACATTCAACTCTTTGAATGATCATCTCCTTTTCTTATACTAGTTTGTTCAATTCGCAAAATTATTTTCATGTAAGTCAAGTATACAAAATTTATTAAGTAATATTCCAGTTATATACAAAACATTATTATTATAAATGAACAACAATTGTTCTTAATTATAATACCAAAGATTTCATTGTCCAACAATAAAATGGAAATAATATTTTAACAAGAACTGGAATACAATAACAACTTATTGACTTAATAGATTTGCGTCAGTAGCATTGCTAAACTATAAGTTTCTATAGCTAATGCGTGACCTTTGCTTCATTTTCCACACATAGGATTACTTATCTTTGTTTAGCTTTCTACTTACATTTGGTCTTTTCATAAATCTATATTTATGATAACCAAAGTCGGTATCCAATACCCAAGTAGAACCTTGACTTAAAGAAAATTTATTTTAAATCATGAACAAATTTGTATTGTAGAAAGAAACTTCACTAAGCTTCTTTTGGTTAGCCTCTCGCAAGATGCTTCTCGCAGCTTTCTTTTCGGTGTCGTGCTTATTGCGGTGGAAACAAACTCCTTTGCTATCCGTATCGATTTTGTTCTTATTATCCTTTGTTTACGCCTTTTCAGATACCTTCTTTGAATCGTTCTTCTTTTAGGAAGATCCTTTGGCCCCTACCAAGAAGACATGGTCTTTCTTGGTTGGAAAGTGACTCTCAACATTTTTCAACATGTTAAGCAAATCAAAGAAAGTCGATATCTAGCTTGTTTATATGAAAAATTCACAACAATTGTGAAAGGAGTCCGGAGTGAGTGCAAGATCAAATCTTGGCTCAACTCTCCATCCATGACAAAACCAGTTGTCCTAATTGATCAATCAAATTGATCATGTTAAGAACTTTTATCTGTACTGTAGTGTCATCGGTCATTCTAGATCGGAAGAGCTCTTTAGATATCTGATATCTATCAGTCCTACTTTCCTCACCATCAACTACTTGACGTGCAGGAGTATAGTAGAAGTATCCATAGTTTCAGGCTGATGCTGAAGCTTGTTACTCATGGATACGAGCATGATGCATTGAGCCAACTGTGCATCATCTTGCCACTTTCTAAAAGTAGCAATGCCTTCCTCAGAGGCATTGTCTGCAACCATTGCAGGGATAGACGTATTAAGGACATAAGATAGCTTTTCAGCCATGAGAACTATTCTCAAATTCCTTAACTAATCCGTTTAATTCGGTCTGATTAAATAGCATCTAATATGCTTCTTGTGATGATAGTAATTTTAGACATTGTAAAATTTCGTAAATGAATATGTAATTAACAACATTTTAACATACATTCTATTATTAATTACCAAAATAAATTAGGTCTTATTTTAAATTGGTATCTCCCACTATTTTCTTCAAACTATATTACCTCACTTATATAGTTCGGCCAAAATCTAATTAAAGATTTGCTAGTGAGATTAAGGATCCCATTTCAAATGTATATAGCCTTGTGGTGACACAACAAACTATATATAAATAAATAGGTAGACAACTTTTGTCAATTACATCAACTATGCAACTCCTTTTCTTTTGCCTCTTAGATTATTTTGATCAGTGGTGGCACATCCAGAATCAAAATTATCCAAGTTAAGTCCGACCTAGCACTCCATATATTCAAAAAAGAAAAATATCATCCTTGTGGTGACACAACAAAACAATATTGTTCAATTTTCTTTATAAGCATCAAATGTGATAAATTAACATCTTAAATACTTAATACTTGCCTTGTGGTGACACAACAAACTCATATTAAATATTTAATACTCTATTAATTTTATCATGCTAGAAAGGCTGACGTTCGATATTCCAAATATCTTTGAACGCTTAGGACTTAATATAAAAATTGAGAGGTTTGTTATTAATTTGTCTCATCTTGTTTTAGCGCAGCATGCCCGTATATATATATAAAATACGCGTATATATTAATGAACATCGCGAAGCATGTTTGCATAATATATAATATATATAGTATACGCATTTGCACATATAGAATACTATATTCTACTTCCGGATTGATTATGGACTTTTATTCTAGTTTGGTTCACTAGAGCCACCAAGTGAACAAAAAAAGGTCAAACCCTAGGGGTGCAAGAAATAATATTTAAATATAACTATTACATTTAAACCCGGGCTCTATTACAAACTATTCCTATTACAAAACTATTTTAAAATAAATAGAAACCTTGATCAGCAGTCAAGGGGAAGTATATAGGAGGGAGATAGAATTTACATTAAGAAAAATTAGAGAAGACGAGGTACGCAGACCCCATTTAATAAAACCCATACATTCATGCATCCAACTAAAATAAAATCCAATCACATTGGTCAATAGTCCATAATCAATCCCATTTATTATCATACACATCACCATATGCATCAATAAATAACATTCATCTCATGAATAATAAACATTTAATATATATATTGATATCATTTAATGGGCAAATTTAGTTAGTATAAAATCTATTTTTGAATCAAAATAAACTCCTTTATTTTAATCCAAATTTAAATCAAAATAAAACTATTTTATTTTAATTTATCCTATTTTGAATAAAATAAACTATTTTATTTTAATCAAAATCTTTAATCAAAATAAACTCCTTTATTTTAATTAATTATGGAATCCAATTCCATATATATAAAAAAAATCTTTAATTAAAATAAACTCTTTTATTTTAATTAATTATGGAATCAATTCCAAAAAAAAATATTAAAGGAAACGCGGATTATCTTTCTATTCACAAATAAACTCCTTTATTTTTGAATAATATGAAATCTTATTTCATATTTAAATAAACTCCTTTATTTAAGGAAACACGGATTTTCTTTCCTATTCACAAATAAACTCTTTTTATTTTGAATAATATGAAATCTATTTCATATCTAAATAAACTCCTTTATTTAAGGAAAGATGGAATACAATTTCAACTCCAATTAGTTATCATGGAATCCAATTCCAACTCTAATTAGTTAGCATGAAATTCTAATTTTAAAATTAAAATAAATTTTTATTTTAATATTAAAATAAACCTTTTATTTTAAAATTAAAATAACTTTTTATTTTAATAATAAAATTATTAAAATATATATATTATATACCGTATATAATTATAATATTAAGAATGATATATATATATATATAACTATTATATATATATATATATATATATATAATATACCGAATATAAATATATATAGTTAACTGTATTGTTTAAAGTGTGAGCCAAAGTATGTTGCTTTTGAACTTCTAGTGGCCAAAAAAAAAAAATTCATTATACTTAAAAAGAAATACATTTGCCTCTTTTTTTTATTATTAGCGTAACCTAGAACCACGTGTGTTGCATCAAAAAAACAAAATAACCGGCAGCCACCCTTGATTTCCGTGCCTAACCAAAGATTAACCGGCAGCCACCCTTGATTTCCGTGCCATGAAACAAAAGGAAAACCGGCAGCCTTGATTTCAACTTTGCATGACTCTTTCAGTAATTCACGGCGCTGCTTTTGCGAAATCTTTTTCGTTTTTTTTTTTTTTATTTAAATTTTATACAATAAAATTATGCCAAATTAAATTGTTCTAAACACATATCAATATAATATCAAATCTGAACAATTAATAATTCGCATAAAGGTTTGGCTCTGATGCCACTGTTAGGTTTGTAATATTTAAGTGCGCAAGCGTGTAAAATCAGAGTTTAAAAAAAAAATTTACAAACCATAAAACCCGGATCATCCTTTATGCATAATTATTAATTAAACGAAAAGATAAAGAATAAATCATACCCTTGAAGATCGAGCTTCCTCAGGTACAAGTTCTCCTCCAAATCCTTTCGCGTTCAATCTTGAATCCACCGGGTTTGGTTCCTTCCTTTGATCAACGTTAGCCACCCAAATTTTTGGCCTCTAGAGGTGATCCACCAAGGAAGAATAAAATTCAAGAAGATGGGTGTTATGGCTAACCCTAGTTTTATATCTCTAT